>CM071619.1:8339982-8714982 GCA_036365135.1 Miichthys miiuy
GGACATGACCTTGGGCACCAGTATCATGCTCACAATGAGAGTGCTAATGTGCTAATGTTAAGCATTAGCATTAGGAGCTGAGGCTGATGTCATTGACTGGAACCTCTTAGTTCTGTAGGCCTTTTCTCATAATTCAAAGCATTGACCTGATGATAGCTCTCAGCCTATAGGGGAACCTATATGTCTTCTTTTATGGTAATCCATCCAATAGCAAATATGTTGAAACAGAAATGTCAACCTGCTGTTGGAGCCAGAGGTAAAGTCGGGATTACCAAAGTCAGTTGGATTCATCCTTTGAGCACCATGAATGTCTACTTCATTATCAAGGAACACACCATTAACAAGATATATTTAAATGATTTATTTAATAAAATGAAGAAGCAGGAGACTGAAACAGGATGGGATAGAGGGGATACAAGAGCGAAAAAGGAGGATGGGTGTAGTGGCTATCCGAAAAACCAAAAAGCCACTTGAGGGAATTTGAAGTCCTTTGTAACTCGTAGTGGTGGCAAAAAATCAGATCTTCCAAGAAAGAATGCTTTGACGTTTTATTAATGCAAATTAACAAACTACAAAAAATCCGGGTGTACTAAATGAATGAATGATGGATAAATGACCTAAACTGTGCTCGTTAACTTAAGCAAAACTGAAGTGATAAAACGCACAGCACCTTTAATATATACACACACACTGCGATTACAAAACTGTGTGGCTTCCCTACTCCTAAGTTGTGATTTTCCCCACCACCTGTCCACCCGTGACTTCCTTTTCTAACCTTTACTCCTAATTCCATACACCTGTGAATCGGTCAGCTGTGCAGGTGACGTCACAAACACAACACCCCATTACCACACCCACATTACCGCACATGAAAAATTGGCTACAACACACGGCCCTTAATTGTTACTGTACAATAACATAACAATTCAACAACATACAACAATGGAGCCAATTAAAAAGGTCCATACTGCACAGGTGTGCTCAGTCCATATTCTTCATGAATGTGTCCATAGGATCAGATGTAACCCCACTGTTGGGATATAAGGCCTACATCAGTGTTTATTCAGCTTCGCAGAAGACAAATCTTGGTGACTGGCCGCTCAAGATATTGCACTTGGTTTGGACTTTGACAGATCGTGCGAGTCCTTACGTCAGGAAAGGTCTGCAGTACCTTTCCCAACAACCAAGATCCACGGGGGGCAGTAGAATCTGCTACAATAACAATGTCTCCTGCAACAAAGCTTCTTCTGTCTTTTGTCCAACGATGTCGTTCTTGTAACAGTGGCAAGTACTCCCGAATCCAGCGATGCCAAAAAGGTCTGATAGGAACTGAATTTGTCTCCATCGCCGCTTGTGTAAAATCCTCCTTCTCAAAGAGCCCAGGAGGTAACGCAGGTTTGCCTTTCATCAAAGGATATGATTGGGAGTCAGAGGTTCCAAATCATGAGGGTCATCTGAAATCTTTGTGAGGGGACGGTCATTCAGTATGGCTTCCACTTCACACAGAAATGTCTGCAGTCCTTCGTCATCCACACTTTGCTGATGAAGTACTGAGTTCAGCACCTTTCTGACCATACGAATGATTCTTTCCACACTCCGCCATGATGTGATGCAGCAGGAGTGTTGAAGTTCCATTTTATTCCAGACTGAAGCAATGTGTTTTGAATTTTCTTATGATTAAGACCAGATAATGCTTCTTGCAGTTCACGTTCTGCTCCAACAAAGTTGGTTCCATTATCTGATATGATGTGTGTTACTTGACCTCGTCTGGATATAAATCTCCGCAGTGCATTAATGCAAGAACTTGTATCCAATGAATATGCCATTTCCAAATGCACTGCCCTGCTTGCCATGCAGGTGAAGATAACACCATATCGTTTGATGAGACTGCGGCCTCTCTTCACTGCAAAAGGGCCAAAATAATCCACACCCACATTTGTGAATGGTGGGTAGTCAGGTTGCAGTCTTTCTTTTTTGCAAATCTGCCATCTTTTGTTCGCCTAGCTTTCCCCTGTAGCGTCTGCAAATAACGCAGGAAGAGATGATCTTTCTTGCAGCAGCATTTGCGTTGGTGATCCAGTACTGCTGACGAAGTCTGGAAAGCAGGTGATTTCTTCCACAATGTCCTAACTGTTCATGAATGTGGCGTAAAATCAGAGTGGAGATGTGTTGATCTTTTGCAAGGATGACTGGATGTTTTATTTCATCAGACATTGCAGCTTTGCTGAGCCTTCCTCCCACTCTCAAAAGCCCATTCCTTAACACTGGATCAAGTTTGTAAAGGTGACTGTTTTCTTGACTCCAGATGTTCCCTTTTTCAGCAGCTATTTCATCACTGAACTTGTCCTGTTGACAGTACCGGATGATGGCTCTCTCAGCAGCGGCAATATCCTCAGGAGACAAGGTTTGATTCCTCAGTGTAGCTCTAAATCTGTGCATCTCCTCTTCCACTTTCTTCTTTTGTTGAGGTAAATCAAGTCCACTGCTCAACACTGAAGCTTGTACTTCTTTTCTTTTCTGATTTGACAACTGAATCATGTTTCTCACCCGGAGAAACCATGCAACTGAGATCTTTAACCTTCTCCATGAAGAGAAATAGGCTATCAGCCGATTTGTTGCATTTTGTCCATCATGGCTGAGAACAGTATCTGTTGCATTTGGTGCATCTTTCATAACAACAGTATTTACTGTAGCTTCTCCTCTGACCTCTGGGTCGTCACCTGTGATAAAACAGAATCCACAATGTTAATAGGCCATTCTCTTTCACTCTTGAAAAGAAAGTCTGGGCCATAGATCCATCTGCTGCGCGTTAGAAGATACTCAGCTGTGACACCACGAGAGGCCTCATCAGCTGGATTCTGCTTGGTATCAACATACCGCCACTGTGAAACAGCAGTGGCTTCTCTTATTGTAGATATCCTATTAGCCACAAAAGTACGAAAACGCTTTGTTTCGTTCCTGATGTACTTAAGTACAGTTGTACTGTCAGTCCAGAAGACAGAATTTTCCAGCTCCAGTCGCAATTCTGCTTTCAACATCATGTCAACTCGCACTGCAAGCACTGCAGCTGTAAGTTCCATCCTTGGAATAGTCACCTTCTTTACTGGAGCAACTCGTGCTTTTCCTAGAATGAAACCCAAATGAATCTTGTCTTTGTCATTTTCAGCCTCAGGTATGAAACAGTGCCATAACCATCCTCGCTGGCGTCGGAAAAGTGGTGTAATTGGGCACTTATGAGTTGTCCAAACTCTTTGGGTTTTATGCATCGTGGCACACTAAATGTGCTTAGTCTTTTAAGTCCTTTAGCCACTCCAACCACTGCAGCTGATAGTTTTCAGGCAGGTGATCGTCCCAACTGTAGCTCAACTTACAGAGGTGTTGCATCATAAGCTTGACAGGTAGAGTAAAGGGTGCTAGGAATCCAATAGGGTCAAAACTGAACTCACCACAGACAAAATACCTCGTCTGTTGAATGGTCTTTCCTGAACTGCCATCTTGAACCTGAAGGTGTCAGTTTCTGCACACCACTGTAGTCCCAACGTTCTCTCGACAGGAAGATTGTCTCTGTCGAAATCCAATTCTTTAACTTCCTTGGCTCGTTTTTCCACATCAATAGATTCCAACACTGACTTACTGTTGCTCATCCATTTCACCAGCTGAAATCCTCCCAACTGACACACGGCTGTCAGGTCTTTCACCAATGCCATGGCTTCTGCCTCTGAAGGCAGGGACTTCAAGCAATCGTCCACATAAAAATTGTGCTTGATGGTGTTGGTCACATATGTTGGGAAATCTGCCCTGTTGTCATCAGCAACCTTTCTCAATGCGAAACTGGCACAGCTGGGCGACGATATCGCACCAAACAGATGAACAGTCATCCTGTATTCAGTGAGCGGTTGTGTCAGATCACCATTTGACCACCATAGGAAGCGAAGAAAGTCTATGTCCTGTTTTGCCACTTTGACTTGATGATACATGGCTTTTATGTCGGCGATCACTGCTACAGATTCTTGACGAAACCTAGTCAGAACTCCAAGCAAAGAATTAGTCAGGTCAGGTCCCTGAAGTAGTTGACTGTTGAGTGACATCCCTTTAAAACTTGCACCACAATCAAATACCACACGTAAGGTTTCTTTCTTAGGATGGCGCACGCCATGGTGTGGGATGTACCAGACTTTCCCATCCTGCCTTTCCAGTTGGTGTTCAGGCACCTTTTCTGCATACCCTTCGTTGATGACATCACAGAGAAACTGACTGTATTCCTCTTTAAATGTAGCATTTTTCTTCAATTTCCTTTTAAACAGAGAGCTCTTTGCTCTGCGACCTGACGGTTGTTAGGCATAGTCACATTATCCTCTCTGAAAGGTAATCTCAAACAGTAATGTCCATTATTAAGTTCAGCTGAACTGTTCATAATATCCATAAATTTGAGATCTTCCCTGGACATTTCTGGTTTTTCCTCTGTTGATTTTTCATTAAAATCAGAATTGTATTGTTTCATCAGTAGTTCCTCTATCTTAGCAATGGATATTCGGTTGGCTGAAATTGTGGGACAAGTGCTTCCAGTTTCATTGTTTCCTCTTAGTGGTCCATTGACGACCCACCCCAATAGGGTTCTGACAGCATAAGGTCCATCACCCATGCTGTGTACCACTTCCCATGGTTCTATTACCTTAGGAACGTTTGTTCCAATTAGCAGCTCCACATCAGCATCAATGACAGGAATTTCCACAGAGTTTAATTCTGGCCAAGCACTTAACTCTTCCTGATGTGGAATATTATCACGAGTCACAGGCATCTGATTCTGTGTGTACACGTCAGGTAATTCATAGTAGCTGTTGCTGTTGAGTGCAGCTACTTCCAATCCTGAGATGATGTGACTGTCAACAAGCCTTTCCTGATTCATTGTTCTTAATAAGATATTAGCTTTTCTTCCTCTCATCTTTAGCTCATTCATGAGTCGTTCAGAGCAAAAAGTGGCTGTGCTACCAGGATCTAAGAACGCATACGTTTTTATCATTTTACTGCCTTTCTTAGCCTTGATCTGTACAGGCACAATTGACAAAACACAATCCTGTGTTCCGGCCCTATATGACCACATGTCTTGGGAGAAACTGCCCAATTTTTCCCTGCTGTTTCTTGCTGTGTATCCGCCACAAATTCTTTCTCCTTTGGATGGATATGGAGACTGGTAGGATGTTTCAGCTTACACAACTTACATGTCAGACGATTACGGCAGTCTTTGCTTATGTGTCCAACAGATAAACATCCAAAACAAACACCTTTCTCCTTTAGAAAGTTAATTTTTTCTCTGTGTGATTTCCTTTCCATTTTGGGACACACCTCCAATCTGTGATCCTCTTCACACAACAGACAAGACACTTTGGGTGACTTATCAGGCATATTTTTTAGTTGAGTTGTGTTTCCAGAATTAACAGCTGCCACAGAGGTGGCAAAACTGCTTCCTTTCCTTTTAATGCGACCCTGTACGACTTTATTTTCACCTTTATACTTTGGTAGTGACCTAATGTCTTGAATATTTCCAAAGAGTGGATCAGAGGCAACAGATACTTGTCTCTCAATGAAAGTGACAATATCCTGAAACCAGCTTGATGACATTGCTTCTCTTGCAGCTCATAAGCAGTATTTCTCCATCTTTCCCTCAATTTATCACGGCAACTTTAAGATTATTGCACGCATATTAGATGGCATGTTCATCTCTGACATGTAACTTATGTCCTCCATTGCATTACAGCATACACGCAAAAACAACCCAAAAGCTTGCAAGCCCTTAACGTCCTCCGACATTACTGGTGACCACCCAGCGCTTTCTCCATATATGCAGTAGCTATTCGTTGCTCATTTCCAAGCGGTCTTGTAATAGTGATCTAGCTCTTTGATACCCCCTTTCTGGTGGCATGTGTTGGCAGCTCTTTACCAGCTCCTGGGTTGTCCTCTGGTGTACTGCTCTAAATAATATAAGCAATCAACACTGCTTACTGCCTTTTTTCCACTCCATGTTCAAAAGCTCTGATGAAAGTGATATACTCCAGAGGTCTCCATCAAAGGTAGGTATATCTCTTAAGGGTAATGATAGCGAAGACTGCTGCTGAACTAATAGAGAGGTTATATCATTTTGCTTTTGCATGATGTGAAGAAGATTGCCTTGGTCCTTATTAGTTTGCGACAGCCCAGCATGCTGAATGGGCTCTGATATGGAAGGCATTGAGGGTTCTGTGTGATGTATAGTGTGACATGTTTGCAGAGATATTTGAGGATGATTTGTCTGGGATACAGAACATGAGCTTCTGATTCAACTTCCTGTGAAACATTTTCCTTGGGCCGTGCTCCCATTGGCATTGCAACTTTACTGTCCCCTGGTGGTGGATGATTGAACTGTTTATTCAAATCCTTTGACTGTGCCTCTGCTGGCACTGTAGCTTTGTGGCCTCCTGTTGGTGGATGTTGGACTTGAATGATTGAACTGTGAAACAAATTCCTTAACAGAGGGTCTGAAAGATGATTTGCGTTTGAGCTCTCCAGATATGAATTCATTCCGTCTGACTGAGCTCTTGAGCTCCGCACATCAGAGCCTCTGTACCTAAGAACAGTAACCTTTGCTGTATGGGCAGCAATTTGGCTTTGCAGTTCCAGCAATTCCTTTTCCTTCTGATTTGCTCCTCTTGAGCCTCCAGCTCATGTTTTTCTTTGAGGGTGGCTGCCATAGCAAGGAGAGCAGCCCTTTCAGCCTCAGCTTTAAGGCATGCAGAGGAGATTGATGACCGTGAGGATCTGTGGCTACTGTGACAACCTGATGAGCAAGTTTTACCACCAACATTAGAAACGCTGTCCCCTGGACCAATCTCATCACTGATCACAGTTTTTGCATCATTGTCATTAACCACAGTTATATTTGGCACAGCATCATCATCAGCTTTATCATCATCATCATCACCACCATCACCACCACCATCATCATCTTTGCATTGATCCTTGGCATCAAATAACCACTTTTTCATTTTTTGCATTATTTCTTTGTTGCAGTTCTTTCGTGTTTCAACCCATTCATGTTGTTTGAACATTTCATCCTCTGTTAATAGCGGTTTCATTGATTCATGCAACTCTGTCATTTCCACAGTCAGCTTTAAAAAGGTTTCATATTTTGTTTGCACTTCTGACACACTTTTATTTGAACGCAAAAGTTGCTCAACTTCCTTTGTTAGTTTATGGACTTGCTTTACTTTGGAATTCCATTCCTTTTGTTTTGATAATTTTTTTGCTTCCATTGCTTTTAGTGTGAATCTGACCGGTCTTTTACCCAGTTCCTTTTCCGCTTCGCTTTGATTGACAGGTAGATTCGCTTCGCGTCACTCATTTCACTACGTATCGAGCAGATCCGCCCACCGCGTCTTTATTCACAGTTGTAGCTGGATTTACCTGTATCCTGCATGTGATAAAGCCAATCTTTTCCGCACATCTAAATGCAACTGTGTTCGTCCTACCGTGATTCTTCAGCATTTCTTTTCGCTCGGTGCTGCCAATCACCGTCGCACACTCATCACGATCCTGGTTTGAGCGTAGTTTTGTAACTTAATGTAGTGGCTATCCGAAAAACCAAAAAGCCACTTGAGGAATTTGAAGTCCTTTGTAACTCGTAGTGGTGGCAAAAAATCAGATCTTCCAAGAAAGAATGCTTTGACGTTTTATTAATGCAAATTAACAAACTACAAAAAATCCGGGTGTACTAAATGAATGAATGATGGATAAATGACCTAAACTGTGCTCGTTAACTTAAGCAAAACTGAAGTGATAAACGCACAGCACCTTTAATATATACACACACACGCGTTACAAAACTGTGTGGCTTCCTACTCCTAAGTTGTGATTTTCCCCACCACCTGTCCACCCGTGACTTCCTTTTCTAACCTTTACTCCTAATTCCATACACCTGTGAATCGGTCAGCTGTGCAGGTGACGTCACAAACACAACACCCCACATTACCACACCCACATTACCGCACATGAAAAATTGGCTACAACAATGGGGTTATGAAGGTATTTATGGAAATCTCAGAAGTGGCATAGCTGCGGTGTGGTCCTGCTCCTGAAACTCTGCTGATAGCTTCAAGCAAATTTCAACTCATTCAATAAACAGACCAATCAGTCGACGAACATCACCATCCTTAATGCCATCCTGCCGCACCAACTACTGTCCTCAATACGGCTGTGTAAACAGTAATACAGAAATTTGAACCATACTGGATTGAATATGTTATCCATTTTTAGTAAGAGTCTACAAGTTGTCAGCACTATTAAAGTAGCACTGTGCGTGCATACAGACACACACACACACACACACACACGCACACACACACATGCTTGTCAGCTTTTCCTTGCATCCTCTGCTGGAGGTGTTGGCAGTCAGAGTGACTGTTATAAAGGTCTAATCTCCACAAGGATGTCACTTGTGAACCTCTAAACTTACATGTCAATCCAAATACAAGAGACGTTGATTGAAGCGGGAAGACAATGGAGACGGGCATATGTTTTGACATGAAGGCTGTCACATTATGAGGCGAGCATGAGAAAAGACGAGAAAGGAGGACTGGAAGGAGAGAAGAGCTAGACAAGAGGAAGGGGGAAATGCTGACATGAGTGGGGAAATGGGACAAGGAAGGATCAAACAAGATGAAACAGGAAATGAGAGGACAGACAGGAGAGGAGACAGAGAAGGACAAAAGAATAGTTATTCCACTATGTCAGTCTGAAAGATCAGAAGAACCAGGAATTTGTTTGTTAAATTTATCACATCTCCCCCACACTAATAACAAGTTTAACTCACTGAGGGGTATAGCTCAATGCCCTAAATACATTGTGCAAAGTGATTTACATTGCTAATCCACCGAACTCAAAAGATTGCTGCTCAAGGCTGCCTTATATTGCAGATTTGTTGTCATATCTTGAAGCTTTGAATAATTTAGAAACCTACTCTCAGCCGGTGATTCCGCCCCAAACCAGCAGCTGAAATGAACAACTGTTTTTTACCGTAATTGACAACTGTTTCATTTTCATGATAAGACATGACATAGTGGATTATTTGTAGATGATAAACATTTACTGTAAGTGCCACTGCAGTACATGCCTTGATAAACTGAAAATGAGATGTCAACCTAAGTCTATAGTAGCAGTCTGAGAATAAACATCTGCACTCAAGCTTCCCTTATAGGTAACAGGATGAGGAAAGCAGGAGGAAACAAAAGTTAAGAGAGGAGACTTCAAATATCAGGTTAGCTGAACTGAGGATGGAGGAGAAAGGAGGAGCAGATAAAGTGAGGAGTGCTGATCTAGATCCATCTGGACACTTGAAATATCAGAGCAATTTATATTAAGACGACCTGACCAGGGATCCTGGTTCAATTCTCTGCAAAGCATAAAGTAATGAAGGCAATGATCAGAAAATCAATAAAAATCAATCGCAGTGAAAGATTTGGTGCCCGTCCAAGGCAACAGTTGTAGACGGGGTGCTTTCAGGTCAACCTCCTGTCTTTAAAAAGAAAAAAAGGAATGATCCTGACACAGTGAATTATAGAAAGCCAGAAAAGTAACCTCTGCTCATTATAAGTTACTTTTGAGGAGACTGACAACTTCTAGTAGAATTGGTTGTTTGAAGAACTCAGAACAAAGGATTGATAAAGTAGCTGCCAGGTGTTGTAGGAATCAGACGCTTTGAAGGGCAAGTACAGCTTATAATTACTACCTAATAATATGTTACTGCACACATCAGACAGCGATGGGAGCCTGAGAAGAAACTGCATGTTTAAACATGTAAAAATAAAAGTACTATAATAAAGGGGTGATATTTATCATTGTGGGTCAATAGAAAGATGCTAGGATGGACTCATCCTTTGGGTAAAGGATGTAATAAAGATCTTCAGCATGGCAATTTACTGACTGATAGTTCAAGTAGGTCAAACATGGTTTACTCTACGTGCAGGTCACATACATGTCAAGCTTTATATTTGCAAACATGTAATGTTTAGATGGACCTAATAAAATGCTTAATTATTGTGAAACCACCAAATGCTTTGTTATTTTTGTTGTAATGTGAATTTGTGGAAAGTTAGATATTGAAGAATTTTCTTTCAAAAAATATTTTTTATGCAGTTTCGGAGAGGCAAAGAAGCATGTTTCCAGAAGTGACTGTGTCAGACAGCCTGTAATGAGCTTTGCCTGCATCACGGCTGTAGAACCAATTAGCTTAAAAGGGGTCTAGTGGTGGACTGACTGTATAGGATGGATTACTAGTGTACTGTATGTGTGCTGTAATGTGTGTCAGTGGTGGGGGTCACATGTATGCTGGTATGTGTGTGTGTTTGTGTATGTGTGTGTGTGTGTGTGTGTGTGTGTGTGTGTGTGTGTGTGTGTGTGTGTTTCATCATATGCTTTTGTGTGGGCAGGAGCTGTAGTGTTGTGTCAGCACAGTTATATTACCCAGATTTATGCTCACATGTCAGGGACGCACACACCTGCACACACACACAGACACAGTTCCCCCTCTCTCCTCCTCCTCCTCCTCCTCCTCCTCCTCCTCCTCCTCCTCCTCCTCCTCCTCCTCCTCCTCCTCCAGTAACCTCACACTGATTTCTGCAACTGTTGTGGAATTAGAAAATCCCAGTTAAAGAAAAAAGAAATTAGCTGCATTTGTTCATCTCAAAACTCATCTGCCACTTAAAAAGAGAGAAGTACAGTAATATACACAAAGAAGACATTAATGTTATATTTCCAGTTCATGTTATACCATCGATCATATACAATGATAATTACCACCAGTTTAGTCAAATTATTACAAGCAAAAGTCACATTTAGATCAAACTGATGTGCTGCGTTTCTCAGTATTACTCTTAAAAACATTCAAAAGAAAACCTCTTTTTCTTCTCACTAACTCAAACGAGTACTTGATGAAACTCTCATAACAGGGTGGGAAGACTTACACTGTAAAGTGAAGACATAAAAAGAACAGTCAGTATCTTTGATTAACAGCCCCAGAAGGCAGAAAGCAAAGCTAACTGCTCCTCGTATATCAGCTTCCCCCAGTGCTCAGCTGGGACACTTTAAACATCACTAAACACGGGCAACCAGTCAGCTAAAGCAAGTTTGGAAAAAAAAAAAAAAAAAAGATGACCTACCACCAGAGGAAGAGAGGAAGAGCAAGCTGGAGAGCAGACAGATAGGTGAAAGGCATATACTGTACATAGACTGGTAGATAAACAGGATTTTAAAAAAGGTATTAAGTCTGTCAGAGTTGAAAAGGCAAGGTAGAAAAATATAGTAGATATTCTTGATGAAATGTCAAATGTCACATATGGTATGTTACTACATATGTGTTATTATGATGCTCATCACGTGTTTTTTTTTGTTGCTATGACCACATCAATCAATCAATCAGATTTTATTTCTATAGCACTTTTTATACAACCATGTTAACTGAGTTATCTTTGTGGATCCAGCCACCCGTTCTATTGCTTGTTCTTCTGTATCGCTGGTTCAGAGTGTCTAATTAAATCACTCCAAACAGACTGTTTTAATCAGAACTCACATGTCACAGAGGTACTGTATTGTTGCCATGTGTTTGAGTCATTCACTTGTAATAAAATAAAACTATCAATCAAAACAGCCAGTCAACACTGACCCCATCCCCATACCCCATACATGAAGTGGAGTATCCATAAAAAAAAACTAAAGGTATCAAGTCAGTTTTTAGATGCCGTCAGTCCTTACTATTTTTCTTAAGATAGACCTGTGTTTTTGCGTTTTTATGTGTGTGTGTTTATGTCTGTGTGCTGCTCACTGAGCTCCATGCCAACATTGATATAATGCAGATATGTGCCGACAATGACGTCTTAAAGCACCCCGCACACATTTTTTCAGGATAATCTTGGATGCACCAGAACTGAACTCTCCCCAAAATTCCCCATTTCAAAAGGAGATATTAAAAATACAAAGTCCTGCTGCGCTGTGGTGTCACCTGCTGTTTCACGGATTTAAATCTCAGAGAAAACTGAATTAAAGGCAAGAGATGAGTAGCTGAAGCAGTTGTGGGACTGTCTAGAGTTCAGACTTGTTTTTCGCCTTCTTTAATCCACTGCCATTAAATGGTTTGGAGGTAGGCAGGCGAGAGCTGTCAATTGATCCACTGGAAGTTTAATCCAACACCAGGAACAACCAGTATGAGCACTGGCTGTTTGATAGCTGCTGTGCCTAATCATTGTTAATTTAAAGGTGAATTTAGGAAACTGTTTATAATACCTTTCTTCCAGTATTATATAATTTCTATTTCAGCATCTCAGTAGGTACTGAGCTTGATCCATGTTCCTGCAGAGTTAGTTGATCTTCTTTGCTCCATCCATTCATGTTCCTGGGTTTTCACAGATTATTGCTTCTTGACTCTCTTGTTGTAGCCTTGGGTTCCTTCCAGGGATTTCTATGCAAAAAAAAAAAAAAAAAATCCCTAGTGTGATAATCCTAAATGACATCATGGAGCTGCAATAAAGACACCCTACTTCCTGACTCCATACCTACATACCCTATGTATTAGGAAGCTTTTGGCACTGGTCACAAGCCAGATCCTTTAATATTTGACTTCATCAAAAATATATTATGTTTATTTATAAGCTTAAATGATTGACATGATATGCATCCATCCAGGTTCTGACTGCTGAAATTAGCATTACACAATCGACTAGAGATAGAGAAAATGTTGCACTTGTTGTATTTGTGGGAACTAGGAAAATGCAAAGAGTGATGGTGTTTTCTTCATCTCACAAATGCCCTTTGGCTGAATACAGACATCGACTGAAGAGAGCACTCAAAACTGGCAACAGGCAAGTCAATTTTGGTCTATTGTCAAGTTGCTTGGAGAATTAACATTAATCAGAAGATGGTCAGCACTAGCTAAAATAAGAAGCTGCAAGCATGTATTTTTATACACCAGTTAGAAAGAGAAAAACTGTAGGTGTTTTTGAAGTTTATTGAAGTTTTGAAACTCCTAAAAGACAGGATATCTCAGACTCTGCAGCCTTGATTTTGAACTTACTGGTGTTTTGCAAGTCCAATAGTGCAATAGTTTGGAGAGAGGCAGTCAGAGAGCCCTTTTAAATACAGTACATCAATGCTTAATCTCTTTTTGGATTACAAAGTGAGACAAGAAAGAGAAGCATCTTTCAATTCAGCCTCCAAGAAGAGAATAATGCAATTTACCTGAACGATGTTGCCTAGGTGGTATTTTGAAAGTACAAATAAAAAGTATGTCAGTTTAGTGTGCCAATTAGTTTTTAATTTCTTTGACTATTTACTGTTGTACTGCTTGTACATTTTTTAATGTATATTTTGTGTGAAAACATACATATGTGGATATAAACATATTTACAGTGAATTTACAGTAAATGCATTGTACATACATACTGGATACTGGGTGATAAATATTTAGGTTTAATGTGTGATGGAGAAAACAGACTGTACATGGGTTGATTTTGTTTAAGGTTTGTAAGAGACAAATTAAGTGTTTTTATGTAAAGTAACATAATTAAGCATGGCTTTAGACTGTTCAGACTGTTACTGTGTAATGTGTAAAGATGAAAGTAGCTGTAACATGAGTGTATATGGTGTTAACGCACACACACACACACACACACACACACACACACACACACACACACACACACAGCAACATTTTTGCTTTACAACACACTGGAACATTTTAGATCTCGTCACAATCTACACTGAACTTTTCTCATATTTTCCAAGGTCCAGATATTAAAAATACAAAAATACAAACCTTTCTGTGTCACCTGTAGTTTCACAGATTTAAATGGTGGAAAGAAATGACAAAAAAGGCTAAATTCAGTTTTACAATATAATAGAATAATGAATGAATGAAGAATATAGAGAATGTAAAATGATATAAACCAGTTATTCTGTGATGACATCCATCATTGGAATTTGAGGTTGAAATCTGTGAAATCCACGTGATTTGATATTTTGTCACAGGTATCAACACACCATACACTTCATTAGGAATCCTATGTGCATTATGTGGCAACAGGATAAAGAGAAACAAACAGAGGTGGCATGAGATTTTTCACAATAAGCAAACAAGCTGGACTAAAAGAGATATGACAAGGACATAAATCTGCTTTCTGGAAATGCAGTTCAGTCATATAAAAAAAAAAAGAATATGCTACATTCAAAAGAGGAAAAGGAGACACTTTGTTTTGTACTTGTCAATGTTCTCCATATATATTCATATATAATACCTGTCCAACAAGCTTATATCTTCCATGGAAAGCCAGGTTTGTGAGACAGTTGTGCTGATGACCAGGGAAAAGTTGCTTGTGTTTTCAGAACTGCAGAGTCAGATGTATCTATGAATCCCAGTGGAAGTCAATCCATCCAGTTATCTAATAAAAGCAAATAATTCTCTGTATAATCCAGGCTCTTCCATCAAATACTGGGTGGAGAGCCCTTTGATATTCTTGGAGTGTTAGTCTATTTGACTTGTCGAGCTCAGTCTTTCAAATTTCATATATCATAAGCGTGATGCAGAGTGTAGTGGTGTGTTGCTGCCTTAGTATACAGTATATGAGTGTACAAACATGGACAAGACCAACATAGGCTGTCCTCCCAAGAAAAACAACAGTACCAGTTATTTCAACAAATGCTCAAAAACAGCAGAGCCTCTGAGGGGATTCTGACGTGAAGTAGAAGTAATGTAAAGTTGTTATGGAGCCACACAGTCCACAAAGGAGTCAAGATAGTTGTATGGGTCAATAAAATCTGTTTATTTATAAAAGTCTGCTATTCCCCGTCCTGTTTTCCTGTTTCCTATATATAACAGTCAACACTGGTATCTCTGAACAATGACTGAATGTACGGTTTGGTTAATGATTCCACATTATGAAGCAAGACACTTTAATCCAAAATGTTAATCATATTAACAATCTCTGTCATTGTGACCTCATTAAAAATGACATACATATAATGTGCAATTGCACGTGTGTACTTGTTTATGTATGTATGTGTGTATGTTTGTGTACTTATAATTGAGGAGACACCATGAAGGATGTGTGTAAATCAGCACTAATGAGATTTCACCCATCAAAGACTCTTTATGATTACAGTTATCACCAAAAGTGACCCTTTGCAACCTCTCCCTACCCATAGACTATAACACAGTAACAAACTCACACACACACACAGCCATACGAGCAGAAATCCATCTTGCTCCAGGCTCTACAAACCTCAGTCCACTAAACTCATTGCGAGATCCAGACTTTTTGATAGGAAGATGCCAATTCCAATTCTCAGATAGAGTTATAGACTGTCCTGCAGACAAGTAGACAGGCATGTAGACAAGGTGAAAGATACAAAGTCAGACTGAAAAACAGGAGAACACATAAACAGACTTGTGGACCAGATACGCCAAACACACTTGAGTACGCAGAAAATTTTATTGGGCTTTTTTCACAGCTGCTCTTGAGGCACTAATTATCTCACTGGGGTCAAGTCCAGTTTAAGTGAGAGGAGCCACTGGACCATACCATTTAAACCAAAATTACTCTGTGTCTATATTTTGCAACTCTGAGCTTTTGGTAATTTCATGTCAAGGCTTCTTTAGCCAACCTAGCAACATGGCAATGTTGGCTTGTCTACCAGATGGTTGGCTGAATCCACCACTTGGTCCAGACTTAATATCTCAACAACTTTTGTATGCAACAAATCTGTTGCCACTGCTTGCTTTTGGTCACTTGTAATGCTTCTAATCATAGTTCACTCCAGCACGTGTAAATAATAACATGAATTATGGCTACATTCCATGTAGGTATGTCAGTTTCAGATCCTTGACATCGTGCATGTTGGTTTATTGGTTTGACGGGGCTTACTGGCACATTAACGTGTAAACTAAGCTACCAATATTATTTTAAATTGCTCACCTCTCCTATTTCACATTTGAGTACATATTACCCACTTTTTGGTTATGGTGACTGTAATCTCTTTAAACAGATATCTGAATAGGAATGCAGATTCTGGAGGCAGAATCTGGGACCACAAGTGTTCTGGTTTCTATTTGTACTCTGAGTAGTATTGACCAATCACATTTGAGCAGACTTTGGTTGCATGCAGGTAAACAGTCCATGTGGAGAGCAAAAGAACCCATCAACTACCCTAAAAACAATTTTTGTTTCTGATTTTTATAATGAGTTTTTACAGAGTTGTCATAGAGATCAGCTGTGTCTCATCATTCTCACATATCAAGTTGCTCATAGGACTGCAGAGGAAGTCTTTGCGCAGATATCCCATATCCACATTCCACATAAAGTATGGCCACTCAAAAAATTTTAACAAACTATTTAAAAGACTTGGTCCATCAAGTGGACGCCCCATTAAATGTAGCCAGCTGGTGTTGACGGAGGGAAACTGGTGAGAGATCATACCACTGCACTTGCGACTCAAACTGCTTGACCAGAGCATCTGTGGGGAAAATGACAGGATCTGGGGATAGTGTGAATTTCTGTGTGCGTCACAGCCACCCAGGAAGCTCCACTCTGTCAGGTGAAAAGAAGAAGCTGTCAACTCTGTGTTTATCAAAAGGCTGTCCAAACCCTCCATGGAACAACATTGGGAGATAGAAGTGACAAGAACCGCAATGCACAGGGCATCAGTCACTCCAAATTGGGAGAAAAAGGAAATTAATTAGGTGATAGTAAGCATTTATCCACTTTGTGTAATAAATGTATGAATTTCATTGTACTTGGCAGAAGTCTATTACATAAAACACTAAGAAGCACCAGAAAATATGACAAGTCTGGTCACATCATGAATCTCTTGCCTCAGCGGTTTGGCTGAGTATTTCTCTGGACACCTTATGAACCTGTGTTAAGCCCTAATATGATGGGCTCGGCTGGGGACGCAAACTGCTGTCTCTGGGAGTTTTAATGCCAGAGGGCAAGGGCCTGGTATTGCGAGAGTCTGCCAAAACAGATAATGACAGCCATCAGCAAGGTGTCTGTCTGTGTATCGCACATGGTAGGTAATTATGATGAAAAGTGCGCCCACAATGTTGCAGGCCCCTTACTTCACAATAACTGTGTTTGATAGAAGGCAGATTGAAATGTTTTTGTGTGTGTGTTCAACCTGAGTAGCTTAAATGAAAACCCTTACACCTTTAAAACTATCAAGTCCAATGCTGAGTAAAATCACAGCAAAGCAGTCTATATCTATACCAGATCTTACAAATATATCACGTAGAATAAATCTATTCTGCCCCAACACCGGTTTGTCGGTGATCTTATTATACATTTGCATTAAATAAAAAGTCAATTTTCAAAGTGTTCAAATTGTATTTATTTTGTTTCTTCTCTTCAAGAGAAACCTCCAGACGTTGAAGAATTGATTGGTTGCCAGCTGAAGAATGAACAAAGGTGATATTCCCTTGCTAATCCTGAACATAAATTAAATGCAAGCAGACGTAGAGCTGCCATTTAAGGCTGTATGGAATCTAAATGTTTTATTAAACCAATTTTAAGGGGGAAACAGGTTTGTTTAGTAGCAGTAGGTGCTTCTATATCTCCTTCTTCTTTTTAATATTGTTCTACACTTAGCCTGTAACAAAAGGGAGTCATACAGAAAAAATTTGTTTATTTAACCAATAAGTAAAATAAGAGGGTAAGAGGTCTTAAGCTATGGAAGTCAGTGGTGTAAGATGTGGGTTGAGTAAAAGAAAGAGTAAGAGCGTGGTAAAATAAAAGTACAGAGATGTTGAGGCTTCACAACACGAGAGAGATTGGCCCGGTAGCGCACCGACCTCTTAGGTGCAGCCAATTGCTCTGATGACCCACCCAGGCTCCTCAGATAGAACTGAGAAACCAGACTACCTCGTATAACAGAGGTATTCAAATGCATCAACCATCATACTTTATTTATACTGGAAAACAGTGGCACTGAACACACGGTGTATATAAGTAGGCACTGGTCTTCAGATTGTCTGTGTCTATGAAAACGTGCCTGACACCTGTATATCCATTTCTGTATAATGAAAGAGAAAACAAAAGAGGTCTTAAAGCTTTAATTCAAACAACATAATCACTTTGCGCTTGATTTAGGATGTGTTCTGTAGATCTTATGCAGCTTGTGATAGGCACGGTTGATCTGTTCTCATTCAGACACGGCCTATTTCATGTGTGCATTGAGGATTTTGAGGCTGGGTTTGCTTGCACATGGGTTTATACAAAAATACTGATTGCAAATGGAAAGTTCAGTTCTGCTTTTGCATTGATATGTTAAGGTAGGCTATGAATGAATCAGATTCTCTTCATTTCCTTTCTTCCTGTCATCAATCAAGATCAGGTATACATGGCCACTCCTGTGTGTAGTTCTCAAATCTTACCAATAAAGCAGGTTGTTACATACTCTGCATGATAGCCACAGAATGTTTTCTGATCTGCCACTGCTATGATTAAGGTTTGGTTTGGTTTAAACACAAGCACTTGCTTGTTAAGGTTAAGAAAAGATCTTGGTCATGGTTAAAAGTACCATTGACCGTTGGTTTAAAGTGGAAATGAACAGCACTCACCCATGTCACAGTCACATGATTTGTTTACTCATGAATTTACCCTGACCTCCTCCCATAGTGGTTCTCTGAATGCCAATAACTTACACACACTAATGCACACTACTCATAATGCACATGGTCACTAGAGGTCAGATAAAATGAAGCACAGTCTTTTTCTGCGATTAAAATAAAATGACAAATACTGTCTTGTACAATTTAAAAACTGCACACTACATTAATTAAACTGCAAATTGCTTAATTTGTGACTGACGTGACAAAATACTGCATTCCTGTTTAATAAACTATTCCACTCTCTATTTTCAAACCATCATAATTAAGCAGTTACTGCGTCTGAGTCAACAGGCTCTTTGTTGAGGCTCTTTGTTGCCTGGTGGCCTTCGTTGTTGTTTGTGATTCAGCAGAGGTAGGCAAAGAATGCGGCTGGATAACTGTGGCCAGATACATTATATGATTGTGATGTGCTCCTTTCAGTGGAGCTGTGATGTGTTCACTTTATTCCTTATGTTATTGTTGGATGTGTCATCTCTCTGTGTTGGAATTGTGAATCACACGTATTGAACAGATGTGTGAGCTCTGAGGCATAGTCTTGTTTAAACATGGCTGGTTCAAGTTCAAAGTAAATCTGTCAAGAAAACCAAAAGGTCTAAATATGACTGCTTCAGACAGTAAGAGCTTTGGGGAATCATGGGTAGCTCAGATGGTGTTGCCCAGTGTGCTCCATCAACAGGAATGCTAAAATTTGAAATGGCTAAACTGACTTTTTGATCCCCTCTTGAGTGTTGCTCAGTGTCTTGAAGTGAGATGTCAGTTTGATGACTATATAGGCAGTATATAGAGTTTGCAGCTTCAGAGGACTCTCCTGGATTGTACCTCTTTTGTCTGTATACTGTATATACTGTATATATATATATATATATATATATATATATATATCTACGTCTGCACAAGTTTGAGCCTAGCTGTGTGCGTATTAATGATTGATCAGGGTCTGAGATTACTTGATAGAACATGAGGGATGTGAGCATAAGAGATCTTTACAGATATCACAAAGGAAGAAGAGAGATGAGAGGAAGAATGGCGAGATGCCTTCTGAGATTGGATTTCTGACAGAAAAGGCAGATGGAAAAAAAAACAAGGAGGTGAAAGGAGAGAATGACAAAGACATCTTACTGGAGAGGCCTCCTGGGTCAGCATCCTGACAAGAAGGGTCACTTGGGAATCTGAGCAAGGAAAGGGAGTAAAAGGGGAAAAAAAATGTTGGAACAGGAACAGATAGCGAAGTGGAGCTGAAAATAAGAGGTGAGAGGAGAGTTCTGGTGTTGAGTGAAGAGGAAAGAGAAGTGAGGTGACAGGGGGCAAGGAGGAAAGAAGACAACATGGTTGAAGAGAGGACAGCATATGAGGACACATCAACATTCAAACCAACCATTGCTGACTTCTTCTTGGTGGGTTTAGCCAAAATCATGTAATATATCATCGAATAAACAGAAAATAACACCTGAAAAATGCTGATTTCACTCAGACAGTAGCTCCGGTTTCTGTCTGTGTTTCTTTTAGTGTTGATGAAGCATTCAAAGTCTTTGTCTTTAGGCATGGTTCTGAAATGCAAATGTAAACAAAGCAAAATGGCTTTCTGTCAAACTAAAGGAAGCAGATACATTCTTCAGATTCTTGTCAGATAACACTGTAAGAAGGCAGACTTTCAGACATACTGACACCTGATCTTTTTAAGCCGTCTTTTGTCATTATTTGCTGTATTTGCTACTCCTAAAATTGACTTTGTTTGGAAATCCACCCCACAGGAAAGTCTTTCCAAACCTCCTCTTAGTGATATGATCACAATGAAGATAAACTACTAGATCTCATATTAGACCACTGTAAAATTATTCATCACAAGCAAACAAACAACAGTAAATTGGATGCATTCCTCTAGTAACAAGTCGACAATAATAGCGTACTGACAAATCTGAATTGAACATATAAAAATCATATCCTACTGTACCACAAATGAGATGATAGGTTGAATATACTGCACATATTCATGGACACGTGTCATCAATACAAACTTAAAATACACGAGCGAGAAATGGGATGACTCTTTTGGAGACAAGAAAAAAAAACTAAAAGTACATCACAGGTCGTAGAACCATCTGTGTATAACATTAAATATACTGAAATGCATAAATAATGCATGAAATGAATGTTTAATACATTATTTATAGAATCTTTGTTTTATATAATATAACATGCATAGTGGACGTAACATTACTGTAAATGTGCAGGAACACAATCTATTTATTCAGGCTCCATTCATCTTGCATCTGTACTGCTGAACCTCTTGGCCTCTTGAAAAGCCTCTGCAGCTCATCAAGAATGCTGCTGCAACATGCTGTGATTCACAGCTATATACGAGACTACAGGGCAACAGCAAAGACTCTAGTTGGATCAGAATTAAGTACCAAGTCCAAAGTAAACAGTAAAATTATTGTTCCATTTTTAACAATATGCTTTTTTTTTTTTTTTAAATTTAAATCATGTTTTATCATGTGATATGGTGTCGGCTATAGCTAAGGTCATTTGGCTTCATGACAGCAATCCATGGTGCAAAAATGTCAAAAATGTTACAGAATTAAATCAATGGATTAATTAAAATAATCTTTATATTAAGAGTGACAGGTAATCTCTGCCTACAGAATATACATTGCTTGTTTGGCCATAAGGTATGTTATCTGCTGTCTTTATCAGTAAAGTTATGGGTCCACAGGGAACCATTTTTTGCAGTTCTTGCTTCTTTCTCCTTATTTTGAAGAGTAGGACAAGCTGTTACTTTATTGTAACTTTGCTGAGAGCTATATTTTAGCTTTATGTAGGACAAAAAGTTTATGTATTTATATTTCATATTACCAAAGGAGCACTTCCTAAACATCTGTCAAGTCTTAAACAAACAGGCTGCTGAGTGGACTGAGGTGGACTCCACAGCTGATGAGATGTGTGCTGCAACACAAAGCAGAATTTGATTTTACTGTAAATAACTTCACCTCTCTCCCTCACTAACACACAAACACACAACACACACACGTAGAACAGCTGTTAGTGCTAAAACTGCGGTAGTAAATTACCACATCATAAATCTGATGTTTCTACGAGTGGGCCAGACACCATTCTCTGCTGCTCACATGCATCACCACTGCAATCAGCAAAAAGCTGCTCCTCAAACACACACATACATAAAACACACAAACAGACCAGAGTAAACTACAGTGAGGAAGCTTGGTGTGCTCACATCACACATAAAATGCATGCTGCACAATCAACACAAACAAATTGCCTGCCATACACTGTAATATACTATATAAGATCCCACATGGTCACGGTTGTTCACAATCAAACATAATTGTGATAGTGACTGTTACCCACTGCACATTTATGCAGTTTTTCAGTGGTGGTGGAGGATCTAAATACTGATCCTAAAGTACTAATGGCATACTGTAAAAACACTATCAAATGTCTATCAAACGTCATCAAACTGCATTAAACATTTGCAAAGTATTTTAAATCAGGAATTGTTCGCATCCATGTTTATGAGCTTGCAGTCTCCTTCATCCCAGTCATTGTTGGCGCAATGCAGCATATCTTTTTCACATCACCACCACCTGTAGATCATTGGAACAGAGTGAAACCAGTGGTAGAAATGTGTATCATGTTACCCTCTTGCTTGTGTGTTCTCGTGCCTGTACTCAAAACAAACAAAACATGGACCCACTCAGAAAAGGACCTCTGTAGAGTTACTTAAAGATCTAAAAATCTACAGGTAACATCTAATGTACAGTAGCTTCCTAAAAAGTTGTAAATTGATGATGACAGAACACTACATGTCATTGTAAAAGCATGCTATAAGTTAGTCAAGAGTAATTAGTAAGTCAGATTGCGCTTTAAATATTGGACTCAAATCATGACTGTGAAGTTTTTACAGGCACTTGTGCTGCTAAGTGATAAAAAATGCACAGTTAAGATTATACTTTTAAAAGAACTACATTAATATGTATAATGCAGACACCGTAGCTGGCAATCATCATGGTAAATTAACCCACTAGCATGATTAGCCACTGCATACATAGAAGCAAGCGAGTTGCAAGCAAGCAGTAACAAAATAATTTAATAAAGCTTTATAAAATTATATATACAACCAAAACCATAAAAACTACTTATGTGGGGCTTTGGCGCACTGATGCATTGATTAAAACTGGATACCGTGTTCAAAGATGGTGCCTTGTTCAGTCATAAGTTGCTCAAAGTTGCTGAAAAAGCCTCTGTGGACTGTGCGTCTTTTGGTCCATGTAGCATGAGCATGCAAGTCCTTCTTTGTCCTGGCCTGTTGAGTGTAGCTGTAAAATGTATTCACCATTTTACAGCCACTCCTTGTCCAATCATTGTCTTTTGGGGGAAAGGCTTTCTGGGCCAGTTTGCATTATAGAATGAATGCAATACTCAATGCAGCTGCTACAACAAAAGCACAGCCTGTAGCTTTCAGCCCAGCATCAGTCAATGGAGGCTTGGACCATGCAGGCCAACCTGAGTGTGCATGGAGCTAATGCAGTTAAATGTAGCTTTAGGTCACTGAGATATATATATCATATTGATAATGAGCAACGTGTCACTTGTGGTGGTTCACCAAACAAATGTAGAAATCATATATGACATTTTGAATGCTGATACAATTCAGTTACACCACCTTGAAACAAAAAGGTGGTGGACACAAAATCAAAGATAATACAGATTTAAAGAAATGCTCAGGCAGACTGTGTTTGTGTGTGTGTGTGTGTGTGTGTGTGTGTGTGTGTGTGTGTGTGTGTGTGTGTGTGTGTGTGTGTGTGTGTGGCTCATTGCCATATTAATTAGTTTACAAAGGATGCATGCTCAGGGGCTGTGGTTTATTTGTATATGAGTCTTCCCTCCCAGATCATCTCTCTCACTTAAAATATGCATCTGGAGAAAACAGTAGGAATGGTATGCTGTAGAGATGGACAAAAAATAAGGATAAGGCAAAAGAAAAGAGATTGTAAGGGAGTGAAGATGGAAGTGAAAAGCATTAGAAAAGGGAGAAAGGAAAGAAAGAATCATGGCATATGAACAAGGGCCAGATGTAGAATTAAAATTCCCTGTTTTAGTGTTTAGTATGCTGAACACATCGTGGATCACTCATCACTATCCAACTGCCTTGGCACTCAGGGCAGCGCTCTCTCTCTCTCTCTCTCTCTCTCTCTCTCTCTCCTCAGTCTTTGATGCCAGCTGAGCTGGAGAAAGGGATGGGACATGAGGAGGGGGTTGTTGGTGGAACCGCACAGTGCAGATGTGAAGTGTGAAGTCGAGTTGCCATGCTGTGTGCAAAATATAGCACAAGTTTAATCCTATGGACATGGAGGAGGAGATGATTGATCATGAGCTTCCAAAACAAGAATTAGTGCATTACTTTACAGATGAGGAGTGAAACACAGACTCATCAGTCAAAAGCTTTTGGGCTTTTGAGGTGATTTTGGCTTTTAGTTTATATTAACGTGAAAGCCTAAAGAGAGATGCAACATGAATATTGGAGAGGGATGTGCTGGCACAACACAGAGGGCACTGGATGCTTATTTCTTATTTACATTAAGCCGTGGCTTAATTTATTATAAAATACTGAACTTGATTATTTAGTAAATGAACCTTTACAATCAGCTGTTTCTATCTGCATGTCTGCATGAACAGTTAGTAATGGCCACTGCACTAATCATGTCAGTTCTATACTGAGCAGCATCTAATTAATACTCAAAGGCACTCAAATTCCCAGAAGTCCCACCATAATCAAAATGTTATAATGTAGTTGCCCAATGCCCAGTTGTGCCAATTAGCCTATTATTTATAAGATGAATGAATTCATTTGTACACTAAATGTTTCATCTTAACAGACATGTTTCCACATATTTTGTAGTATTGAACTCTCTGTCTCCGTATCGCAGACTCAGTCATGTACCAAATGAAATTGCTGTAATTACCTTTTAATGTATTTTTGCTTTGAATGCAGAGCAGCAATTCTGTGGTTGACACTAAGTTCCTTAAAAGTGCTCTAAGAAACTGAAATAAAACCCAAGAACTCATACTTCATTTACAAGACAACTTTATATATTTTAGACATGTACTAAATATGTGGGAGCTGCCTCATACAGCAGTGGACATCTTCTCTGGGCCACTCATGCATTTGGTTATTTAAGGCCCAGCTTAAGGACACCTGAATGGTAAAGGGAAGGGAAGATCACTTTGCTCAGCTAAAGCCTGTGGCTACTGCTTTTTGTAATATGATAATACTACACACACAACCCACTGTGACCAAGGCCTATCATTTTCCACATTTCCTAATCAGCTAAAGAAATAAAAATACTTTAAAAAAATAATAAAAATCTAGCGAATCGTTTACAACAAGTTTGAGTTTTCCAGAGGGATCGCTGAACAGTTCAGTGAAGCTTAGTGGTGCTAATCACTGTGGCAACAGACAAGATAAGATGGCATCTTGTCCTCGCCTGACAGCTATTATTACAACCCTGTTAAAGAAAGCTACTGTTGTGGTAATCACAGCCCAGCAGAGTCCAGAGGATGGAGATGTTCTGAGTGTGTGTGTGTGTATGTGTGCATGCTTGGATAAGTAAGAAAGAGACAACACAACAATAAAGCAAAGAAAAAGAATAATGAAAGAGAGAGAGATTTATCAAAGGACACAGACACCTGTTTATGTTCAGTCTACCAAAGTTGATTTTTCTGACAGGCTGGAATTCCAATTAGCACACGGGGGAATGCAACTATTGGTAAAACAATCCAATTATTGTTTGGAGCAGATGTTTTTTCTAGAAAACAATATGCAGCCAGAGACTGTTTCGTCATTAGCGATGTTGCCTCTGGAGCAACAACAATATATAGTTAAAGTGAATAAATCCTTGCACAGCCCCCAGTTTACATTTCCCATTTCCAACTGCCTGTCTTTGTGTCTTACTTTTGCCCTTTTTTCATTTCTCTCTTTCTCTCTCTCTCTTTCTGTTTTTTTTTTTTGCGGTCTACATAGAGTATATACGGTATATAAGATACAAAATCATCATCACTGGTGGGGTGTATTATACAAGATGTCCATTTGCATCTTGATTGATACGTTTATGAATTTCTTGAGTTCCTTCCAACATACTCTCCCTCCCTCAATGTGTAGCCTGACTACATCAGATCACACTTCCATTTTGTTTTCAGTGCATTGTGTTCATGTTTGCTTTTTTTTATTATTACTATTATTTTTATACCCCATTCAGTAGTGACTAATATTTCAAATTACGTCAATAACATTGTTCTGTCATAAACTGAAGTGGAATGGAGTGAATGGGAGGAGTGGTTAACTTAGAAAAGAAAGAAAGAAAGAAAGAAAGAAAGAAAGAAAGAAAGAAAGAAAGAAAGAAATGTTTATTAAATTTAAGAGCTGCTATTTCTGTAAGTCAATACAGCTGCATCAATCGCAACCCATGCTCAATGTTTTTTTTTAGGACAATTAAAAAATTGCTGGGAGTAATTCAGAGATCTGAAACCCTAACATAAATAATTTCAATGATAAATCAGACATAAAGACTCCCCCATGTCCAAATTTGTTTAAAATGTTTTGTGTGTCATTCTTTCTCTCTTCTCTCTTTGTACAAATAAATGAGATATGACAGCACATGTAATGAAATGTATGATATGCTAACCCTTGAAGTGAACAACTTAATCTGTCCACATCCTGAGACCATGTCAGAAGACAGGAAATCTATGATTTTGTGTCCATTTGAGACTCTGAGTAGCGACAGAAAGGTGGATGACAGACAACTAGTTGGGAAAGGCGGATGTCTGGAAAAGAGTGTGGTTATTGATCCATGATGCAGTACAGTAATGACTTTGCTGTCTCTCTTTAACCTGTCTTGTGATAGACGTACACACATACAAACCAATGCACACAGAGACCCTCATACACACACATGGTCGCAGACAAAAACTAATTGTTTTTGTCTTGGATTTTCTGAAGAAGTGATCAGGATGCCATCTCACTCCACCAGGGTTCCCATCGGGCTTTCTAATCGCTTGATAAGGGTTTTAACTGGATTTCCCCCACAGAGCGACTCCAGCTCTGATTGGTTAGCAGGTCCTGGAGGGCACACTGGAACGTGGAGGTCAGAGGTGTCATCATTATTAGAAACAACGAGGGAAGGAAGGGAGCAAGGGATGGTGTCCACTCACACAGTCACAGAGACCGAGACAGATGGCTCTCATGGGATCATATTACACAGAGGGGTAAGGAGAAGTAGTGTGTGTAGCTGCAGGAGAAACATCCATAAATGATCAGACAAATGATGGTTGGTTCGATGTGGTTGTTTCTTCTTTGTCATAGCCTTTGTGAGGACAATTTCTTTCAGATTTTTCTCTGGTTCTCACTACTTTAGTTGGCAGGTTAAGGGTTAACACTTTACGTTAAAGTAAAGTTAGTGTAAGGTGTTTGGGAATAAACCTAAAATGTGTGTTTGCCTGCATGTCAACATACAGTATGTGTGTTATTGAAAATAATGCATGCATGTGTTTGAGTACATCTGTGTGATTCTGTAACTGCAGCTTTGTGTGTGTGTGTGTTTTCATCTTCAGCGCACACTTATATATGTGAGTTTATGTGTGCTGTGCATATCAAATATGTGCATGCCATTCAGCGTCTGTGCCTGTACATAGGCATATAGTATAGCAACGTCTACTCAGGCATCAGTGTGCTCAGGTATATGTGTGACTTTGAGAGTGTGTATGTCTGCATCTCTGTTTTTGTTTGGAGGTGTTTTCATGTGAGTGTGTGCTTGTGTGTCTCTTTTTGTGCTTGTGTGTGTATGTCTTAGTAGGCCCTCAAGTGGCAGGTCCGCTGTCTGTCACAGTGATACAAGTTGACAGCAGGGTCTTCTTCAATGAGCTCATTGGAGCTCAGCCAACAACCTGCTCTCCACCACAGTTAGTGCCTCTTCCTCCTCTCTGCCCCCCCCCCGTAAACCTCTCTCTCTAGCCCGTCTTCACCCCCTTCTCATTGATATTCTCTTTCTTCCATCTTTCTTCCTCTCCCCTTTTAACCTTCCTCTTACCTTTTGAAAGGTATTCTACCTGGGTATAATGAGAGTGTAAACACAGGAGGAGCGAAAGCGCTTCATTTTCTTTTCCTACCACTGTCACACAATGTCAACAAACCTAAAGGCACAGTTCTATCACAAGGGAGCAACTAAACACTGGAACATCCCACCAGGGACAAGGCTGTGAAAACAGAGCCAAATGCCCATATACCCATGTAGTATAGAAATCAAACTTGTTGAATGCTGCACAGGTAAACATTGTGCGCATGAACTGCACACAAGTCAAGAACTTAGTAGCAATCTCCAGACTTGAGACCTGCTTGGACCTTTTTTTTAGTCATGTCGCAGAGTTGTGAGAGCTCAGCACTTACTTTGGTCATCACAATGTTATAATAACTGATAGAACAAATGATTTTAAGCTGCCAGTACTGAGCTTCTTATGGGATTTGGCTCTCAAATTGAATTAAAACAGGTTAAACAGGATTAGATGTGATGAGAAACTGCAATCAGATTTTGTAATTCACATCCATCCAAGAAGATTACATTGTAAAATGTTCTACTTACCTTTATTATGCATAGGTGCGGTTTCCTGGTTCTTACAAACTGAAGTAACCACCTGTCACCTGCAGCTAACCAGCACATTATGGCTCTTCGATTTACAATTCCCCTGCAATATTTCAAATGCATCCATAGAATAACAGCTTAAGCTTTTAGTGTGAAACAATACAATTCTTTGAATTAGCAACAACCCAACACATTCCCAAAAGAGATTTTGGAGAACATTCTCATTGATGAAAATTATAAAATCATTTTTAACTGAAATGTTTTGTGATCAACTTCAGCCTCCATAAATATCAAGAGGTTGCTCTCAATCGATGAGTTGGTGACCACTGCACATAAGGCTACTTAAAGTAATGTCATCAGAATGGGACAATTAATTTAAGATGTTCAGACCTTTGTTCCTCCAACATTGGTCATTTTACTCGATAAATATTCACAGGGGATGGCAGTGATAAAACATGGTCCATGTTTCCCTGTAACTAGACTCACCATTCTGGAGGGTTTTTAAGCCACGTCCCATACCCAGAAGTCCCAGGGATAATCATGTGACTTACACCACCAGCCATTCTTTAGTTATCTGCCTGTGCACTGCGATTGAATCATATCACACTACCTCTGTAGTTTTGTTCATTTAGACTTTGTTGCATTTGTGCTGAGGCAGTCAGTCAGCTTGAGGAATGCAACCCACTGCTTTGTTTAGCAACCCCACTCCCTGATATTGATCGATCCAATCAAAATGATTAACTAAGAGAGAGATGGCAGATGGGAGGGTGAGGATGATCGGAGAGCAAACAAAAGCAAATTAAGCATTGTAAAATGGGGATGGATGAGGGGAATCAGACCAGGAGAAAAAGAATACATAAAATGTCAAAGCAAGAGAAGGACAGGATGGATGTATGATGGGACATTAGAGGTCTGGGAGGGTAAATCAGATTGATTTAGGGAGAAGAGAGGAAGATAAGAGATTGCTCACATGCCTGAATCATCATTTGTTGCCTCAGGCTCTATGGTTGTGTTTTCATAGCAACGTTAAACACAATTAGCACTGTGGAACAAAAATCTTTGTGGGTTAGTATGTTATCTGTCATCTAAGTGCATGGATATGGAGTGTAGTCTTGGGTTTTAAACAAAAATAGAAACAACCTAACCAATGTGACACAAAAAAGCCTGTGTGCATCCCACCTCTGCTTTAAAATACCAAAGATCACTCTGCCAGGCTCTGTTGGATCCAGCTGCAGCTAATGACTATTCCAGGCCCACCTAGCAGTTCCTGTGTCTACAAAACCCAACAATTTGTGTTCTTTTTATGTTATCAGCGTGTTACCAATTTGTTCTCAGCAACTCTAATATCACACTAAATTGTGTCCTGTCCTCTCCTATTTTCATTTGGACCAGTATGCCTTTAGAGTCAATTGTTGGTACTGTTTTTGTTGTTGTTGTTGTTGTTGTATGTTTGTTTTTTACAATGCAAATAATATTCATGCTACAACTGCATTTCAATTAGCAATGAGCAGTTTTAACCATACAGTTCAGTATTCCAAGATGTAGTTTGGCAAATTGCAGACTTAACAGCTTTTATCTACATTTCTTCTATTTATACAAAAATGAACCTTATGGATAATCAAGGTCTCGCTGCTGCATTTCAACAAACTGAATAACGGTTGAAATCTTGAAAGCAAGCAAGTTTTATTCATTAGCATCTTTTTATTGTCCTTTGCTGTTAAGGCCACAACATTTTCTTTTACAATGATTAAACTGCAAATTTCTGCTACCCTTAATTCATTATCAAGACAAGACAAGTCTAGCCCAAGTGGTTCTGTGAGACTGTGCCCCCTAAACACAGGGGTGCTGTCATGCTTATTATGACAATGCTAACATGCAGGTGTGTAGTAGGTATAATGTTTACCATGTTCAGTATCTTAGTTATGCATCTGAGCATGCTGAAATTTGTTTTGCTAATTAGGAATAAATACAAATTACCACTCAAAGTAATGCCATTAGTTTTGCAGGTATTTGGTCATAAACCAAAGTATCTGGAAAATGAATGATTTTGGCACTAAAGGAAAAGTAAAAAAAAATCATCTGTCTAATAGGTATCAAGGTATTTAATACAAAATTACAAATGTCAACCTTCACTAGAGGAAAAGTCATTAGGATTCCTCTTCAGGCGAATGGATCAGTCTATTAATTAGATGTTGAGATATTCCACTGGTTAAGTGAAAACTTTGATCTGCTCATAGTTTGAGAGTAAAAGTCAGGGGTCAACAAAGTTGTTAGGATTCACCATCTGGTGACAGCAGCAATAGTTGTTGAGATATTTCAGTCTAGAACAAAGTTCTGGACACACCAACTCATTGATATTCCCATCCCTAGAGCCATGCAGCCAGCATAGTTAAAATAGTTAAAAAAAATCATCTGTCTAATAGGTATCAAGGTATTTAATACAAAATTACAAATGTCAACCTTCACTAGAGGAAAAGTCATTAGGATTCCTCTTCAGGCGAATGGATCAGTCTATTAATTAGATGTTGAGATATTCCACTGGTTAAGTGAAAACTTTGATCTGCTCATAGTTTGAGAGTAAAAGTCAGGGGTCAACAAAGTTGTTAGGATTCACCATCTGGTGACAGCAGCAATAGTTGTTGAGATATTTCAGTCTAGAACAAAGTTCTGGACACACCAACTCATTGATATTCCCATCCCTAGAGCCATGCAGCCAGCATAGTTAAAATAGTCTAATGTTGTCAATATTATGCATGGATTTTTAAGATTTTTTCTCTGCTTTTTCCACTGGTTATGAAGAATCCAAGAATCCAATCCCCTGGCAGGTAAGACTGTAAATGTTTGTTCAGTATATTGAGTCTATATCTATTTAGTGTGCTTGCGTGTGTGTGACGTACATGTCTGTTTGTGTCCTTTATTTACCTTGGGGCAGTAAATCAACCTGTATATGTCTGCTGTTACGACTGTAGTTTATGAGCTGACAGCAGATGCAGGTAGAGGGAGAATGACAGATATATGACTGTGTGTGTGTAAGTGTGTGTACAACTGTCAGACAGCTATGAAAGCCACACATGCATTTGTAAATAAAAAAAGAGCCACAGAAAAGTTACACACAGAGAGTGTCATCTCACGGTGATGCCCCAACAGGTGAAATCTTAGCTGCTAGTATAATGTAGTGATGAGGCATGTGCATGCAATTTTATTATATTTTTATAATACAATTTTATAATTAAGACTTCAACAGGCTCAGATGTTGCTGAATTATTCCCAAAGGTACACTACATGATTTAATAAGTAAGCTAATATAAACTGCACCTTTCCCCCGTGGCTGCATACCAATTAACATGATCACGCAATAAAACTATTAGCAGCCAGTTGGAATGTGAAGTCATTGTTAAAGACGTACTTGTAAAAGTGTCTGTAATAGTGATTAAGTGTACCTAAAAAGATACAAAATTCTGGGTTTAAACATCAAACCATTTAATGTAATGCATGATTAAATCAAAGCTGATAGTGCCCGCTGAAGTGGCAGAGAGGAGATTAAGTGAAGAGAAGTTTAATACATGCACAGTCACATACGCAGACAAGCTCTGGCAGTGTGTCTTGTGTTTACATTTTCGGTGTCCTTTAATTTTTGTGAAGGCATTCCTGACAAGCCAAACTGCTGCATAAATATAGCTGACTTAGAATTTTGGACTTGATAACTCCTCACCACTTGAGGTAAGTGTTATAAATATAAATACATACAAAGAGAATTTTTTTCATAGATATATGAATCATTGCCAACAGTGTCAGACCACATGAAAATGTGGGTGAGACGTTGATTATTTATATTGAAACTGATGACTCATGCATACACCGGACTCCCACAGAGGATTATGTAAATAAAGAAAACTACCATTGTGAAGTTTTAATTAGATTGGTCTTTAAAACGTGGCCATATATGTCAAAAATGCAAATTTGCCTCAGTAATTTATTATATTTAAGGCTTGCAAGATTAAATAAGAAGATTAAACATAAATTGGTTCACATATTGGACAGGTCACCATTCCAGATAAAGTACTTAATGTAAGAGCATAAATCTGGCTCTCGTGGAAATGTGTTTCTTAAGCAGTTTGCCAACTGGTTCTTGGTTGACTTGATAATGCGTAAATACAGCAGACATCAAAACTGCCATCAAAGAGTTGTGATGGAAGAAACACCTTAATGTTGCAGCATTGATAAATTCTATTTTGTATACATACCATTTAGATATGTTTACCTGTCAAATGTATTTGCTTCTGAAATTGCAATTTGAATATAGTGGAGCCACAACAACCTCTTCACACCTGATAAAAAAAGACATTTGTTTAAAGGAGTGTGGTTTGGTAATGGTCATTTACAGTTACAACACATAAATGTTTCCCCTTCACATTTGTGCTTGATTAAACAGAATAGAACAGTTAATTAATCAACTTTTTTACTTTGTACAGATGCAGGCCTGGTAAGATAGGCTAAACATCCTGACAACAGATCTGTACTTTTAAATCTCACTCAGAGAGAAATCCAAAATGTTTCTCTCTAAAGTAGGAGCATGTGAAAGGAAACTAACTAACTTGCCTGATTTGCACAAGACCTGGCACAGGACCTTGAGTCACTTAAGGTTCATGCACCAAAATATACCAAAAAAATTTGCTCAACTAACCAATCACGGGCAAACACAATTCTTAATTGATGACTAATAATATTCTTATTCATTGCATAATTATTGTTTGGTTTGTTTAATTTATCAACAATAGAGACACCACCTTGTTATTCTATATTCTATTCTATCTGTAGCTACTGGTCTTCCTCACTGTGTGCGTGAGCGTGGGTGTGTTTGCACAGGGTACTTCACTCCATTACTTGTCCCCCACTGTGAACCCCATGTGTCTGATGTGTCGTACCTTGCCTTTGTTCGACGAGCGTGCTGCCTTTCTTTGCCACAGTCTGATGGTCAGTTAGACACACGCACACACACACACACACACACACACAAACACATACACAAGCATGCATGGACAAATCCAACAGAGAAAACACACACATTACAATGTCCAACCTGAGTTGAAAAAAAAAAATTATAATAATAAACTGTGTGATCACACAGATTTAGAGGGATATCACAAAGTGTTGCCCAGCATAGGATGTAGTTAGAGGTAGACAGAAACTCAGTGGGGGACTGAAGATAAAGTTTCATTTCTTTCTTTTAACAAGGCAACCAGTGGTCCAGTGGGCATAAACACACACATGCACCATGGTGCAACACTTACTTCCTGGCAAAAACTGTGTGTATCTGCATATACATATGTATATCAGTGTGTGAGAAGATTTTTTTCACAGCTTGAGACTGAAAGTGATACTGCAAGAAATTCCACAAATACTTCCAAGAGGAGAGAAAAATGGCAATTTATATATATATATATATATATATATAGAGAGAGAGAGAGAGAGAGAGAGCAGAAAGTGAAATAGACCATAGTGTGGACCCTGCAGTTGTACCATTTAGGCAGAAAGATTTTGCTCCAGGCAATTGACAAAACTCTCTGGTTCCTCCTCACGGCAATGATGACTGGATTGTTGTAGAGTGGGTGAAGGGAAGATTGGCTGTCTTGTTGGCAGAAATGATCCAACGCATCCCACCTGATTCTGCAATTGTAAGACCAAGGGGTAACAGTAATCCACAGTCCCCTTTCTCAACCTTATTAGCTGCAGCAGTGTGTACTTATAGCTATAGGTTGAATTGTGAGTTCATGCATGATATATAAGCAATATCAGTGATCGTATGAATTGAAAAAGGCATGCAGTATGCAATAGAACAATATCAAATCACTGATCTCCAGTGTTTTCCAAAACATTTTGAGACTTTATTTTTTTTCCAAATTTAAATGTGTTTCTGAAATATCATTTTGTCTTGTTGACTTCCATGTAAATATTGGCTCAGCCAACATGCCACCAGGCCAAGATTATGACAAATGTGTCGGATGAATAGCAAGATTAGGTGGCCTAGGTGAAGCCTCAGGGCCCCATTTTGTGCCTCATTTGGTTCAGATCAGGACTGGGAATGGGAAGCATATTGCAAAATATCCAGTTTTTAGCATCTGTGAGTCTTCACTGAAAAAATATTCGAACTTTTCAATAAAACCAATTTAGTATTCACTTTTACATTTGAATAGTCTGGTCTGCAAGTTAAAATAGATTTTCCTGATAACAAATCTCACACTACACAGGATCTGAAGCACGCCAGCATGGACTGCTATCTGTACATCTTATATTTTCATATGCAGGGCATTTGCTTTTTTGTAAACAGATATGTAGTACACATACAGCAAAGTCAACATCTATTAGAAAATCCTTGTTTTGAATGCAGTCAGTGATGGGAAAACATCACATCTGTCACCACATATGCAAGCACAAACTCTTTTGTAAGTCTGCGTTCACCTGCGGCATCTCCAGCTTAACTTAGCACACTCTCACTGTAGAGTGCACAGCATAGCAAGCACACGTCCCATGGGTCAGACAGCAAGGTTAAACAGGCAGAGAGGAAGAGGAGAGGATGAAGGTCACTGCAGCTTATCTTCTTTTCTGTCCCTCAGGCTTAGCACGAGAGAGCACACATACATCCACACATACACATGCACACACTTCAGGCCATGATAATAACCCATGAGGAAAATTTGTAAATTGGTGCGAGACACTTATCTCACACTGCTCGCCCCAAAACTAGAAAGAAAGTTTGTTCTTCTATATGATTATCAACCAGTCTGCATGTTCTCTTTCTACTTTTATTAGTTTGGTCTGTATATCTGTCTTTCACTTTACCATGTCCATGAAATACTGTAAAACCTATTTACATCATATTGAAAAGTTTTTCATGTCAGGGGATTTGTCATATTTGTGGAGATTGTCAATTGCTTTTTAATATAGCACTGTTAGTATTTTATAACAAACTACCATCTGTTATGTGAAGCATGATGTCTGTGGCATCTCCTGGGAATATTTTATTACTGAAAGAAAGTGAGGCTATAATGAAAACTAAGGCTTTTTTCAGTGTCCAGCTCTTTCACAGTTCCAATGTCAATTGTGAGCATTTCACAGGCAGAACACTTTTCTTTAAAATCAGAATAAATATGTGTTCCAAGTTTGTCAGACCAAAGAAGAAAGTGTTATTAACCACCCAGACAAATTTAAATGATTAAAAATATCAACAAGTTTATGAAATTAGGTGTCAAAATTAGTATTCTCAGCTCCACGACTGTGGGGGTGTGTCCACTGAATGTGATAAAGCCACGCCGTGGGAGTAGTCAAGCAGCAATTTTGAAGCGACTGAAATGTGTCAGATGAGTTCAGAAAATGACATGACTAACTTTGAAAAACTCTGAGCGAGATGAATTAATCTCTATCTCTCTGCTAGGGGTGCAGGGTTATGTTCAGGGTGGCCTCAGTGTGTCATCGAGCCACCCTTTAGGACCGCCCAAAAAATCCTGGATATATCAAAGTCATCAAAGAAATCTCAGAATTGCCTTTACCTTTACTTTAAGCTTTCTATGTTTCTTACCAACATGTTTACAATCATACTGAATACACATTAATGATTTATGTGTAAACAAATACTTGTGGCTGCATTACTAAATCTAATTACTTTATGCAGCATTCATAACTTTGCTTTGAGAATAGAGCTTACCAGAGAGACGCTACAGACACACATCTGATCGACATTGGCTCACTGGTTATATCATCTCCATCAGCCGTGACAACAAAGTAACCACATTTGGTGGACTTTGGGGATAATGACTCTGAGCTTTAACTAGTTTTGATGCAAACTTTAAAATCAAAAATTGCTAAAACCACTTCAGCTCATGCACAATTAGAGCTGGTTGGAAGCTAGTGACGTATCAACTTTTTGTCACTGCACTAGTGACTCCTTAGTCATAAGAGGGTCAGATCTGGAAGGAATTGTTAAGACCTCTGTGAAAGTTACACCCTCTCAGCTCCTTTTTGGCAGGTTAAAAGAAGCGGCTGGTGTCTCAAGGGACATGTGGCTGTTTAACCCCTCACCTGGCTGCTGACTGCAAATCAATGCCAATTTCCAGCCAGTGCAGTTAGAGTGGCACAGAAGAACAGAAGAAATAGGCCATTTGAAATTGAAAGACAAAAAGAACGGATGCGTAGTTTTAGCTGTACAACCGAGGAAGGAGACAATTTGCCACTCATCACGACAAAGTGGGGGTAATGGCTGCTATTATAAGGAGATGGAAATTCAGTGTCTATATTAGAACATCCTGTGATGTTGTGGATTTACTTGGTCACATCAGGACATCATTTTTTTTCTAAATTTATGCAACTTATTTTTCTCTTTCTCCTCTGTCTCATTTTGATGTCTCTGCTTCTCTTTTCTGGGATCAGTCTTTCCTGTAAACTGTCTGTCTTTCTGTCCCTCCCTCCTCCCCTCTTACCTGCAACATCAGCAGGATTTGCAATAACAGGCCAGGTGTTAATGTGAATTTCCTGATTCATATAATCTCCTCCTTACATAATCTCACAGAGGCACAAACACCAACAGACAGACAGACAGACAGACCGTGACGACTGTCCCACTGTGCTGCTTTGCTGCCTCTGTTTGCTGTTTATAGCGGCGGGTACACAGAGTTTGAACGGCAAGCTGATGCAGAGATGAAACTCTGCAGACAAGCAGGTAGTCTGGAGCAGTTAGTGACATTTATTAGCATTGCACATGCTTCATGTAATAACAGCACACTGACCTCCAACAAAACTGATTTACCCTGACCACATTTGTGTACGTATTTCTGTCCCAACATGTGTTTGCATGCATGAGTCATGACGATTCCTGTGATGTTGTGGCAAAAATGTTACCATTTCATTTCCATCTCACATTGTCTTCCAATAAAACCCTCTTTTTGGAATTTGCGTTACAGTGTGTAGTAAAAAGCTGTCAAATATTCACTTACATATACACCAGCGACTTTTAATGCAGAAAAGGGGTATGACTAAATCTCAGTAGGCTTGTTTAAAAGTCAAAAGGATTAGAGTGCAGGAAAAAAGTAGGTGGTGACTTTTTGGTATTCTGAAGCAAAAATATATATTTTCTTTAGCTGATCGAAGGAAAAAAAAGGAAAAATGTTTTTTTCACAGGGCTGTAGCCTGTGGTTCTTTGACCCCACCCACTAATGTTTTACCCAACCCTATCAGATTATTTCAGCATTTCTGCCTCCGGAGTAGCTCTGTGTTCAAGCCTGTTTATGTAACTTCATGAACTGTATCAGAGAATGATGAACAAATTCCTGAAAACAAGTTTCCCCTTTTGCATCATGCCCATTTAAGTCTTGTCTGTGCGCCTCACAGTAATCCTCTAACACAGGCAACAAGAGTTATAAAATCCAACAGAGTGTAAAAACAAAGAGTATTTCACATTAAACACTGTGCCTTTATAGAGTTTCCTGTCATGCTGTTGAATAGATGCTTTCACAAAGCAGCAAATGTAAGAAAATCTGATTGTACATTAAAAAATCCGCTTCCACAAATAGACAATGACATTTTTCATCACATTATACAAGTACATGTTTAGCACCAGTGTTTTCAAGACACCTGAGACATGATGCTCAATACATTTGCATACATTTTCAGTACACAGCAGCATGTGCTGTCAAATTTCAGTGATAAACAAACATTGCTGGTAAATGAAATCATTCAAGTAAGTTCTTACATTCTGAAAATGTGTTATTGTGATGATGTACTCACAAGTCTTGGTGATCTGGTGCCAAAGATTTCAATTAAGATTTTCAGCATTAACAATTTAATTTGTATCAAGAATGCCTGAAATGAGACTAATGGAGTAATGTTCCAATAACTTCGGGTTAGTCCACTTTTGGTTTCTTGATCATTCTCATACATTTATTTCTGATCAGCCTGAAGCTCTGCCAACAGTTTGGGTACCCAGGAGGTCTGGCCCTAGCCCACGCTTTGCCTGTACTTTGAAACTACCAATAACTGAAGAGAAAACCAAGCATTGATTTCCATAGTTCTGAATGTCTTATAAGGACAGAGTTTGTGCAGCTTTGTAAAATATTAGTTGAGTTAAGGTAACACCAGAGTAGATTCATTACCATCTTTCGTTAATCATTTGTATTTAATATTCCAAAGATCAGTTTTCATTTACCATCCACAGTCTGTGTTGTGAGATTTGTGTATTTGCCTCCTACAAAAACAAAGTACAGAACCAGATCTAAGATGTGAATCCATGAATTCCAATGAAATGTGGATGACCCGACTCGATTGCTCAATATTCCGCACACTGCAAAATAAGCAAGTGTACCAAACATCGGTCTCAAGTGTCATTAGAGAATTCGCCCAACAGGGAAGACGAATCTGTTATTAAAAAAGAGTTCACAAAAATACATGAATAGTGTGATCAAAACATCGACTCCCTCAATATTCTTCCATACAGTGATGATACCAAAAAGAGGTTTGAGAGGTTTCATGTTCACCAAAAGGCTTAAAGCTGGAGTCACCAAAGTGCATTGTGGGTATGACTCTAGCATCCTGAATTTGGACAGATATTATCCTGCATGACTGAAAATTTTTGAATAAAACAAATGAATTACATTATCTATCATTATTTTACTTATTGTACTTTTATTTTTCACAGCTGTTTTGTTGTTTATTAGCCACAGTATGTGTGCCCATTACCTTCTTAATATTTGAAGGAGAAACAAGTTTAGAAATATAATTGCAGGTTTGATGTTGTAGTACTGTAAGTTGATATTTTTCTACTTGTGACTTGTTGAATCATCATTGTTGAGATTTTAATAAAATGATTCAGCCTGTGAGGAAATGGAATTACACTTGACTTTCTTCATTTTCTTCTAATTACAAGGACAAGAGCAAATATGCAAAGTGTCCTCACATTCTCTTATTAAAAACAAAGTGCTTCTGGGCAACTAAACAGTAGACGCAAGCACTGTTCTACCCTCACACTCAAGCCTGCATTTATTTACAAAGCATTCATCACATCAAATCTACTCAGTCAATAGTCACTGACATGAGCACGAGCAGTAACAAGCAGCATAGGATCAGTGATATTCCTGAAAAAGGAAAAAATGGAATTTTGATAAGCTGCTGCTGAAAAAGCATGTCGATTAAGGGAGGACGATGTGAGATTAATCTCTAAAGGCTAATGGGAAACATATTGTGTTCAAGACAGACTGTGTAAATGTCAGTGAACTTTCTTTGTTGTTGTTGTGAGATGCAGCAGCTTTTCATAACGTCCTGCAATGTGCCTACAGCTTGAGGGTCAGGTCTGACTGCTATGAATTATGCTTTATAGTTATTATACTTGCATAAGCTTTGCCTCTCGCCAAAGAGAGTGCACAATTACTCTAGAGTGGAAGGAATGCTGATTTTTAAATCTAATTTGAAGTGATTTGATAATGTAATAAAAATTATTTACAGCTGGCAACGTAGAGAATATGCACACTATAGAAAATATGTACACTTGACCTTCTGAGTGACACTTGTTTACTTAAGACTTTCATTAAATTTGACACTATAGGATTTGCTTCAAGTTGTCATCGGTTGGCGGAAACGGCTATTACTGGGATGCATCAGTCATAGCAGCCATCACGTATGACTGCATAACTGAAGTGATGTTAATTTTCATGATTACCAGCCTCTAGTATTGCCCATTCTCCTGCACACATACACGCACACGCACACACACACACACACACATAGTCAGCCTTTAGCTTCATCATGCAAATTCAAGTTCATTCACACAGAGATGACAAAAGGGCATATGTGGCTTGCTCACCACATCTGCTCCAGTTAGTAACTAGTGACACAAACATTTATAGTTATACTTCATTGCTGTTATGACTTGACAATGGTAAATTTGGCACATAATAATGTAAATTCCAGTCCTTAAAAGGACAAATATCACCAAAAAAGGCCATTTTTATGTTGCATTTCTAATCTTTAATTGAACAGGGTCCAGTAAAAGGTAGTAGTCATCATTAGTTAAAGAAACAGCATTTTTGGCATGTCACACAGCTTTTTAACATTATCACTATGCCCACACACTGTGTACTCATATGATTTGTGTGCTCCAACACACACTTTGAAACCCACATTTTTACTCTAACCTGCAAAATAGGACTAAAAAGATTATCTCTGGCACCCACTCTACTACAATCAGCTGTAGAGTAGTAGTTTATTACAGTTAATTTTTTTAACTGTGATGTTTATGGTGTCACCAAAATGCTTTAGGGCTTAATATTCATTATTGCTTTGAGCAAGAGCAAACAAATTGGGACCATAACAGACTCCAAAGCCTTTGCCTTGTTTCAAATCATCATCCAAAATACCACTTTAATAATTCATTAGACATTTTTATATGCCAGCTGCACTGCTTAGTAACATCAAATCCCACTCAAATAATTCATTTTAAATTGAACAATGTCCATCCTAATAGCATGAGTTCAACATCTGAATTGTTTTCAATACTTTGTGAAGTCTGAAAATCAATACCGAGGCGAGACGTGAAATAAGAAAAGTTACTCAAATGCATTTAGTTCAAAGGTTTATTGTCACATGAGGGCACATTGGCTTGCAGGCAGGATTTACAAAAAAACCCAGCAAATAACCACAATAGATACAACATAAGCACAAGTCCAATCATCAAGTCCAAACAGGGAATTTTCAAATAATCATCCTGTGTCTACCAAGAGATTCATTATCTTCTTAGTCTTACATCCTCTGCACTGTGTCTGTTTTATTCCTTTTGTTACAGTGTCAGAATTACCCCCATTAAACTGCCCACCTTTTGGTAACCACTGTGTCCTCAGAGTGTGAGTGAATGCTGTCTGTCTAACTAGAGTCAGACATAAACATATATTGTAGTTATGAAACAAAACAAGAGGCAGAAAAAAAAGCAACAATTCTCCCAGCAATTTCCCAGACTTTGAGGTTATGGGCCAAAAATCAAGATATAAGATGACTTGATGTGAGTACATTTGCAATGTGGAAGTGGGATGACCTGGTGATCATGCACGTCTCTAACATATCTTGCAGCATGCAGCAGCACATAACCACAGACATAAAAATGTGTAGAGTATGTGTAGACATCAACGCACATGTATAGACACTTCCATACTCATAAATGGAAAATGCCAGGCTACAGTAGTTTTCTCATCTTTTCACTTCATAAAGTTTTAAGAGCCGCCCCAATAAAAGTCTGTGATTCATGAGAGGGGTCAAGTAAATCCCACGAAGGTGAGCAAGGTAGCCTGTAAAACTTCAATACACATTCTCATTTTCTTTTCACGCTCCAGACCTCCCCAAACTGAGTCCCACCACCATCTCCACCTTACAGTATCTTTGTTGTTGTCGCCCCCCCCCATCTTCATTTTGTGCCAGAAAAAAATAAATATTATGGCACGCTGTGATACCACATTTTGACATTTTAAAGGTAGTTCTCAATATAGTATAAAAAGAATACATTTTTCTACACTTGAAAAGCTTTAAAACAAATGTCATCTTTCCTTTTTCTTCTTTTGGCTTGTTGCTGTGCAATAGAGCAGGAGACCCATTTCAACTCCCGACCCAGCAAGTGAAACCAAATGTAATATTTTAACCTTATATTCATGGTAGGACCCGTCTTTGTTTTTGTTAGTCTCTTATTTTCTTCTTTCTCCACCTCCACCCTTCGTCTATCCATGTCTACAAGGCTATTTAAAATGATTTTTGTGCAGCATCTTTATTTTACCCCCTGGTTCATCTCTTTCTATTATCTTCTCATTCTTCTGCTCCACCCTCGTCCCCATTTCTCATCTCCAATACCCTTTCTCTGTCAACAACAATCAGTTGGAACTCTGAAGAAGATGAGTGAGGCCTTTTAAATTTGACCATTATCCATTATCCCCTCTGTTCTCCTCCTCTGCGTCTCGGTTTGTCATGTTGACTGTTTTCCCTTAGTGGTTCTTTGCCTTTCTTTATCTCCTCCACACAGTTTGTATTTTCCTCCTCCTCTGTTTTTATCAAGTGTATGTATAAATAAAATAACCTTAAATCTGCCTTCTTTTTTGTTTGTTGCCATCAGTCTCTTTTTCCCTTCCCCCTTCAATCCTCACATCCATTCTCAGTCAATATCTTTCCATAGTGGGGTAAGCAAAAGCAATGTTAGCTTCCTGGTTAGCGAATGTTGTGCACAAACATAAAGTATAGGTATAGAGATGAAACAGTGCATATTTTACATGAGATTAAAATTATGTCCTTTGCAGTAACAGGTTTATTCAACACAGCATCACAGCATGTGACAATAGGATATTTTTGCGCAAGACCACGTACATACGAAAACATGCTTACAGTAAACTAAACACAAGTGTGCAGCTAAGGCTGATGGGAATGTCATTGGTTTTGAAAGTATCTGGTCATAAACCAAAGTAGTGGACAAATACAATTTTGACCTGACGACAAATATAGCAGGGGTGTCAAATGTACGGCCCACAGGCCAGAACTGTTCACAGCACTTGTCAGTGCTAATAGAATATAATGTCTGACACCACTATCAGACTCATCATGACAAAAAAAGCTGTGAAAGTTAGCTGTTGCTAGATGTTACCTTTGTGAAAACATGCATGCTGAAGGCTACAGAAATTGCATGCCCCAATAAGTGACAGGCTGTCTCTAACATCAACCTGACAAGGAACTCTAGGGCAGATAGGATTTCAGATGTTGCTTAAGATCTGGAGCCAAATGAAGCACAAAGTCATTTGTTGTGTATTCAGTTGAAATTGAAGACAGCACAGGTATTGCAGATGTTGCTCAACTGACCATATTCATTTGTGGATAGATGAGACTTTGAGTGTCACAGAGAATGACCTTTTAAAGTCTCTTGTTAGAGTGCTGTGCCATGCCAAGTTCAGGAGCAAGTTAAACAGTGAGTACCTGTCGAGTTATTAGGGGTTCGTCTGCCTGAACTCGACCAGGCGTCAACTCGGTTCAACTTAGTCCTTTTATTTGACTTTTTGTCGAATTATCAGCAGGTTGCAAACCCAAAGCGTCTCTGTGCTCCACTGACTCAAACCACACCCAGGTGCTCACCCAAGGTTAATCACACTGGTGCTTCTTGCTCTTTCTCTGAACACCAAGTGAACACTGGGCCCTCAACTGCCCTCTGGCACACTCCATTCACCACATCCCCACAATGAAAAATAAACAGCATATAATTATGATAACCTAATCAACTAAAGGCATGACTGCAAATGTGTGCATGACTACCAACCTGCATGCATTTTATGTATGCATGTGTGTATGTGCACTAAATTCTAAACATTCACCACATCCCCACAATGAAAAATAAACAGCATATAATGCATAACCCAAAAGTACCCTACTTCTTGTAAAATGATGCTTCAGCCAAAAACAGTTTTAGCACATTTAAGGTACAGAATTATGAAACCCGTGAAAAGACAAGCAAATTTAAACTGTCGCTCAGAAACCCAGCCCACTCTCAGTTGTGATCATATGACACTTCTGCAGCATACCATCCAGTTCCATTGCAAGAACTGTTGTGGGTGTTATAGGTAAAACCCCTCCCAAGCCTACAATATGTTTGCTTTTAATCGTAACAGTACTATTCAAAGCATCATTCAAAGCTTTGTTGAAAAACTACTTTTCAACAAAGCATTAGCTTAACTTTAATATAAAATATGATGGCACTGCATGAAAAAAGAAGATAATTTGGGATTTTGCATAATTACACCATTGGTCTGTCTGGCATGTAGAATCATAAACTCATCATTTTAAAGAGCGCCTTAATCACTGCCAATTGTGGCTATTGCATATTGGTAGCTGTTGTGGTGTGCACATTGCCAAACCGACAAAATGAAACAGGCATTTAGAGGTCACAAACAGATCACATCAAGCATGTAATGGCAGGAGAGGCAGAAACGTCTGGAACCCTCATTGTTCTCAGCCAAAAGTGCAGATGAATATCAGTGGTCCCATTGACTCTAAGAAATCACCATCATCACATTCATTAAACTAAGTTTGCTCATTCTTGTCTGAGTGTGTAAATCAAGAGCTCAAAAATTGAGTTATTTAAGTAGCTCAGTGTTAGTAGATTGGCCTGAATAAATTGGCACTGCATAATTTTGAAAAATTAGTCTCAAAATTATCACATTTACTCTCCTATCTTTCTTTTCTCCTCCCTGCTCTGCTTTCTCCTTTAGGAATACATCCATTTAAACTTTTATCAGCATTTACTCCCTTGTTTCAACCTTGTATGTCTTTCTCTCTGCTATTCTTCTTTCCCTTTCACCTACTTTCCATCTTCCCTACCCATTAATAATCAGTTTACAGTCTCAACTGATGGTGTAAGGATGTTTAATGTTTCATCACTGCTCATTTTCAACGTCCTGAACATCCCATCCTTCCTCCATCTACGTCTCTAGTTAAATATTTTAGTATGTCCATTGGAATTTAACTTATTTTCACCACCTGCATCGCTTCTCTTTCCACTTAATATTCATTTATCTTTCTTTTTTTGCAGGAGTCGTTGGGTTTAAACTGTTGAGCAGATGGGATAAGACTGTTACATTTTTTATCACAGTACTATTCCTTCCTTTCATCTCCTCCTTTATTGCCTTCCCTCCATCACCTTTCACCATACTAATACTAATGTATGCACACATGTATGTAGCAACAGAGCAATATAATTAGCTTAAACTCATGCTAGTAGTAATCTGTAAAAAATAAAAGCTGTTATCAGGTTTCTTTTTCCCACCTTGTTGCCACCCTCACACTCTTTCATGGATGTCCTCAAAATCTTTACCTCACTGCCTCTCTATCCTCTCCGTTTAAATTTGGTTGGACCACAATTGCCTTCTTCCCACTGCTTCTCTCCTCCTCTTCCTTGCCATCCCTCTATTCCTCCTTCTCCTCCTCCCCCATACTAATAGTGCAGAACAATCACTTTAGAGTCTTGGAGTGGTGATCAGTGAAACAGTTTAAGTTTTATTGTCCATCGGAATTAATCCGGTCGATACGGGTCGGCGTGGAGATGAAGCTGATAGCTGTGAGTCAGGACCGGGTCCAAATCAATAAAACTCTAAACTTTATTGCGGCTATAAAATGCATGCGTGCACACCGAGATGGATTCACACCCACCCTTGATTTAAAAAAAAAAAACAAACAAAAAAAACTGATGTCCACACAAAAGATTGAAATACATTTTCACTTACACCAAAAAAAAAAATGCATGCATCTAAAATTCATGTTTAGACACGAATATACACCGAAACCGACATTCATATAATATTAAAGCACACACATACACACGCAGATACACCCACAGAAATATACTGGCAGATTTGCTCATCCATCTGTCTTTCACACAAACATCTGGGAGGCAGCCTGACAGAAGACAATGTCTCTATTCAGCTATAGATTTTTGTGTGAGTGTGTGTTTTCTCGTATTCACGTGTTCACACTTGGAGGAGGTTTTTAGAATTTAACAAGAGAGTACAGCTACTGGCGTGCTGAGATGTGAGAGAAAAAGGACAGTGGGGAAGAGAGTTAAAGGAGGGCAGAGGAGGTGTCAGATGGTGTGGAGAGGATATAAACTCTTAAAAGGTGAAAGTTGGATTGAAGTTTCTTTTTAAACAAAGCTGGCTCTGCTGGCAGCACCAGTTTCATTCTACCATGGGAACAATTAGTCCTTGCTGTGTTTCCATCTTAATCTATTTGTTACTGTCTTTCTGTGATTCTCTCTTTCCGCCTGTCTCGCTTCTTTCTACTTCTGTTTTTTATCTGTCCATCTCTGTCTGCCTCTATTTCTATCTCTAATTGTTACATTGTTGGCCTTTGTGATTCTCTCACCCTGTGTTTTTGTCTGGTAGAGCCTTTCTGTGTTTGGGTGACTGCTTGGTATTCACTGCAACGCATACTTTTCATCGTGATGAGTGTTACTGAATATAATGCATTCACTTACCGAAGAATGCTGCGCTTGTTTACTTGCATTTGTAGAGTTCGAGCCTTAGAGTGTGTGCGTGTGTATGTGTGTGTTCAAGTGCATGTGTTTACAGTGCTTTGAGTGATGTACTGCATGGAGTCAGAGAGATGCATGACCAGACACTTCTGTTATGACAACCAGCAATGAAAAACCACTTCTCGGTTAGCACCCACTCCTGACGTTGCCTTCTTTTGCCATCCATTCTTGTGTCAAGCAGCACATTACTCACACTGAATACACAGCAGGAAAGAAGAATGACATGTTGGCGTTAAGGACAGTGATTAAGGTGGTAGTACGGAACACTTTTGGCTTGTGACATTTCACTTAAATTTTTATTTTTCCTTTATTTAATGTACTCCAAAGGTTTTCTATTTCTTGTGATGTAGCATTTAAAAACAGTTTGCAAAAGCTCTTAGACTCTTTCACTGTCATTCATTTCTAAAAGCTTTGAAACAACTGCTCTGAATTCACTCTGTAAAGTTAATCCATCACTCCTCTAAAGGAGAAAACAACAGTAGCACTGAGCCTGATATAGCATATTTAAATGCATTGCACAAATAGCAGTGGTGTAAACTCATTTACACAAACCAATGACTGCAAATGATTGTGTCATGCTGATGTGACCAAGTTCTGTGATTGCATGTGGCGTTCTCCTTTACAGTGTTTCTAATAATCAAATGCTGCATTCATCCTTTCTTTAGGACCCTCAATATGACATGAGATTTATTGGGATTGTCTTAACCTCAGCAGAAAAACAACAGCAATGGTGGTTTGTTCATGTTTAAAGTAACATATGTTTAAGTTTCTCTGACAAGTGACTTGTTGGGATTGTTCAATAATGACAATCCTGTCTGTAGCAAAGGCAGGAGGAGCATGACTTTATACCGCTGTAAAAAAAAAAAGTGTTCTTAGCTAAGAGGTCAGGGTGGGTGGGTAAACATTTTTACAATGTCTCAGCTGTTGAGATATTTCAGTCTGGCCCAAAGTGGTGCACTCGATTAAACCTAATAACCTCAGTAATCTTACCAACCTTCATAACTGCCTAACTTCTATTACATACTGAATTTCCTCCATTTCATTGTGATTGGTCCTGATTTTTCTGAGGAGATCAGTTGCTATATTGGACCCCTGACTTCTCCAAGAATCATGTGAATTTTGAACCATACATAACTAATAAGCTCATTCAGTCATGTTTACAATCAAATTGAATCAAATCATTATTAGCCAGAAATGTTATATTTCTATAACCCTCTCTTCACTTGGCATTACACTCTCTGGGCCATCAGAATGCAGCACTAAGCTGCATTCGACCACTAGTGTTTGTTAACAGTGACTATTAACCCATATCATCCCAGTTCTTGCCTCCCTTCACTGGCCCCCAGTACAAACAAAGAATTAATTTAAAAATTTTAGCAATCACAATAAAATACAAGGCCTTGCATGGCCTGACTCCTGCATATATAGCAGTGCTGGTGACCCTGTATTCCAGGGCTTGGCCACTCCAATCAACTGATCAAGGCCTCTTATTTTGTTCTGCACATATTTTAAAACCAGGACACTGTGAATCTGAATCTGAAGTGCCTGCTAAGAACCTCTTTTCTATGTTATGTCTTTATATAGACGCTCTGTTTGTCTTTAGCTGTTCATATACTTTAATCCTTCTCTGTGTATTATGCATGTATGATTTTATGCATGTTTGTATGTATACTTGTATTATTAATATCTGTATATTATCCCTTATGTGAAGAACATTAAGTTTTTAAAGTGGTATTTAAATAAAATGGTTATTATCATATTACCGACAGAAAGGCATGCCTATCCCTAGAGCACAGCCCAGTTCAAAGATAGAAGCTAAATTCTTCACAAAGTGTTAATTATCAGTTAACACGTTGCCCTCACCATTCCATCTAACATGCCCTAAACAAAGTTTCAAGAGGTCCTGTGCCCCCCAAACAATTAAGTACAGACATAAAGATCACAATACACATTCCCACACACACACACACACACAAACACACAGAGCACCAAAATCATTAGAACGGATTAGTCACACATGGCAAAAAGACCAGAGTGATGGAAGATTGGGAGTGAAGAGCATGGGAAAGAGAAGGAGGGGGCATGAAATGGAGATAAAGATGGCAGAGAGAATAGAGGTCGAGTCAGAGTGGAAGGTGGGAGAGTGGCCTGGGGGATGACCTGTCTTTGTCTGAGAGTCTGAGAAAGAAAAAAGAGCATGACCTGGGGCATCATCCATATCTGAAACATGCCTCTGTGAGACTCTGAGAGACAGAAAGCACGGATGCAAAGATTTATGAAGCAACTGCATCATCGATGACTCTCACCTGTGTGTGTGTCTCTGTTTGTGTATGAAAGCAATGGATTGATAATTGGGTGATGATGTATTCTAGTGGTAAAACCGCTTAATGATGCCTTCAGGCAGCACACACACACGGTGAGAGAACATCTCTGTATAAGGGCACACACATGAAGTGCCAGAGGCACACAAACTGACAAACTTATATACATTGTATTGTCTGTAGACCTGCATCGTCTATCATTGCATTAGAAGGTAAATCCTTATGGTTTCATGCTCTGTTGTTTCAGACTGTGATCGACAAAATCATGGGTTAAATAATGTACCAGAGGTTTGCCATCTTAGACCTCTTTATGTGTAGAGGAAGAATTATGGTCAAGAAAAATAATCCTACAGAAAATTTGAAACAAAAAATGGTGCAGCTACAGTAAGTGTCAACATGTTTATTTATTTATTTATTTTTTTTAAATCTCCATTTCACCAACATGCCTATGTGCATAAACAAACAAAGTCTTTCCCTTACACGCACACTATGCACATGCACACAGGCGCACTGACCAAACTCCCTCCCCTCACGGGTGGGCAGGATGAATGGCTCAGCTGTCTTGTATTGACAGCAGGATTGATGTTGTCTGATTCCCAGGTGACTCATTTGACCACAGTCAGAATAGACCTCTTCTGTGTGTGTGTGTGTGTATGTGAGAGAGAGAGAGAGAGAGAGAGAGAGAGAGAGAGAGAGAGAGAGAGAGAAAAGAGAGTGAGTGTATATGTTAGTGATATATTGCAGGTCTCTCTGGTTCGATGAGTATGCAATGATAAGCATTTGTTAGGAGGAATGCAGCAAGACAGAGGAGGCAGGGGAAAGAAATAAAGAAGTCAGAGTAAGGAAACACTGGAAAACTGTATTTTTTCTGTGTTCTGTTTCCATGTACTTCGATTTTGAATGTTAAATACCAGTTTATTATTTTTCTGTGAACTAAACCTTTACATTAAGACCTCTCAAAAGTAATTTATTTAAAGTCATGGATGTCAGGAAAGAGCAGTGAGTGCAGTGTCATCTGTACAGCAAATCGTTTAAGAAGTCCTCAAGTATTGACACATGACATGTTTACTTTATTGACATTTAACCAAAACCACAATCTTTCAATAACCTTAATCTAAGTCAACATCCTGAGTAGGTTGTTCCATAAGTCAACCTAAGAAAGTTCAAAGTCTCCTACCACAACCCAAAAAAACACATTTCTCCATGAAGAAACTACACAGCAAGTACGAGCCATTTCAACACAACAAACAGTCAGGGAGTGCATCAGGCTTTGAAGCTAATGGCTTCAATGACAAAATGGCTAAACCATGTAATGACAGCAATGCTTGTCAGTCACATAATGTACCGAGGATCCAAAAGACTTTTTTCTCATAAGCTAACATGTAAAAGAAGCAGCTGTAAAACAGTGAATACATTTTTTGAGCATCACAATCACTGAAATTTATCGTTTCACTATTAGAATTTGATCTGTTGGGTCCAATAACATTTTGAAAGTCTAGAAAAGTTGCACTATTAAAGGCAGAGGTTTAAACCAGAAGTTAGTGCTCAGCTGGCAGAAATCTCCAGTGTGCTTGCTCTATGGGGCCCACAATGGGAAAGCATATGCAGAAGATCTGGGTAATATTATGCTCAAATTCTTGCTTTTTTAGCTTCATGCACCACTGAACAGATTCCATAATAATGAACAGAGCACTGCCTCCAATGTTGTATCCAGTTGTCCTTATACATTCATACTACAGATGTTATGGGTCCTCTTCGAACCGCCGTCTACGTTGTCTATGTTGAACCATCATGTTTCTACAATAGTCCAGAATGCACAAACTAAAAATTCACTCTATATCTCTATCTCTATATAGGGTCCTTTGTGTTCTTTGCACATTGCACGGCCTCTGTAGTTTAAACTGAAAAGCTAGGGAGGGGTCAGGCGAAAGAAAACAAAAACACAATGTATCAAATGCAAACCATATGTTTGTATTGGCAGGTAGATGAAGTCCGTAGGTAGTTTTGGCTATCAAGTGCTTCAGCTTCCTTTTTTACATTTGAGAAAAATCCTCCTCCCAGCAGTCCTAAGCTTTTTTTTTTTGCTAGTGGAGTAAATACCAACACTCCCCCGGTGCTTTGTGCTCCCAGCACAGACTGAACTAACTAGCTTATCGATATACTTACCTTAGCAACAAGTAAAACGTTCTGTCTATCAGGAAACTCAGAGAGTTGAGGCACGGCAGCTGAAGGACATCTGAGCAAGAATTTACATTTTGCCCATGAAATATGATCACCAAAATCTTTTTAATGGTTGGTGGTGTGTGACTTAGAGCCACAAAGTGTTATGGACTTCTTCTGACCTGGAACCCAAAGTTACGTATGGGGTGCAGAGCGGGAATGATAGAGGCACTATTCACCTGATTACAAGTCAGTGTAGCATCAAATGATGGTGAAGCTGTTATGCAAAGGTACAAAAGTTACATAATGGGGCTTTAAAAGTGCAGTGTCACCCTTGACCACTAATTTCTCATCTTAATGTAATACACTCTCTCTTCTGACAATGACCTTTTTTTTTGGGGTGAACAAGTGTGAAATATTAAAAGGATTTAAAAAAAAAGCTTGATTATGTCCTTGCCATTACAACTCAACCTTATGTCTGGACCATTTGATCCATACCTAATATTTCCATCAATGTGGAATGCATAATACATTTCACATACTAGATTTCCATATTGCCTCTCGTGCACTTGCTTCCCAATTATCTGACCAATCAATTTTTTTTTACCAGCTCTGCTCTTCTCCTTGTCAGTCTCAGTTTTCCCCTCCGCCTTATTTCCTTTTTTCTCCTTCCGTTCTCCACTGTCCTTTTTCCTCTGTTCTTATAGGAGATTCATGGGAAAGTTAAAAGACAGTTAAAAAGACAAGATGATGCCCCCACCCTCTCTCTCTCTCATATCTCTCTGGGTTGTCTGTTCAATAACAACACCTTTTCAAAAAGCTGATCACACTTTTTGATTTCGCAAATAAACTTTAAACTATAACTCATTTGCTATCTGCAGCATTGTTGTTAAATCAAATAGAGATGAGGTCTGGAGCAAGACAATGATACAATTGTATTGCTGTACAGCAGCCTGTTTGCATCAGTAAACAGGTTTAATTATCTTAATTGCAAATTGTGTAAGTTGTACTTTGTTTCTCTGAATATCTGATAATTAAACTCACCACAGAATTACCTGCAGGGCTTTAATAAAACGTATATGATGCCAAAGTGACTCTCCCAAAGTTTGGTCCCAGAGACTGTGAAGAGGGAATCAGGATAGGACGAAGAACCATGCCAGATTGTTTCTTATTGACTTTTCCACAGCTTGTAATTGTATATAGCCCCATGTTCTCAGAAGCTCATATCCAACTTTGACATGGACTTTAATATTGTCTGTTGGCTGGGGATTTTTGAGCAGCAGGACCCTGGCCAATGCACTTTTGTCCTCTACTGCATTGCCACAGGGCAGTGTCAACTCCCCTCCACCTCACCTTGTTGTGTGCATTTAAAAGTTTGTATATATTTGCCAAATTAAGAGTCAGTGTTCAATATATTATTGAGGATATACTGTAAATATGCTTAATGATGATGAGTTTGTTCGTGGCACAATCATTAATTAGCTGAGCTGGTGTAACCTTTTTAAAGACTTTCCTTTGATACAAGCTTTTCTCACTCTTCCCTCACTCTTCCCTCATGCTGTGTTTGCCTCCATATGCTTCCTGCATGCCTTACCTATACTTTCTGTATAGAATCGGCCCCTGTTTTAATCACTCAAAGTGCAGGAGGTGGCCCTGGCTCTCTTGTGTGTGACCGACAGATTCCAATGACCAGAGCACCTGCAGCACCGTTGTAAAAGTGGTTGGATTAGGAGGATTAAATTATCAGTGGCTGTGATAGCAGCTGGCATCAATCAAAGCCAATCACATCAACTACTTTCATCCCTTTTAAATGCAGTGCACACCTTGCTGTGGTGGACTGACAGCTTTGTAATGTAGATCAGAGTCCAGCACCAACTCCCCTATGTGGGAACCAGCTGCAGAGAGCAAATTAAAAGGCACCCTGTGGGGTTATGTTTTTTTGTTTTTTTGTAAACAAAGATCCATTTACATTCACCCTTTCTCACCAAAACATATTGTACATAGAAAGAATTTAAATAGACGACACAACCATGTTTACTTGCTAGCAGTCTTAATTTTACTTGCATTTGTTGGTGCATTGTTTTGCACTTTACCACCATCAATTGCCAATCAGCGGAATACTAGGAAACCTCAGCCTGACTATGTATCATACCCTGTTAGCATGCACACCACATACTAACCAAACAGGGACCATGTCTAAAAAACATTGCTCCATTGAGCTGCTAATGGTTAAAAACACTAACTACCTTTAAGTAGGAATATTGATGCTGCAAAATGAAAAAAACCTTTATCGCAGTGTACTTCTTTGCATTTAAATGTCAAGCAGCATTCAGTAGAGTGTTTTTTGTTTCCCTGTGAAGGCTTTTAATTTTACTCTTTCATCATTTAAAGCTGTAAAAATGGCACAAGGTACAGGTCTTTTGGATTTGTGTGGGTCTTTATAGAGCAGGACTCGAATATATTTTTGGATTCCAATTCCCCTTGCACTTAGATTGCATTTTACTTTTTATTGGCACACCTTTGACATCTCACTCACATATTTTGGCCCATGCAACGCCATATAAAGCCACAAAAGCAGAAAAAAAAATCAGCTTGCAGCGAAATTACCCATTTTCTGCCACAAGGTCACTCGATCTCCACTGCCATGAAAATAATACCCTAACGGCTATGTGTGTTCTCATGCATATCAAAAAATGGAATAGGCATGTACTAATATGGCTGATTCTCCCTTTTAATGAAACAAACCATTTGAAGTGGAAAAAAATATATAGCTGGCATACATGGAAAATGAACATTCAGCATCTTAATTTCTATCTGCGCATCTTTCTGTGCATGTCTCTCTGCCTGCATACAACAGTGTGCATGTGTATACATTGTGACCTCAAGGTGCACCTCTATTCTGCTGATAGAAGAGCTTGCATCTGGCAGGTTGGAGGGTCAAATCCCACTTGACTTGAGCCTGATTACACAGACGTCTGTTACAGAAAACACACAAGTTTACAGGGGTAGGTTATGACCTCATAAGATGTAAGGTCAGTAATCTCAGTATGTTGGGCCTCAACCATTCAATTAGAATGCATTACATTATAAAAGAAAGAGGCCCAGTGCACCCCCTCCGTCATACAAAAACATTAGAAAACAAAACCTACACCAGGAAGTAGCAGTGCAGTTTATTCAGTATGCAACAAGACACAGACAGTATTTCTGAGACTTTGAGGCTGTACCACTAGATCACACACCTATGAGAAAAAACACATTATCGCCATCATCATTTTCTTATTCATGTGACAGTAATATTCATGACAATCTATCTTCGCCACATGTCTGTTCACAGCAATATTCAGTCCACGAGTCAACTTTGCCTCCGGAGGTTGACATTACACTAAAGAGAGTTACCAGTAACTAATGAGGGACTCAGACAGCGTCTCACCATAGATTAGAGTCAAGGGTAACAAGAAAGGACACATGGTGATGACATCAAACAGCTTTCTCATGTCCCTCTGGCTCCTTGTCCCCAACAGTCTACCACCCTTGAACACCCACACATACTGTATACTGACTCATGCTGGAAAACACACACACACATATATACATATTTAAGAGGCACTTACTTACAAAATTAATACAGTCCATACATGACATATTGTACATGTGTTTGCATGTTCTCTTTTATTCTCTATTCTCTATCCTCCTTCCTTCCATCAGTCTGTCACGTTCATCCAGTCACATGCTGACTGTCTCTGATGTAATCTTTTGTAACATTTGATCTCAGATCCATTAGTTTTTGATGCAGATGAATATTCAAGCTAATATTCGGATGTGTCAAGACTTTTAACACCACTGCATGTGCACTCTCCAAACAATTTACCCTAATGATTGCCCGTCTGCTGCTAATTCACATTAGTTCACACCTGGGAAAATGTGCTTAGCATTAAAAGGTAGACCAGTGAACCTATTGCATTAGGGCAAAGTCTTCTTGATGTTCCGGTAATGAGATGCACTGTTGAGCTTAGCGTTATTAGATCTCAGTTACTGGACATGGTAGATTAATTTTAACTGGAAGGAAGACTGCATGCACAAAACACATTATGTATTATTATTTATCTGCTAGCAAGCCTCACAATATAAACTCAACAAGCTCTACAGTATTCAACAATTTATGTTACATTGCATGTCTTTTCCTAGTGAGTTGACATTTCCACAGTCCAAAATTAGATCTTACTTATATTTGGATTTGGATGATGATAAACAGGTTTTATTGCATTATTGAATTCAAAGAAGAGTATAGATTCTGGTAATTAGATGCCATTGAGAAATCTGCAGCATCATGGCACATTTTAGAAAAGAGTGTAGTGGAATCTAGTGGAAAATGTTCAGTAGTTGCAGCAACATAATGACTTGTCCCTATGACTCAGGTAGAGATGCAATTTCAGTTGAATAAATATGGAAAAACTAAACAAGCTGACAAGGTGCAAAAGAGTGTGCTGGATATATCTACTGTATAAATATAGCTTAATAACTTTTCATTTTACATCTTATGTGTATACTTGCTTTTTAAAGAGTCTATTGTGCAACTGTCTGTGATGAAGATAGTTGCGACCCCCCTGTCTAACTCACTATATTAATACAGTTTAAGAGACATATTTTTACCATTGGCTCCTGTCTCACAGCTGACTCCTGGCTCCTAACCATGCCTCTTTTGTAGAGCAGGTTCTGTTAGAGTTTCATGTAGATACAATTGAATGGTACAAACATAGGATGTTGGACTTGCCATTTTGGTTTTGCATTCACTCAAAGGTCAGAGGCTTTATTTGTTTTTGGTCAACCAACTATTTTGCCAAAAAGGAATGTTGATATTGGACTATTCCACAAATGTTTTTAAAAGTCTTGCTTGTATCTGCAAATGGTAACTATGTTATGGTTAACCATGGTTATGGTATAAAAGATGGGTAAGTAAACACTTGGTGCCGGTTATGGAAAGACCATGATTATGTTTAATTGCAGGTCTGTGATAGGAGGTGAAGTCAAACAGTCTTCACACCCATCCACCATCCTAATCTCCACATCTTTATTATCCATCTTGTTACATAAACATGGGATTGAATTTTGGAGGTGGATGTGAATTGTGAGTTGCAGAGTCATCCAATATGGACATGCTTTCCAGGGATACTGAGCTGAGTTTACAGTACACATTTGCAAGTCAAAGTTCACCAAAGTTAAACTTCAGGCCGAAGTTCTTTGTGGTTCTACTTTGAGGCGAGGAAATGTGCTTCATCCTATCAGAGATTGAACTGAAATGACTTTAATACACTCTGAAATGTTGATGATACAAATGCTGATCTGCTGGGCCATAATCCTAAAATAGTAGCCACTGAGTCAGGCTCTTGCTGATTGTATATACTTGCCTGTGGCAAGACAGGCTGAATGTTTTTTGCACATTCACACTTGTCACTATTAATGAACACTAACTGAGAACATTGATATAAGCCTCCTGGTTTGTAATGATTCACTTCTCATTTTGTGCGTTATCACATTTACAGTAAATGACATGTTTGACTCATAACTTTTACACATAATCAACATGTTCCTTCTCTTCATACTATCCTTATTAGTGTTTTACTGTTTGCGATGTCTGCAGCTAGAGAATGGTCTGTCAATGCTAAAACAGTAGGATTAAATTCTGAGATTAGATCCTACATGAACTCTCTCTCCTTTAATCCATATTTAATTCAAATACTAGATATGGCAATAATTCGTCTTTAATGCATTTAAATCTGAAAATGTACATGCAGAAAGTCATAAGTGCTCTCTCATTCTCACACCACACAGCCGCATTTTTAATAGCCATATTACATGGATTTATAAAAACTACATCAAGATAGTGTTTTATATCCACACTTAGTTGAAGCGACTAAAAGCAGTGCTTTCTCTAGCTGCATGATTTCTAATAAAAGCTGACACTAAACACTGTCTTGCCAAATAACTTGGCCCTTTTCCACAGTGCGTACACACACACACACACACACACACATATATATATATATATATACACACACACACACACACGCTGATAGAGCTGACACATGCTTAGATCTATGGGCTGTCCCTGCATAACCTCCCATAGCACTAAAGAGTGGAAATAAAGTTGTTTTCACATCATAAAGCCAGCAGTGTAAGTGCACTGTGCTTCTGGGGCTGATACCATTTATCTCAGTGACTTAATGAAAAGCCTTCAGTGCTCCTGAAAGAATTTGTAAGACGATGAAAACCTGATGATGAAAAACTAAAAAAGAATCACTCACCACAGTGTTTGTGTATCTTGAGCTGTGGCCGTAATGAGTATTAAACTAGCAGATCAGTTCAATATGGGTGGACTCAGTAGGGAAGACCTGCGGCAGCAGGTAAAAGTAAAGGAAGGAAAGTGAAACTTGAAAACAATAAAATAGAAAAGCAAAAGGGGTTAGGGACTCATAAGGTGCAGCAGGAGTGTAAAAAGAGCCAGAGGGACAGCCAGTGGGGGGACAAAAAGAGAAAGACACACCATTGGGGGCTGAAGTGCTGAGTGAGGAAGAAGAAAAATAAACACAGAGGTGTAGACAGAAACACAGCTAGACAGAAACATGCAGGCAGAGGGAGAGAGACAGACAGAGAGACAGATACTGCAGGACAGAAAAAGCAGGAGGAGGCCTCCGTGGAGTCAGCATGTCAACAGAGTTGTAATTGCCATCTCATGGTGGACAGTCCGGGGTGGGAAGATGATGGCAGGGAGAGGAAGTGAAGGAAAAGAATGTGGCAGCGATAAGATGGTGAAAGACAGAGGAAGGACATGGGGAGTGGCATGTCTCGCAGGATTAGGATCTGTCTGGGTTGAGAGAATACAAAGTTATCACTGCACTGAGGCATTAATATGCACAGTCACAAACAAAATACACATACATTTATCACCTACATACATTACATTACAGAATTTTACTCTCATTTTCCTAAATAATAAACAATAATAATGTAAAGTAGTTAAAATGAAGAGGAAAAATATATACTAAATCACTTTGTAGAAATTGGTATTTTTGCAATTTAGCATCCTCTGTTCCAGAGTGCAATACCCCTGTCGTAAATATGTACAGTTGTATGTGTATTTGTTATTAATTATATTACTTATGATCAAAAACTAGCGAGTCTATAACTTTCCTAACTAATATTAGTCAAGTGCAACAACACAGGACATAGCAGCCAGCTAATATTACTTATTAGTCCAACAGCAAGAAACTCAGCTCATCTGTTTTTCAAGCCTTGTATTTCATGAAGCGCTCGTCTAAAACTCACTTCCACATTTACTATCATCCGGTGGCTTCTTGCTTGGTCACTTTCTCCTTTTCTCTTCTTGCTTCTAACGTCAATGTCCACTTTGGTCTACTGAGCCCGTTGGTTTCATTGCCTGCTTGCCCTACAACTTTGTTGTCTGACTCTGTAAAGGCTTCTACATGTTGTACCTATCTGTTATGTCAAACAGCCCTAACCCCAGTTACCATAGTAATAATCAGAATGGCGTCTGTTTACATAAATATACAGCTGCTCTGTATGTCAAGGAAAAGAAGCCAGTGTCTTCATAACAATCTAAGATTCAACACTATCCCTACACTGACCTCAAGGCATGCTTTAACAGAAAATTCCTACACAATTATTAACACCTGCTGAGAAAAAGGCTATTGCTTAAATATTTATGATCACCATAGTTGTTGGATGATTACGGTCATGGTCACAACTTTCCCATTTCATCATGTTTTTCAAAGAGCATGTTTTTTGTGACTGTCAAATTCTGTGACCATAGACAATGGAGACATAAGCTTGGACAAAACGTTTTCTTGCTCTTTCAGCAGAATATTGACAGAATTTTAAAATAGACCAATGTCAGTCAAACAGAGTGTAGCTATTTTCTGCTGTGAGATTACAAATCACCTAATAGATGTCGAAACACCATTTTTTGCCAAGAAGAAAGACTAAGAATATTGAACATGTTTGATTTTGCTATACAGGTTAAGAAGAAGAGACAAAATAGTAGAAGCATGTAGTCTATGTTACAAGGGTCACTAATGTAATGCAAGGGTTGAATTTACTATTTGCTTGCAAAATGTTAATTTCACAACCACTATGCTATAATGGGAGTTGGTGGGTGTACTGAACGTAGAGAAGAGAAACTGAAACTTAAGAATCGATCTCATCACGCAAGTATTGATCAATACTGATACAATATTTTATATTTTAGATCAATCCGCCCACCACTACTTATTTTACTTTACTAACATAAAGTATAGCCCTTTAAGGTGTCAATACTAATACTCAAATCCTTGAAGGTTTTCAAAATGCTACTAGATGAAAAACATCTTTCAGAAAGAAAAAAAGGAAAAAGGATTGTACATCCAAGCAAGGTTCAAGTTCAGCAACACATCATATGCTTTAAAAGCCTATGGTTGTCAGTGTAAATAATTAACATCTGTGGCTATGCATATCCATTGGCATAGTCCTTTTAAAGTAGGGACCGACCATCAGTTTAATTAAGCATCATAGATCACTGCATCGTGTTGTGAACAAATCCCATGGTGAAAAAATAATAGTGATTGTAGTGGCGGCTAAATGTCATGATTTTATATATTTAAGTTTTATGAAGACATACTCAAAAATGCTTTTAAATAAGTTGTTTTTCAGGCATTGTTGCACACTGCATACTGACACAAACAGCACAGGAACAAGTACAAGTGCAGTTATATTGGAAAGGGGTAGGTCAATTATAGGGACATTAGGTTACTTTACAGTTCAGTCAAGCATTGGGCATGTGGCAAGGTTGCAGTGATTAAATTGCAGATTGTCTTGCAGGATCGTGCCCCAGCGTGCTGTGCTTGAAAGAATTAGGTGCTTGAAATAAATTATAAGGACTGAAGATTGGAGCATGAGGTGTGAACAATGTCACAGCATGCAAGGTCTCAGATTAGAGGGTGGTGTAGGTACAGTAAGCAGTTCCAGCCTGTAGATGTGGGCAAATTAATTATATATTGCACATAAACAGTAGGAAGGCACTGTTCTTTTTACATCTGAGTCACAGTAGGGCATTGTGGGGCTGTCCAGGAGCTGGTGGGCTGATTAAACAGGTTAACATCTTGAGGTTGGGGATGTTGTCTTGGATTTAATATGCTGGCACACTGTACCAAAAGGAAGCACTTGGAACAGATGGCTGGCATGGTGGGCAGGGATGATGGCAATTCTTCCATTTCCCATTCTACAGCCTGATGCAATGCATTTCATTTATATAGATGACATTCATCCAACCACTCTGCTGTGAGAGAGCACCCCATGGAGCAGAAGTTTTACCAGGTGGAACTTTGCCTCAGTGAAATAGAGAATATGTTTAATCACTGACTGTTGAAATGGAACATGATTCTTTGAGACATTAACTTTCCTTTCCTTGGACAGTTTTTACTGTCACTTGACTAATGTCAAGGTTATTCATTAGCTGCATCCACAGCACCCTCAGATGAGTCTTAATTAGGAACACATGCTTGATGAAACAAGGCATCATGCAGACATGCAAAACATCTGGGTGTGTGATGGAATTCTACCAACATGAAATTGGTTCGTAATTAAAATATGTTTGTTCCCTAAGTTGATGTTTCCCTTCTATGAAGAACCTTGAACCAGTTCCAGACTGACACTAATGTAGACAATGTGATTAGTGAAAGCAAAGAACTTTCTAGTTACAACTCTCAACAGCAGAATGTGACGAAACTCCTAAATTAAAAGAAAGTCCATGGTTGATTCATGCATCAGTTGTTCATTTGAATAAAATTTGGAAAAGTGGATCAGTTACGGTGAATTGGCTTTGCAGTTGCATGGAATCAAATGAGCCAATGTGCTTGAACACAGAACCTATAGCTCTTGGCTCTGATTCACAACAGTGAATCACATGAACTCCCTCTGAATTGGTTAATGACTTACACCAGGACTATAAATGGTTGACAGAGATGTTGTGTCCTAGACTATCTTAACAGAACACATTTTATCATCTGATCTTCAAAAACATGTTTTTAGACATTTCGAGAGAATGGATTATTGAACATTTGATGGAATTACATGACACATTTTCATAATTCTTCTTCTTCAACACATTTTTCTGTTTATTTACCAGATTTTGAATACTTTGAACTTGATTGACATGACCTTTGACTCTGGTGGAATGGTTACAATGTATTTTATGCCTGTGCAAGCAGGACTACTTACAATGGTCAATGTGCAATTACTGTATGTTTTCTGAATCTTTATCAGAAAATTCTACTCCGAAAATTATTTAATATTAACTGTGACCTCAGAACTTAAAATTTGTCTGTATTTACATATTATTAAAATCAATTAAAGGTCAATTTTGTAAGATTCTGTATTACAGAATATGGCAGAAATGGAATGTGATATCCATTACTAAGATCTATAACTAAAAATCGTTATATTTTTGTTACATTAAAATGAGCCTTTTATATCTGCAGACACCACAGGGATGGCATGTTGCACCGCCATGTTTTTTACAACTGCCCTCAAGCCCTAAAGGACACACCAAGCACTTGCTGTGACTCATTCCCCGTACTTCCATACTTACTCTTGCTATTTTGAGTCCATAAGTGCGTTCACACTGTCAATTATGCCAAAATTCAGTGTACTGTTAGTACCAGATGGTGCACTCATAACAGTCAAAGAGTTGTGAGTGTGGAACACTGGACATTTCTCGCCATTTTTCAGCTGTCGCCATTTTGGCTACACAGCAGAAAGGGAAGGACCAGTGATATTGTGAAAATGGCGTTCGAGGAAGCTGCTGGAGCAGCATCAATTGCAATCGATTAGCGCACTACGCCAAGAAGTACCCATATTGTTCAGTGTACTACATGGAAGTGTACTAATGGAAGTATCCGATTGAGATACAGTAACTGACCAGGGCATTTCGCATTTTTCGCATTTCACAGCCACAGGTGTTTCTCCTTCACGCTTTGAACAGGAGGGCGAAAGGAAGGACTTGCAGTCTCCAACTACACCGCTAGATGCTACTAAATCCTATACACTGTTTCTTTAAGAGACAGCTTAAATACAATGTGCAGACAAAGCTTTAAGCAACTTTACTGCCACTAAATGAATTGAATTATTTATAATTTGTCATTTCATCTACACGTTAGATAAAATGCCAACATGGCTCAGAAAATTCATTTATTTCCGTTTGAGTTTGAAATTGATGTAAGTAAATAAAGAAAATATTTGCTAAACTGACATTCAAGTTGATTTTCTCCACTTTCTCCATTTCATGACACATGAAGACTTGGAGTCACTCTCTCCTTTTCCTTTCAACCCTTTTCTTTGATCCTTCCATTATCTGCTTATCTGCTTTTCACCCTCCATTTCTCCTCTGTCCTATTTTATCGTGCCATCTTTCTGGCCCTCTCCTCATCAAATGAGGAATCAGAGAGTATCTATCTTAAGTGCCACTCCCCATATCCATTCCTCCTCTGTTCTCCCCCCCATCTTTCCACCTCTTCTTTGATCTTCTTATTGCCGTGTTGAAGTGCTGTTACTTTTTTCTTGCCTCTTTTCATGGCTACTTTTATTGCAGTTTATAGATGCTCAAATAAAATGCATCATCAACTTGAAGAGCTACAGTAAACTACCTGACACTCTCCAACAAAAGCACAGCACATGATAGAAACCAAGTTATGACCACCATAAATGAGCCCAAAGTCATTACCAAAGAACATGGCAAATCTTATTCAAGTCTGATAAATGAGCAGTAAGCACTGTAAAAGAATGCTTTCCAGTGTAGTTTGAAGGTGAAATATGCCTTCAGCTGGGTACTGTACAGTAGGTCAAAAAATAAACAGAACCAAACCATGGTCGTATAACACATGATTTTCAGGCCTCATGCAACAAAAATCTATTTTACAATTTAGTTTATTTATTTATTTATTTTTTACCAGTTATGCAACTGGTAAAAAAAAAAAAATCTCAAAATTCTATATCTTGATATTTAGATGTTCTTAACAAGCGGCAACCTTCGTAGCTGTGAACTGAAGTCAATGTAGATTTGCAAAAAACTGCAGCCACCCATAAATTTGAACAGGTGGGTTAAAAGGACACTCACTCACCCTCAGTACAGTTGTCATGAATGGGGAAATTAGCTATAGAGACCAAAACTCTTTTTTGTACCAAATTGTAAATTGTTTATTTCTGCTGTGAATTTTGATATTTTAATATGGGCCCTTATGGAGACTGACTCTTCTAGAGCCTGCCTCAAGTGGCCACTCAAGGAGTTTTTAGCACTTCCGCATTGGCTTCATTTCCCAACCACTGAGGTTGTCTCTTGATCTTTTCCCATTTTTAGATTAACGACAAGGCAGTACTACCAAGATGGCGGCTGCCAGAGCCACCATATTCGAGCTTCAAAATGGCTCTTTAGAAACCTATGGATGACATCATGATACAATGTCCATGTTTTATACAGTTTATAGTTGTGAACTACTTCATAATCTCCATGCTTGAGCTTTAACAACTATACATCAAAAGCAATGCAAATAAAATGCTCTCTATATACTGACTGATTATGTTGTCTCAGATGGACATCTTGACACTCACACAACTCTTCTCCCATCTTTATTCTTTTTTGCCCTTGACAAAGCTTAAGTAGCAATCAGCCATTCAGGCTACGGAATTAGTATAGTTGTGCGTCACCGTGTCATTGTTTGGGCAGTTATACAGACAGTGTGAAAACAATGTGACAATGAGAAAAGGGTCACTCATAGTAATGAACCCACAGAGAATTATTACCTGAATGTGCAGCTCCCCTCAGCTTTAAAGTTTTTTTTAGTGAGTTTAAGTTTATTGTTCAGGCTGTCTGTTGTCATGATTTTCAGCAGGCAGCTGTTTCAGCAAAAAAGCTGTAAAAACTCACGGTACACTACCTGCTTAGCGCAGACAGATAAAGTCAACAGCTAACTGGTGAATAAGGGAGCATTTAAGCACAAAACAGCCAGATATTTTTCTCAAGAGTTGAAAAAGACCAAAAACAGAACTAAAAGAGGATGAATACTGGACTTACATTAGCCAGGTGGTTAGCTCTAAATGAATGCACATCCTAGAAAAGTAAATTAGGTGGTGCACATGAGCATGAAACATATTTCAGTCTTTTGTGGGCATTTTTATTGTTGTTTGTTTGTTTTGTCCTTTGTGCTGGGAGCTCATAGCATGCAGACTTTATTGTCTGGATTTATATGCCAGGACATCAATCCTTGGGTATGATGTCATCATTGTGCCTGAGATCTGCATTAGGTCCAAGTTTGTTTCTAAGTGGAACAAAACTCCCCTTTGGCACCAATAAGCTCAAATTTATTAGACCAAAGAAAGAAAAACATTTAGGAGTTGGGTGATGAGGAGCTAATGGCAAAACAGTTGAAATTATGTCAACACCCATCATGCCCAGTTATTAAGAAATTATCTCATAATCGTGAAAAAAGATGCCATGAACAAGAAAACCCTTTCGTAAAGGTCATCCTGGCTACACACTGTCCTGGCATCTAGACAGGCGCAGGGTGAATATCAATTACTGTCAGTATCACAGAGAGAGACCTCAGCGCTGATCCTGCCAGGTTTAAAAAATGCTCCAGGCCAAATCCCGAGCCAGCTTCATAGCGCAAACATTTCAGAGGATTCATATCAACCTTTGGAAACCCAATTCTTGAGGAACTAACAAATATGCTTAGCTAACTAGAGGGGTTGTTTGAACGATATTATCATATGAAAGGTGCCGAGCCGTGGAGTGGAGTGTAAACTGTGCAGTGCACCTGTTTCAAGTATCTGTAAGTTAAGTTGCTTATTAGCTGGCAAGATAGCATTAGTTGTTAGCTAATCAAAATGTAAATCAACTTGAAAAGAAATAACCTGGGATGCAGATGCCATAATTCGCAATTCCAATAATTAATGTTAGCTAGCGTATCTAAAAAGGTAAAAGGTGGACAGAAAAACATTGCAGTTTCTGAATACATGAGCCTCACGTGAGGGCATGAGAGAACTCTCTACTACCGACCACATTTGACTTTGTGAAAGCCCAAAAGCATGCTACTTGATTTGTCACACATAAGTTGCCTTTGGAAAATGCCGTCATCATATGGAAAAAATTAAATCAACAAACCACATAATGTAGTCAAAGCCATGACTTTCAAGGTGGAAAAGCCGTGACTGACTTTTCAATGATGAAATGCTATGCGGTTCTGATATATTTGATGCAGTGCAGCATCTACACATCACTACTGTTGCGAGTCCCACTGCCTCACAAGGTTAGCAGCATATTGCAACCATTTCACAATACAGTGTCATTTAATTCTGTGTTGATATGATACAGAAATAGAGAGATCGCTTAAACAATGCAACAATGCAATGCAAATCTTAAAATGTAAACATTAAGTGAGGGACATACGTTAGTTCATAGGTGAACTGCTAGATCTCAAAGTCTCAAATATTTCTGACCACAAAGAGCCATAATACAGTAAAATAAAAACTCACACAATTGTCCAAATGTTTGCATCAACAGGCCTTCAGCACTGGCTGGAGAATCATTTTTCTTTTCCATTGGGTCATTATTTGTTTCTTTTTGTTGTTTTGCAGTGCTGGCTGCCATTCACATCAAACATAACATTCTTTGCTTCAGGAACTTCAAGAACTTTGAAAGACTGGTATACACTATGTATCAGTTACTTTATTTTGCAGTGGCACCTCCAGGGGACAGCGATTGTATCAGTGAGGCCCCGATAACCCCTTGGCGACACCACTGTTATTTTAGCCCAAAGCTATGTTGCCTCATTCTGGTCACATAGTCCAAGGTGAGAGACACTGCTGAATTTGATTTCTTGAAAAAAATAAATACAATGTCTTAGCTAACTGTAAGTGTAATTTTGCACAGACATAAAAATGTCTTACATTAGGAAGTAAAACATGTCTCCCGTGCTCAGTGTAGTTCAGTTCATTTACTTTTTTTGAAATTGGTCCATTGGATGGACCATGTTTCTGACTATACAGACAGCTTTACAGTGTACTTAATAGGAACATTAGCTAGGCAGATTTAAAGTCCAAATGAACAGTATTAATCTAGACTACTTATCGGAAGAGAAACGGTGTAAGTTTAAATGTTGTAAAATTAGGTTGTGATCTGAGGTATGAATTACAATTTTGGCCATCGATTTTGTTTATTATATTTTGCACCATTGTTTGTTTTTGTGCCCCTAATTTAGTGTGGTTTTCATGCTTGTACAAGCAGTTAAATTCAGTATTGATTTGGATGTATATCATCTCCTCAGTAAGTGATAAAACAAGGGTGCATCATTAAGTCTGTTAAGTAGTGACTGACTTCTGTCAAGTTGTGAAAGGAAGGGTAAAATTGTTCTGCAGTAAATTAGGTTCTATTCAAGCTGGTGTGTTCATATGTGTGTGTGCATGCCTCAGAGTAAATTGTTATGGCATTGGAGGAAACATTTCTGCTTTGTGCATTCTTTGAAAGCTTGTATCAGTCTACCTCACCCCCATGGTTTCCTGAGCAGGTGGTAAGTTCCAGTTAAGTGAGTCTGGGAAGGTAAAAGCCCTGTCTATAGTTATAGGACAGTTATAGGATAGATTTGGTTTTTTTTCTCTCAAGAAATAAGTCTTATTGAACTTCTCTGTTCCATTAACATTTTGGGGGAGTAAACTTTCTAGTGCCAAACTACATCCTCTCCACTGTATATGGGGTGGTGACAGAGAATGGATAAATGTTGAAAAATGTGGTTAAAGAAAGCCCTGAGAGTGCGACATGATGAAGTACGAACACTCAGTTTCACAATCAAAGAGCAAAGTCATCTACTCAGAGCACAATATAGAAAAAAAATGATTTTAATTAAAATTTGGTAAATGATACAAACCAGTTTGAACACATTTCCATTAGAGACAGTTGTAGAGTTCCTGATACAGCAAAATACCTCAAGTTAAAATGTCAAGGTATCAGGTCATCAAATAGATAATGCAGCGTAGGCAAATAAGTGTGCTACCAGTCTAACACACACACACACACACACCTACACACACACACACACACTTCCATTCTTGAATCTATTTAGACTTGTGTGTATTTACTTTACGGTGCCTTTAAACCCTGTCCTGTAGTAATTAACCTGATATTCTGACCTTAAAATAATAATAATTAAATAATCCTTGGTAGCCTTCTTAATGAATATTTTTGAGAGAAATTTTCATGTTTTTCAAGTGGGAACTTTTGATCCCCACAAAACATAAATGCCTCTATCTGACCCATAGACACTCTCTTACCAACATCACTTCTTTCTGTCAAGTGGACAGAAGGTGAAATATAAATGAAGGACAGTTTTTAAATTGGAGTGTGTGTGTGTGTGTGTGTGTGTGTGTGTGTGTGTGTGTGTGTGTGTGTGTGTGTGTGTGTGTGTGAGGGTGGGTGTGTGCACAAGCATTTGTATGTGTGTGTCCTTCCTAAATGTTTCACTTGTGTGTAATTTAATCAATAGTACAGGGACATTTGCCCTTGTCATTACACTCTAGGAGGGCAGACACTTCCAGACTTCCTAATTAGAAATTGAAGAAAAAAAGTTTTCTAAGATCCAATGATTTGCAAATCCTTTTCATCTTATATTCACTTATATACTGTACAAAGACAAAATAAGTCATGTTCAAACTGATCTACTGTACTATTTACACTCATTCTTAATTTAACACCTAAAACACATTTCAGAAAGTTGGGGCAGGGGCAATAAAAAACTGGGAAAGTTGCTGAATGCTAAAAAAAAAAAAAAAAAACACATTTGGAACATACCATAAAAGATTCATAGGTTTTTGGTGATCGTATCATGATTGGGTATGAAAGTGGCATCCTTAAAAGCTCAGCCATTCACAAGCAAAGACGGAGCGAGTTCACCACTTTGTGAAAAACCATAAAGGCAAATAGTCAATTTAAAAACAATGTTCTTCACAATTACAAGTGAAATTTTGGGATTTCACCATTTTCACTATATCATCACTATAATACTGAAATGTCTGCACCTAAGGGGCAAGACCAAAACAGGTTTTGGAGCAACATATGCTACCAGACAAACATTTTTTTCAGGAACACCCACTTATTAACGCTTATTTGAGCAATATAGTACCAAGCCACATTCAAAAGTGTGGCTGTGTTTTTATGAAGCCAAAACTAGCAGACACTAAACTGTTGAGCAACTAAATTCATACATCAAGCAAGACTTGAAAAGAATTTTACTTTCTAAACTTTAACAACTGGTGCCATCAGTTCCTAGAAAAGGTGAAATAGCACTGATAGATGCTCCTGCCCCAATGTTTTTGGAATGTGCTGGCATCAAATTCAGAATGAGCTTAACAGTAAAATGTATCAGTTTAAATATTAACCATGCTGTCTTTGTACAACTGTACTGTAATATACAGTAGGTCAAAAATTACTTGCAAATCATTACCTTCTGTTTTTATTTACATTTTACACAGCACAACCTTTTTGGAATCTGGATAGTAGTATTATATGCAATATCATTTTAAATTTGAATGAAGTTTAGTTTGAATTAATTGTCTTTCACGTAAATCTCTCAAACTTAATTCCCACTGGCTATCATGGTGAGTAGTTCAGTCCATTGGGCCAGTCATGTACTTTGGCAAAAAGCATCCACCAAAAAGATCTGAATATGTGTGATGTGCTCTGAGAAAAGCAGAGGTGCACGATCCATTCTTATGATGGCAGCTGGATAATGGGCAGAGTTGGGGTGAGCAGGTGAGAGAAGAAGAGTTTGACACACAATGACAGATATGGATACTAGACAGATGATGAAAAAGTAAAAGAACAAAAAGAACTGACAGAGCAGCACACATATCATGAAATGAAAAGAAAAAAGACCCAGTGAGCAGAAAAGAAGTGGAGCGTTATCAGGGCGCCCCAGCCTCAGCAAATAGAATGTAGCAGTACAGTAACAGGCGGTATGGTGGAAACCCCATTTGCATTGAATGAGAGGCCACAGCCAAAACCTGCTGGCTGGACACGCATCCTGAAGGGGAAGCAGAAAACCTTCACCTCTGTCTCTTTGTTTACCTGTCTTTCTCTATCTTTGTCTGTCTCTCTGAAGCAATAACATAACTCATAATAACATAACTCACAATAACACAATTCATTATGTTGTCTACTGTCTCAAACTTCTTTGTTTGTTTGTCTTATCTACTGTGTCATTGTATCTAGTGTGCTCTTTTCTTCTGGTACTCAAAGACAAAGGCATTGGTTGACCGTGATTTAACGGTACTTTCACAAAGTTGTTTGTGTAACTGTCTGTCTTTATGTATTAAAGACTTACATAAAGTAGATTCACAAGTATCTCCTTTCACCAAACTGACACTCTCACTGTTTTATCCCTGCGGGACAGAGAGACAGAGAGGAGAGAAACCAGGAAGGGAGATTATTTATTATAAATTTTATTTTTTAATATTTGTGACTGAGAGATATACAGGGATATACAAAAGTTGGAGAGGGAAGGGAAACTTATGAAGGACACACGATACAAACAGGGTATGACTTGCCTTAAGAGACACACAATTTGGTGCACTTACCAAGGAACAGTTAAAGGAATAAATAAGGTATTTTCTACCCTAATTTGGAAAAAGGATGAACATGTGTATGCATGTTATATTATCTCAACACACTGTAGAAAATATCACCATAATTACTTTGATTTCAATTTGTCTGAACATTTAGGAAAAGATTTTCCTTTCATTCAGAAATAACATGAGAGCAGACTAGAAAGGTTAGTATGCAAATGAACCAATGTCTAACAATTCAATATCTGTGAATATCCATATTGACCACTTACCGAACCATTGCTGGTTAATTGAAAGAATTGATTCATTGACCCACAAAGGATGTTTTAACTTGTCGGGAAAATGTGATTCAGGAACTGATAATCTAAGAAAATAAAAAAGTGCATCTGAAGGTGTAACACAGTTTGGATATATGCCAAAGCAGCTGTTAAAAACAGGTGAGTTGCTAATTGCAGCTCCTGAAAGGAAATGAGAAGCTAAGATGAGTCAATGGGCCCAAAATGCAGCTTAATTACACCATAACTGTTAACGGTTTTTGCACCACACCATCTTTTTTATATGTGACTGACAAAAAACATGTCCTTGAATAAGAGGAGGTGAAATTGCCATAATACAAAACTATTTTTGTATTTTTTAAGTGGAAGCAGATTCATAGACCAAGAAATTACAACTGGTTGCAAATTAGAAAGGGTAAAATGCTGATGAGCTCTGAGGCCTGTGTATTTAGAAATCTAAACTAAAAACCACTTGAAGCCACAATCAAGGATCCACCAAGGTTCATTTAGTCCGGAACTGAGAGCAGAATACAGTTCCACGGAGTGAAAAACAGCTGAGAGCTTATCATTTTTTATTTTTTATTTTATTTTATTTTTTCCATTACTGCCTGAGCTCTCTGAGAGTTGTCTTTTATGTTATGGATCAACAGGCTTTCAAAGCAAATGAAGAGAAGAGGGAGTGTGACTGAGAGAAGTCCAAAGGGAGAGAGAAGAGTGCACATGTTAATTTATTCCAAAGTTATACTATGTGTACTGTGCTTACACCAGGGTATAATTATATCATTTTGAGAGGCAGGGAGGAGAGCAATGTCAAGTAAAGGTCAAAGAAAGTCGGTTACAAAACAGTTCATGAATATTACCATGAGCACAGCGTGGACACAGATTCACCCATATTTATTCTTTTGGTGTTTATATTGGAGAATTTTCATCTGGAAAATATTAGCATGATGGAATACTAAGTGGATTTGGAGATAACGAACTAAAACGGACCATTTCACAGTTTACTGGAATACTTGAATAAATTAATATGTGATTAAGGAGCATTTAAGCTACAGCACTGACAAATGATTGACTTAATTACTATGGGGAGTTATCTTTAATTTTATCCATCCGTTATCAATAAGCACTTGGTTGCAGGGGCCTGAAGCCAATCCCAGCTGACATTGGCCAGGTTATACACCCTGGACAGGTCGCCAGTTAATTACAGGGCACATAGAGACAAACACCCATTCATGCTCACATTCACAACTACAGCAATTTAAAGTCACAAATTAACCTACATGACTGTGGGAAGAAGCCAGAATACTCAGATGAAAACCAATGCAGACATGGGTAGAACATGCAAACTCCACAGAGAAATGTCTTGGCCTCAGCCACACAAAGGACCCAGCCAGCCGGTGGGTTTGAACCTTAAAACTTGCTATAAAACAACAGTCCTGTACAAACTGTGACCTTTAAATTTAGATTTGATTTCATTTTACCTCTTTAAGAAGTACAAATATGAATATCTTTAAATGTACATTTAACATGGATATAAAATCACATTTTGCTTGAGCACACTGAGAAATGAGATATGTGACATTTATCACAAATTGCATTTTACTTAATGATTTGGGCTTTCTTTTAAATTAACACATATTTAACAATAATAACAAAATGTGAAATCTGTAATGGATTACTCTGCCAAAGTGTCCTCATAATTTAAACTGTTGAAATGATGGATGAGGGCCATCACTAGGAGTTTAATATAGCTACTGTCACAACAAACACAAGAAACACTGCAGGAAAATACACTTATTAGAGTGTTTACAGTGCCCATGAAGACACAAATATGTACAATTTAAATCAGTTTAATCGAACACACACACATATGCACAACTCTGGCTGGTGGTTAATTGCTGCCTCATTAAGTCCTTGTAAGTTTGTGATGACTCTATTACTGAAATAGACACAGTGGGGCAATCAAAGAGTGACAGAGTGGAGACAGAATATAAACCCTCTTTCCTTCTCCCCTTCCCGGCTGTGACCTGCTCTGCACTGGATTGATGTATAGATAGATGGACGGTAAATGGCAAAAGGACACTCATAGCCAAATCAAAGGAGAAGAGCGGAGTGAAAGAGGGGGGCGTAATTGGTGTGAGGACAAAGGGGGGGAGATTTATGATGAAGGGAGGGTATACAGTATAAGATAGTAATGGATAGTAAAAGAGAAATTGCAGCATAAATTTCTGAGATGTGCAGAAACAGACAGCCAGTGACATACAGAAATAGGATTAAAAAAAAAAAAAAGTAACAATAAGAGATCATTTTAGGCCAGCTTGTGGTGCAATACTTCGGCTCGCGCGCCCCCCTGCAGAGCCAGTAATCCCCTGCCTCTACAAAACAGAAAATAGAGAAAAGAATTTCAGAAATCAACTAAATGCTGACTATAGTGCCTCTCCGAAATAAGAGGGTCCAAAATATTATTGGATTATTTAGCAGATTTCACAGTAAGACGGGCCCATACTGAGGGTTTTGTTCAGTGAACATTGCACACTGATCTGTTTACTGCTGCTGTGTTTGATGAAAAAAAAATGATTTTAGGAAGGTTTATTAGAAACTCTACACACCTGTATTTCAAGCAACTGCCTCTGCTGACTTCATAAAGGATATAAATATTCAACACAACACCTAAAAAACAATAGAAGATGCAGTCTTCATAATGGCACACTCCTAATTGAATGGTTGACCTGATTAGATTCTGGAGCACCTTGTTACAAAACTTTAAATATTAATTAGAGGGAAAAACTATTTTGTCGGAACTACTGTAACTGCTAATTGTTTTAAGATACAGGCTGTGTGAGAACAACTTGGCATAGAAGTGTTCTCAGATTACTTCATTTTCCATTTGCATAACTGGTAACATTCAGAGCAGTATATCACTATTATGGTGTGACATTAGGGAGCTCAAGTGCCTCTTGTATAGCTTTTATGTGTGCTGTGGACATGTAATGCCATTGGTAAAGTGTCTGCTTCTCTTCACCTGGAGATTTACAGGTGAATGTGAGGTTCTGGCCAAATAATCCAGCATGTGAGATCATTGGTCTCATCATGAATGATAAACATTTGTCTCAAATCTGTTTCCGTATCCAGGTTTGTTGAGTCTCTTTAGAAGATCTTGACCTGTCTACCCAGTATAATGTTTATTGTATGTCAAACAACTGATATCACAAACTTGGCTATACCAACTTAACTGGAAACAGGACGATGCAGCCATTACCATCTTGCTGTTACCAACAAGCCTGGTTGTAAAAATTATTGTGGCAATCTGGGAATGAAATAGTTGCAACATAAACGTGATCCTGGTAATGATCCCCAAATAAATTTTCTGGAAACATTACTATAAAAAACAAAAATGAGACACCCCAGGTGATACTTTGGCTAGGCTTGTTAATAAGAAGATGGCGTGTGCATGTGTTGGTCTGTTTAGCCAATGTTTGGGATGAAGACACTGGTGGGTGACTGACAGGAACGGACTGTCCTGAGGGAGTTATTAGCAGAGGAAAGAAGTTTTAATTGATCTATTTAATTCATGTGACTGTGTGGATTTGCAGTAGAAACTGTAGAATATGAAATCAAAGCAGAAGAAAAGAAAAATCACAAGAGTATGGAGGGTTTTTTTAAGTTATTCTGCAACAGTCTGGTGTTTGTTGCACAAATATTAACGAGGTTATTTGCTGTGCATTATTGTGATTTGACATTGATTGCATCATTCCAATTAGACACTGCAGATAAAAGAGGGTCACCAAAGTAAAGGCTTCAATTCAGGCTACCTTCTGACTGTCGTGGATTGCAGAGCCAGTAAGAATCATTTTTTAGTCTGACTGGCATTACACTACTACCATAATCAGATGAAAACCTTTTTTGTTGAATTTAGAGAGGTTTATATGGAAGGACTTCACCAAATAAAGTCGCGATTTCACAGTACCTGTTAAAGGTGTGTCTATGATGGAGTTTGGCCTTAGGTGATTGTGTGACCTGAAGTAGAAATTGACTCTATTGAGCATCCCTATGTTATTTTTATTATCAATGTTTGTTTATTTAAAATGTGACTTAAATAGGACCTATGAAATACTTTACCCTAACAGATGGATGGATGGTTGAGCTTGATCATTATGAGGGACCCATGGGGCTGAGCTCCCCCAGAAGAGACTCTAACTGCCCTGAAAGCAACAACATTTTGAGGATTTGAGTTTAAGAGGCCTCAAAAACTCTTTTATAGAAACATTTCCAAAGCTGCAGTAAAATTTAAATGACAGTGTGTCCTGTCAATGGTTGTGAATCTGTGAGCATGGCTCTGCCCTAGTCAGTATTTCTCAAGTATATCCACTTACAGCCATGAAAAAAGCAGAGATACTTCAACATGTACTCACTGTAAATTGAAGTCACTGTCCCCATTGTTTCCTTCCTCCTCCTCTTATTAGTACACCGTCTAACAAAAACCACAAAGAGGAATCCTGCAAGATGAGATGACATGACTTTTCGTCAACTGCTTTTTCAGATACATTATCCATCAGGTTCATCTTGATAGTTATTGTGTGAGTGAGGCCATTCAGGTACAGTTTGTGATAAATAAATACTGCTGCAGTAATACCGAACCAGATTGATGTGCCTGTGATGTAAGCTGAGGTGCCTCTGATATAGCACCTGGTTGAATATGGGAGGTCTTTGAGTAAAACTTATGCCCCTCTCCCACAGATCCACCTGTGTCTTGGGAGAAAAACAATTAGAGTTCAGAATGTTTGATGGAGAATCCTAGGAGAGGTTCAACAAGGCCCCGGGCACTAAGGAACTGAGGAGAGGCGGAGACGATGCTTAACCTTCCCAGTCTGCTGGTTGTTGAAGTAAATTTAGCTTATGCTCTTGACAGAATATGTACTGCAGATATGTGGGCGTAAATGGATGTCATGATCTGGTTGGTGAACCTACCCTGTAGGATTCCAATTAGGAAAGCTAGGTCGTTAGTGATAAAGTAATTGCAGGCAGACTGTCTTGGTCCTGTGCTATAAAAATGTGTTACAGCAAAAAGAAAGAAAATACTGTATTTGTTCACATTTTGGAAGAAAGACTTGACTCTCCTACACAAACCCCCGAGCTTCATGATGTCACAGTCAGTCCCTGCTCCGCCTACTCCAGTCTCCCAGTTTCCCGCTTTGTGTTTGTCACGCCCCTAATCACCTGTGCATTTAAACCCTTTGTTTCCCCTTCCTCAGTGCCAGATTGTTAGTGTACCATGTGTCCTACTTTCCAGCGTTTCTCTAGTGTGCTTTTCGGTTTCGACCCTTGCCTGTTTTTGGACCCTGCTTTTGCCTTACCCCTTTGGATTGTCTGCCTGCCTTACCTGACTGAATTCCCGTGTACCGAATCTTTGCCTGTGATTAAAGACTGGTTACCTCCTGTATCTGCCTCCCGAGTCCTGCAGTTGAGTCCTGTGTCTGTGCCTGGTAATACATGAAGGTGTTCTCTTTGTCTCGGTTCTTTTTGTTGATTCCTACACAGAGCACCAAAACCTTGGCATGCTTGTGGACACTGTACATTGTGGACATTATAATATTGCACCAGGATTGGCTGTGTTTGTTATGTAAGGTAGGGTTTTCATAATCTGAAAAATTACCTTACCCCTGTAATCGACCATTACTGGATCAGGTGCAAAAAGCAACATGGAAAAGGATCCAAATGTAGAGACACACAGAGCAGGTTTAATTTAAGGTACATTATACTGGAATCAATTGTCTAATAAAAGGCTTACAGTTGATTAACTTGATCAATATCTGGCAAATAAACATGGCAGATGGGTTACAGGAATAGGCAGGCTGGGACACATTTATAGTAAAGCAACACTGATGATCTGGCTAATTGTTTGGGTCACTTTTCAAGTTAAATTTGTGGCAACTGGGCTTGCTTGTAGATCTATGAAGACGTTCTGCCTCTCATCAGACATCTGGCTAATTAATGAAGTTGTTTGGGCATATTGTAGGATTAAAGTTGTAAGAAATAAAAGGGTTGATGACATTTTCTGGAAAGTTCTACAATAAATACATGGCCAAGAGCAAGGACGAGAGTCTCAGACTGAAGAGAGAGGCAGATCGGGCTACACCATGATAAGCTGTGTGATAAGCTGAACTGTGTATTTTTCCTTAGAAAGCCCTGAAAGCTTGTTAAGGAACACTTTTAGTTAAACAAAAAAAAAGAAAAGGAGTGTGTAATTAAATGCCATGACCCTACACTCTTGAAGTTCTTGAAGGGCAATCTAGACTAAAAAAAATCATTTGTGTCCCTTGATTCAAGCTTTTATTTCATGAATTAGCAAATTCCCCAAGTAAACTCTATAAATGAATTGAGATTAATTAACTGCTTGGAGCGTCAGAGTGATAATATGCACTCTGGCTTGAAGAGCAGAATTGCTTTGCTTCAAAATGTTTTCTAGTGTTTTCTTGATTGACAGTTTATTATTAAATTATTTCATGCTTTGTCATTCTCTGAGATTTTGATTATACGGTGCTATAACTAAATGATGGAAATATTTTCTTGATAGGCTCTTATGTCACCAACAGCCAGAGGATTGTATATGATGTCTACATATTACAAATTTCAGTAAGTATGTATTGTCAATCACTTGGTAAACTAACTGTAAGTATTAAGTTTTCTTTCCATGCCCTTTTTAAATTAATCATTAAACGACCCCTCATGCACTGTTGTTGAGGAAGACTTTCTTTGTATTTCTTAACATTTACCTAGCCCCCATGGATTTCAGTTGGCATAAACTTTGCCAGAAAATGAACTCCTCATTATAGGAGAAATGGCTGAACCCTTGGCTGGTGATTTTAGAGAAGTTTGTTTTGTTGCCAACTATTTCTTTATTTTGATTTCTACCACATAAACTACAAATCTGGTGTTTCAGTACAGTGTAAAAACCAACATAAAGACTTCAAATGTAATCATCAGTGTACATATTGTCATTCTGCTTGAAAAGTCATTGGTGCATTCAAGGACACCCCAGTCTTGTGCTTTGAGATTTGAGTCACATGTCAAAAAGGAGCATTCAAGTGTTATGTTTCAGAAAATTGGAAGTGGAGGACAAACAACAATGTGCACACATGGACTTTGTGGGAAAGATAATATGAAATTGGTTGTTGTATGCTGTTCAATGTTGTTCAGTCCATAAAATCAAAATGTTGTTGACGGCAGTTTGTTCTGGTTGTAAACCGGGTTAGTGGAATAAAGGCTTTACAGCCTGGTTTCTGTGTGTGTTCAGACACTGCTGTATACAAACACTGTGACCTGTTTAATCAGAGGAGTCCTTAACTGTGCTGAAAACAGAGTGAGGGATGACAGTGTCTTCACTGCTCAGTAGATTGGTACCGTTTTGTATATACTTTGCAAAACTCCATTTACTTAAGTGCATATTTGAGGGTAATAAGGGATTTATGCAAAGCAGCCCAACCAAAGCATTCGTCTCTGTCTCACCTGCTGACTGATTCTTGAGCAGCTCATGTGTAAATGTCACTTGTCTTTCCTCTCATATTGAACAAAAGTTTGCATTGCTAAATAGTACAAATTAATGTTTTGATCAATTTTTACACTTGGATTGGTTTCAGACTTCAATATGCTGACTCTCATCCCAGAAGAGTCCCAAGTCTGAGGCCATGGTTCTCTGCTGAAAAACAGTGGAATTCGAGGAAGTTTACATATCTCAGAGTCTTGTTCACGAGTGATGGGGAAAATGGAGTGTGATATGGACCAGCGGAGTGGACCAGCATTGGCATTACTGCAGACATTGTACTGAACTGTTGTGGGGAAGAGGGAGCCGAGCCGGAAAGGCAAAGCTCTCCGTTTTCTAGCCCATCTACGTTCCAACCCTTACCTATGGCCATGAGCTTGGGGTAGTGACTGAAAGAATGAGATCATAGATACAAGCAGCCAAAATGAGCTTCTTCTTCAGGGTGGCTGGGCTTAGAGATAGGGTGAGGAGCACAGACATACGGAGGGAGCTCTGAGTAGAACCATGGCTCCTTAGTGTCAAAAGGAGCTAGATGAGGTGGTTTGGGCATCTGATTAGGATGCCTCCTTGCCACCTTTCACTGAAGATGTTCTGGGCACATCCAACTAGTAGGAGACCCCAGGGAAAACCCAGAACCTGCTGGAGGGACTATATAGCTCATCTAGCCTGGGAAGGAGCTGAAGGAGCCAGGAGGAGCTGAAATGTGTTGCTTGGGAGAGGGACACCTGGAACGCCCTGCTAAAGCTGCTGCCACCACGACCCGATCCCAGGTAAGAGGAAGAAAATGGATGAATACTTATAAATATAATATAGTTTTATAATAGTTTGTGTAGACATTGTCACTGATGCTGCTGCTATGTTTGCCTCAGAATCAGGCCACACGTGTAGTCACACCTAGTTGGATTTAACCTGAACAAGAGGTGAAAGATCACATTTGATTTTGAGAGTGATTTATTTTAATTATCTGCTTGCCATAACAACAAGGTCAATTTTGGTACATAAAAATGTATATTATCCGAAACATTCCACAAATAAGTCTGCCCATTTTTATTAGTTGTGTTATTATATTAGTTATTGTGACCCAAAACATCAAGAGTTCATTGCTTTAATATAATCATTTGCTTGCAGCATCCACAGTATCTTAGATAGCAGATTGAATTTATAATTTTTTCTCATGATGTACATGTCTGACTCTAAATTATAGTTTGACTCTGTTTTGTTGTCAGGTTTGTCTTACATCATGTTCCTGTGGCAAGCTACACCCACATTTGCCTCATTAGAATAAAGTAATTTAGCTGCCTCCCAGAAAGCTTTCACAGCTTACATGCAGCTTATTGTCGAAAAGCGCCTTCCTGTTGTTTACCTCATCATTTGGCTGTTTCCAGGGCACCTTTGTGGGCCAAAAATCTATTTATTTTCTGTTTCAAGCTGGGATTCATTCACCCAGGTGCCTTAGATGACTTACAAAACACAATAACAGTGGGAGTGAGGTAGTATAATGCTCTAATCACTTGAATCTATTGATCAGGGAATATGTCTAATAACGTATGTCTGTGTCTGCTGATGCAGATGTTTGTGTGTGTAATTCTGATTGCTTAAGTTTTCAGCTTTTTTCAATGAAAATACTATTTAATGGGGGTAGAAAATTGACTATGCTTTCCTTGATTTAAAGGCAGAGGTGCAGTTGTTCTCCAGTGCACAATGTGCAGTCATTTTTGACAATGCTCATTTTTTAGGTTGATATAAAAGCATATCATGGAGAAAGTTTGGAAGTTAACAAATACACAGATTGTCAGGCCTAGGGCCAGGTTATTTTTCCTCACAGCTCCCAGAGCATACCTTCTCTTTGGTGTTCTGTTTTAGTCTTTGGTGTGGTCTAGCTTTCCATATTGTACTAATGCAAATTCGACAGCAAAACATTGTATCCCTGGTACAGCACATGTTTAAGCCTTTTCATAAGTTTCTAACACTAGTGGAGTGCTTTTATTCAGTCTGAGTTTACCCACAAATTAAACACTTCTGGGTATGGTCCACAGTCTCAGACAGCTGTGTTGGTTTTAGCTGATGGGATAGTGCTTATTGTCAATGACAATCTGTCTGGATAAACATTCTCTCATTATCGACAGAAAACAGTAAGGTACGTAGTAAAAACGCTCTCTTGCACATATACCACACATGAATAGACTGATACTTCTGTTAGAGCATATGGAAGTGTCAGTAACAGATACTGATACATAAGCCATAATGTCTGTTAAATCAGACCCTCTCTCACAAGTAGACAAATTAATCATTTAGGAGTAAAATCTAAATGTAAAGAAAACTGTGTAACTTTCACTTTGTTTTTTCTTTTGAGGGAAAATTTGATTTATACATTTTTGGGAAAGTCTTTGTCTTGTTTCCATTTAAATGTGGTTGGATTACCAGCTGGCTGAAGTGATAATTGGATTACTTGCAAATCTGTCTGCATTATTACATAATGTGGAGGCCTCATCTCTAAACCTAAAAAAACCTAGGTTTGAAACCTTTATTGTTTCAGTTTATTCAGTCCAATGCTAATTTTTCATGCGTCCATCGTACAAGCATATTCCTAAATACATTTGTACTCAGTACAATGTAACTTCAAATCTTTTTGAAAGTGTTTTGGGTTGAAAAAACACACACATTTTAAGCTTCTTTAAATATATAAGAACTTCATTTATAAAAAGAAAAAGCCCACAGGTGTTCATAATGACACGATCTTTATCAGATATGCAGAAGGTGTGCCAGTGTCCTAGCCCAGCTCCATGTTTGAGCAATAATGATCCACTGTCTGCACTCCTAAAACACAGCCAGTGTTAGCTTCAACCTCTCTAAAATCTCCTGTGTCATCCCCTCTGTGCCATCCCCTCCTCTGGCAGCACTGCGAGAGAATTGACGCCTGCATATCTCCAGGCCATGATCCAGCCTTCTGCCCATGTCCAGTACTTCCCCGGCCATGATGTGCAAAAATCCATCAGCCGATGCTCTACATCCTGTCACTTCTTTTCAGACAGACCCTTCAATGCACTGACCTGCCAATGATGTATTGCACTTCCCACTTTTGCCAGAGGAACTCTCAGGGATATTTTTTAGACCAAAAAAATCACCTTTTTGAGAATTAATAACTAAGGATGACCATCTCTCCGATAACCCCTCTCTGCTTTAACATTTGCCTTTAAAAACTTGCTCTACCTGTCCTGTAAGCATTCATATTTTTTTTTTTTTTTTTTTACCTCATCCTGACTTATCAACACTGATCAAAAGCACATAGATATAGAATCATATCAGCCATGACAACAACAGCATGCTTGGACATTTCAAGCTGAGCACTTTGCTGGCTCACATCCCATCTCTCCAGTATGACCGTCATCGTCATGACAAGCAATCCATCATCTTCACCATTCAACATCACCTCTGGGGTTCACCATGGCTGATAGGCCCTATCTTCATTTCCCTCTCCATGCATCTACTTTGCAAAATCATTTTGTTTATCTCCATTGCCATACAAATAATTCCCAGTTCTGCATCTCATTTAGAAGAAAATGTAGAAACATTGCATTTTTTACACCTCGGCTGAATGTGAAATAGAAAGTAGTTATTTAGCACACTTCGCAGCTGTCCTGCACCACAAAGTAAAGAACCAATTTTGACAATGACTTCTTCACTTTGAAGATCTGGTTTAAGAGAGTAGTGTAATCTTTTTTTTCATCAAATAAGAAACATTTTTACCAGATGAAGGTACTGAAATGGTATTAGTTAATGAAGTGATAAAGTTCTGAACATTGTGTGGGATTCTTTTCAGTCCTCAGAGCTTTGGTCTTGTGAATCCTTCACTGAACCTTTGTGGTATTAAACATTTTTAAACTTTCTACTTTTGAGTGTTTCCATTGTACTTGCACAACAAAGGAAACTGTCTAAACTAATCTCCTCTTAGACAATGTGTCTAAACTAATCTCCTCTTAGACAATGTCTCAGAAAGGCAAGGCCCAGATGTCCGCATACCATATAGCATTACTGTACATTACCAATTTGCTCATCAGATTAGTGCCCCAGTGCCGATATTAGCATTCTATTCATATAAAGAGCTTTGCCCTTTTTGTAATAGATAGTGACACATTAGCATTTGGCATGAAGCTAACGTCAGCTAGCATCACTTGGGGAGATGGCTGGTCTGTGTCAATATTACCATTCTCTTGTCTCTGCTGGTGTCATCTGCTGGATAAATGAAAACGCACATGAGCTGGTGTAATAAGCATCTCACTGAGATGAGTGAGAGGTATTGATTAAGTAGTGCTGATGTTTGCAGAAGCAATTACCTAACACAGTATGGATCACAACGTGGCATGTCGGATGAGACTACAGATTTTGAATGCTTAGTTTGAATGCAGTAAGAAATGGGTTTTGAGTTGTTGAAATGGGAGATGAAATGTGGCACGAGGACACCTAAAGGACTCTCCATGGAAGCATGATACAGTCAACTGTTGTTACATTGTTTTCAAATATATGAAGGTTTCAAACCATCGAACAAACATTCATAAAACTCATATATTACAGCACCTCACTGCTTTAGCTTTTTGCAGGGTGTTGGAATCCTGCTTGTTGAAGATACATGAAATGCTCTCCGTGAATCTACGTGAAGAAGGGTGTTATAGATAACCTCAGATCACAGAGGAGCCGACACTTAAACCTCTCAAATCTCGAGTTGATTGATTGATTCAACCCCTGGCAGGACGTGGTTTGAAACTCAGACAAAAAAGTAAACTTTGTTAAGAAAAGACATATGTCTATACGCAGCCCTGAGAGTTTCATCTTAAGTGTGAAGTGCAGTGAAAGGCGTCTTGTTTTGAAGCGGGGAAGACTAAGCAGCTCCTTCACAAATCAAAGTATAGTATCTCAGGTGCAGCAAAACCGGAGAGGGTAGAATTAAGGACCAGTGAAAGAAATGGGTTGCAGCAGAAATGCACTGCCTGGACTTCATTCTACTTTCACAGACAATCTTTCACTCCACTCAGGTACTCAAACATCCTTGCAGAACAAATGGATTTGAGGAAATGAATCATTGGGCTCATTTCTGTCTTGCCCAAATCTTTCGCAGTGCTTCTGCACCAGTCAGAGATATATGAAGTCTCCTCATATCGTGATCCAATCAAAGAGCTTTAAACCACCTCCTGCCATCTTTTAACTTGTCCCACACTCCTGCCTCCTGAGAAGTGAAGCTAATGTCTTTGAAAAATATGCTGAAAATATCACAACTTCTTCTCCTACTTCTTATCCAAGATCTGTGGTCTTTCATTTTAGGGATCGTGTGGAAACAGGGATCAGATACCATTTTCTGTAAAACAAAACTATATTTAAAAAAAGCTTATTCATTTCCAAACCATATTCATATGGCCATATTTGTATATTTATTTTTGTTTTGCTTTACACAAACTTTATTATCTTTTAATGTGTGTGAGGCAATGTTCAGTTTCCAGTAATTTGGCAGTCGTATTTATGATGCTGTGTGTGTGTCTTTGGTCCCTTAGTGCTGTGTTTTTTGCTCGTTTGACTAAATTATGGGTTCTGAAACACACAGGTGAAAAAGAGGGTAAAGATAGAGACAACAGAAAATTTGGAGGAAAGAGAAACAAGACCAGGCAGAGGTAATAGCACAACAGGAATCAGCCCCCCTAAATCCTGGTCTGTGTGGCACCATGGTGTCCTTTGGGTGGCCAGCTGAAAACAAGGGTATTGTTCTCATCTGCCGAATCTGGGTTTTGTAATCTGGGGCAATGGTCCAAAGGGAGATTGGAACAGACTCTATGTCTGTGAGATAAAACAGGGCTTTGGAGTGAATGACTGTTGTAGTTTAATGCTGATAAGAAAGCAACAGAAATGGTTAAAAATAGACTTTGCCCTTTTTCACTCTCCTGCTCGTACTCTGGAATCTATGTATTTCCCACGTGTGTTGTATTCTCATCCAATTCTACAGTCTTAACACCAATAGGAGTACAGGACCCAAAGATGACTCAGTCTAAACTCTTGTTATTTATTAAATTAGACGCCAGTCATCCCATTTTGTATAAAAGCTTTTGTATGTCGTCTTGTTCCTTTTCTTCTTTGGATTCCACCAACTTATTCACCTCTGTATTATACTGCATGTGGTAGTTTTATTGCCTTTTAATATTCTTTGAACTTAACTGGACCTGCCATTTTCAAAGAATGGATAAAAAATATACACAAAAGCACAGCTGAGATCATTTTAAAAGATGAAAATATTCTTATTGTGTGTTTTTTTTTTTCTCCACTATTATCATAAGTGATAGCATGCATAAAAAAACTATTGGCTAAGGTTAAAATGTAAATTGTCCCCCTTTAGAAAATAGCTTTCATTCATGAGAGGTACTCTGCGTGGTGTAATACACTGTAACAAAATCAGTGAACTCCTTTGTTACTTGATGTGTAAAAAAAAAAAAAAGGTATGGTCATCAGTAAATGTAGCACACTGCTGGTGGTCTGATGAATGAACATTTTAATCAACTGGAAATGCGGCTGTTTGAATACCTGGTGTGAGTTTCTGTAAAAGGTACTACTTATGAAAAGAAAAACCACTGGAATCCACCTTATTTCTTGTTTTTGGCTCAACTGCTTGACTTTGGCAGAGTAGTGCTATAAAATTTAAAGTCACAACCTGGACTGATTGATTGCAAGTGTATCAGTCTTTCATTTCTTCCCTTCATTCTGTTTTCTTCTTTCTTTTCTGGGATTGTTTGGTTGCAAGTATAGTGTAAAATCTAAATCTTTAAACTGTTTACTTGTGTATACTACATGCGTCTGAATTGTGCTAATATTCTCCATCACTTAATGCATGCCTAATTATGGATCCTTTCTTGTTTTGATTTTAAACTCCAACTGCTTCACTTGACTAAATCACTTCATTTGAGAAGTGGAAAAAAAAAAAAAACAGCAGAAGAAAGTGGCTTTGTGTGTATTATGAATTATAGGATATTTTTAACTTGCTTGTAAAGCATACATCTAAAAAGTGGAGAGTGGTATTTGATGAGGAAAAGAAACATTTAGAAGTCACTTGAAAAGTGATAGCAACAGTTTGAAGCTGTGACAGCAGACTGATGAGGGGATTAAATAATTAAAATCAGGAGTTTGCTCACGCTGACTCGACTCTATCAAGGTTTCCACGCAAACCTGAGTAAAACAAATGGTTATGTGTCAGTCAGGCTACAAGGGCAGATTGTTGGTCATTTATACCCTGTATTCTAAAGTCAAACACTTCACCTGAACTGTGATCATGATTTCGTAAAGCTTTTTCAAAAACTATTGTAGAGATATCAAGTCAAAATAAAAGATGATTATTTATTATTTATTATTCAGATCTTTACTTTTATAAATAAGCTAAACTGTTTTGGTGGCAAGCATTTCCTCTCTTCAAATGCCTTTTTAGCTTCACAAAATACAGAATTCAGTGGCCTCTATTTGTTCATGTAAATCAGTGTATCTTTATGCATGCAAGATTGTGTGATCTCAGCAGGTCTAACCCATGTGAGGTAGGTGTTTAATAGGTGCTCTAACCTTGATTTCTTTTTTTGTGCCTTCAGGTTTCATCTGTTCATAAGCCCTGCTGCTGGGGAGTATTGAACCATGGAGGAATTTGGTTGGCAGGTGTAAGGGCCAGCAAAGTCTGCAGCATACAGTGAGCAGACTAACTGAGAGACAGGTAGGTAGAGCGACAGACAGGCAGACAAGGCAATGATGCTGACAGAGAAAGAAGACAGAAAGGTGAGCAGATCAGCAGGAAAGCAGGCAGGTGAAGGGAATAGTCAGCAGACAACCAAAGCAGACACACAGGGACACGGATGAATATACAATCTGACAAGGGGTCAGACAGATATTCAGATGGGGACAAAAGAGGGGGAGACTTATAGGTGTTCCAAACAGGCAAGCGGACAGGCATGTGAAATCGGATGAGCCTGTAAGCAGGAAGACAGCTGGCAGGGACAAACAGACAAACGGGGAGTTGGATGAACACATTGAAAGTGGACAGACAAACAAAGAGGCAGCCTATGTTGGTGCTGGGCAAACATTCTAACATAGTTTTGGTGAAAGGTAAAAACAACAAAAGAAAAAAAAAACACAACCCTGTCTTAAGACACAAAGCCAATGTTCCTCCATGATGGAAATGTCTTTAAGGGACTCAACAAAAATGTGTTGTTTCCAGCAGATGGCATATCAAATATTGGCAAATGTCCACTGACAAGGTTACCGCACACTGTGCAACCAGCACAGGTGGTTTGTATTTTACACAAAATACCAGTGAAAATTTCTTATTCAAACTTTTTTCTTTTGTTACTTTCTGCATTGTAGATAAACACTGAAGACATCAAAACTATGAAATAACAATTATATTGTAAACAAAAAAAGTGTAAATAAAGCAAAATATATTTTAGATTTTAGATTCTTTAAAGTTGCAGGCTCTTGGCATTCTTCTTACCTTCTTAATGTATTTCAGGTAGTGTTGGCAAATAACTAATTATTTAACTCCTATACTAATTCATATTATGGCAAAACCATCTCAACTAAGTAAAAAGAAACAACAGTTCTCATCATTACTTTAAGACATGAAGGTCAGACAATCTGGAAAATGTCAGGAACTTTAAATGTGTCTTCAAGTTCAGTCACAAAAAACATTAAACAGTTTGATGAAACTGACTCTCATGAGGACCCCCCAAGAAAGGAAAACCAAGAGTTACCTCTGCAGAGGATAAGTTCATTAGTTACCAGTCTCAGAAATCTTCACTTAATGGCAGCTCAGATTCGGCCCACTACTGAGGAAGACCAACAAGAACAAGACATTAGACCAGTGGAAATCTGTTCTTTGGTCTGATAAATCTAAATTTCAGATTTTTAGTTCCAACTGGTGTGTCTTTGTGAGAAGCAAAAAAGTGAACGCATGGTATGTGCATGTGTGGTTCCCACTGTGAAGCATGGAGGAGGAGGTGTGATGGTGCGGTGGTGCTTTGCCGGTGAAACCATTGGACAATGACCCAAAACACACCACTAGGCTGTGTAAAGGCCAAGAAGGAGAGTGATAGAGTGGAGAACTAAACCTAACTGAGATGGTTTGGGATGAGTTGGACTGCAGATGGAGTGAAAAGGAGTCTATATGGGAACTCTTTCCAGGTGACGACCTCATGAAGCTGACTGAGTGAACCCTACTTTGAAGAATACAAACTATAAGACATATTTTGCTTGGTATGTGTTCTTTGATAGTTTTGATGTCTTCCGTGTTAATCCACAGGCCATTTGTGAAAAAAAAGACATGTTCTTTGCCAGAGATAACATTTAATTACTAATAGCTTGAGTTTTGTCATAAGCACACACAATTTTATGTCTTTATTTGATCTCTTTTTACAGTATGTAATAATCTTGTAAGAGAAGGCTGAAATAAAACTTATACATGGGGTACACCAACTCCCCTCTCCCAAAAATTCAGGCTACCCTCTTGTTAAATCTTCCGCATACATTTTCATACAGTCCCTAAAAAGTATGACTTTCCTCTGAGAGGCCCATGGGGAAAAAGCTAGAATATGATGGTAATAAAAAGTTCCTTCTTCCACAGAGCTCCAATTCCAGTGGCAGAGGTAATCTTCAGCATTTGTATGATTAAACTGTGTCTTTATCAAGAGCTGGAATTAGAATTAACACTCTGACTGTGAAGCCTTTTTGAAAGCCCAATGCAGCAAGTGGGCTGCCTGATATCCCATTCCTCCACACTGTGCAAAATGTAATAGCAAAAAACAGAATTACTTTTTTGGTGCAACAACAACTATGATGGCTCTTTCAAAGATTCATTCTAAAATCTCACCTTCAACTTTTCGCTCAGTGCAATTTTCTCCTTCTTTCCCTCTCTCTGCTTTTGTTTCATCTTCTTCAATGTGATATTTTTCTAATATTTGTTATACCCCTGATTCTTTAAAGAGGCTATAACTGAAGCAGCCTGTTGTATCACCTCCCGTTCCACGCCTTCTATCCTCATTTACCTATTCTGCCTTTTCCTCTTCTGTCCTTACACAATCCACTTCTTCCACTCCTCTTCCTTTCACCACCACATCTGCTCCTTCTCTCTCTCCCTCCTTTCTCCTCCCATTTCCATTTTTATGGTCTTTTTCCTTCTCCATCATCCCTGCTTCTCTCTCCTTCTTCTCCCACTGTCCCCTCTGGTTGCCACCTCCTCTTCCTCCTCCTCCTCCTGCTCGTCTTCTTCTCCTGTCAAAATCGGACTCTCGTCTCTCTCTCTCTCTTTCTTTTCCTTCCTGTCCCATCCTTTGAGGTCATGCAGTATCAGATCGATCAGAGCCATTGATCTTCCAATATCCTGGTAGGTGGGCCCATTTCAAGACAGACCATTAGCCAATCATTAATCTCGATCAGACAATTAACCAATCATTAATCTGGGTCACCATTTAAACTGGAGCTGCTGATTGGGTCAATGGTGACCTCTGACCTGTGGGTTACCACAGCAACATGAGGGACATCAGTTAAACATTCCTTCCTTCAGCAGCTGTCAACAATCCCATCGGATGTCCTTAGATATGATTAAATAAAACAATCTTATTAAGAGCAGGTGGCTGTCTTGGCTGTGCACACACACACACACACACAGACATGCCCACACTGCAGGTCAGATCTATAATGAAATCTCGCAAATCCTTTTTATATCTATATATTCAATGTGTTGCCCAATATTTTTTTCTTTGGATTATTTATGAAATACAAATTACTTTTAAAACCTATAGGTTGGCTGGTTGATATTTTGTGTTGTAACAAATGAAGGCAGTGTCTGAGATTGATCCTGGTTTTAACTGTATAATTGTGCTAATAGCTGAACAGTAGAATTTCATATTAGACTCTGAGTTTTATATGCACACATTATGCAGTTATGAACATCTTGCAACCACAGCTACAGGTTTTTTAAAAAAAGACTATGAATCTAAATCAACACCTTTCTGACTATGTGACCAATATGTGACAAAGAAAAAGCTTTACACATTCTGTTATTTATTGCAGGGCTGCTGTATAAATTAATGTGTTATGGTGTTCTTGGTTCATGGCATGTCAAGTTTTACGCAGAGGTGACGTTATAAGTCCATAAAACATAACAGTAAATTCAGCTGGACATCAAGATGTGTGTAGTGACAATATGATTTGTTGTATGATTTTTTTTTTCTTTTACAAAAAATGTTTGATTTATTGGATAATTTAGTTTTCTTGTTCACTATCTATCTATCTATCTATCTATCTATCTATCTATCTATCTATCTATCTATCTATCTATCTATCTATCTATCTATATGCAACTCATTCATTCACAACCTATCCCCCTGACACTGCTGAAGGGGTTGAGGTGGGGGTAAAGTGAGGACGGGGTTAAATCTCTTTGGAACGTGCGCAGAAGTCCGCGCTCTCGTGCCGGAGGTCTCGCCGGTACAAGTGTTGGTACAGAGGCTGACTCCAGCCAAGCAGCGCGCGCGCTCTGGAAAGCTTCTACTCCAGTGTTTAACAAGGGGACAAAAACATTTTCTTTTCTTTTTTTTTTACATCTCGCGTACCGGGATGCAGTCATGTTGTCTTGGCTCCTGCGCTCTGGATGATAATGGGATAATTTTCTTTCGAAGCCATCAGATGTTTCCAGTGGTGGATTTCACTGTTTTGGAATGTGTTTGATGCGCATTAACCTGTTTTTCGACATTTCCTCCTCTGGGTTTGGCTACATGCTTTATTTTTTTCTGCCACTGGAATATGTGGACATTTTACCGTTTGATTCCACGGCCTGTTTAGTAATCAAAAGGCTTGAATGATGAAAATCTTTTGAGATGAAAAACAGCACTTTTGGGGATAATTTTCTGCTTGTGCGCGGCTCGTGCCTAATCTCGCGCCTCAGCAGCCTGTTGTCTGTGTCCGTGGAGAAACGCACAACTTTGCCGCGTGCTGGAGCCGGAGCTGGAGCTGGAGCTGGAGCGGGGGCTGCAGCTGGTCTGAGCGGCGCACCAGGGCCACACGCAGGGGGCCAGGAGGGGGACCAACGGAGCGGCCCCGGTGTTCGGCCGTTCTGTGGTTGGACGGGGCATCCGGTGCAGCTGTGGAGCGCGGATGATGAAGACGGTGGTGATGAGGATGATGAATGGCCCGGCAGCTCGAGCAGGCACCGGAGTCTCGCAACCATTATGTTTACTTCTATGCGCTCTTGTCTTTCTCCCGCCGTGCGCACACTCGCACCCGCAGCCGTGCCAGGTGCTGAAACGGATCGGCCACACGGTTCGGATCGGGGCTCTGCATGTCCACCCTCGTATGCTCTCTGCCACCGCCGGCAGCGGTTCTGAGGACTGGGACGCAGATCGAGGTTTGACTGGGAGCGGGGAGCGGCGGGTGGAGTTGGTTAAAACAAGTGCCAGTGCGCCTGGATATGGAAGCCTCAGGACTAGAGGCACCGTTCATAGCCAGCGGGGGTCCAGTAGGAGTAAGAACCAGGCACGGCAGCGGGAGGAGAACACCTCGAGGGAGAACCGCGTGTTCGCACCCCGAGACTCGATCCTGCTGGCGGTCGAGTCTCTGAACCGAGCCGGATTGCTGCCATACAATTTATCTCTGGAGCTTGTCATGGCCGTTGGGTCTGGACTCGGTGAGCTGCCCGCATTCTCCTCCTCTTCTGTGGGCAGCCCCGAGAACGAAGACCCACTGTCCTTCGTGGAGAGCGTGTGTCACACCGTGGTCGTGCAGGGGGTTTCCGCCATGATCGCCTTTCCACAGAACCGGGACGAGTTCGTCAAGTTGGAGTTCGTCTCCCTTGCGCTTCAGGTGCCAGTAGTAAGCGTTGTGCAGAAGGAGTTTACGCGCCAAAGTGAGGTAAAAAAAAAGTTATTCCCAAGTTACATTTAAACTGTTGATTACTGCTCTTCAAATACAGCTGCAGTGAGCCGTGTGTGTACAGGTGTAACATATGTTATACAAAGAAAAACACAGAATAACATAAGTTTAACAAAATATATACACACAAAGCTGTTCAATTTACGCAAAAAATGGACATAACTCAGTTTTTAAGACGTGATGAGAATGAGGCCATGTGGATTTACAAGGCCCAGAACATCAGTGGCCCAGATATTAGACAGGCACCCTTCCTCCTGTTGTTTTTGGTCTTTTCCCTCTTCTCCTCCCCTTTCTGAGTGTACCTCCTTCAGATGAAACACAGAACATTTTCTTGTCTTCAATGTTGATTTCACCAGTTTCGTTTTTTTAAGTGGCCCAAATGAAGCTTAAGTGGTGAGACACATTTTAACGCAAGCTGATGTTCTTGAAGCATCAAACAGGGAAGAAGAAAGAAGAAAAACCGCAGCTGTCTCAGAATGAAACAAAATGAAGGCGCACGGACAGAGGTGGCTCCGTCCATGGTGCTGAAATCTACAGTATGCGCCAGGTGTCTGTCTGCAGAGAATGCACTCTCTTTTCTTTTAAAGACAAGGTTACAAGTAAAAATGTGATTGAAGTGTACGTGAACTCAGCAGCACAGGCCCTGAGGTATAAACGCATGGAGAAAGCTTTGTTGATATTCAGCATCCAACTGTGTATACACAAAGCTGAAGTTCAGCACTATGGAGAGAGAGCATTATAACAGTATGGTGTAGTAAAAGAATGAATTTGGTACTATACCTCATTTTGACAACTTACTACCTGCACAACTGAGATGAATTCACACACACACACACACACAACAGTAGCTGCTTAAACTAACCACAAGTCATGCTGACATGTACATTATTGATACAACTCCTTCCCTTACGACAAAGACGTGATAAACTGAACCTTTCTCAACCCTTCCACTAATAATTAGCAAACACATACATATTAATAATACTTTATATTATGATTTGAATCAGAAGTCTAATTCAAAAGGCTGAGTGCTTGCGGTGAACATCATCAATCAAAAGTCAAACCTCTGACCAGAATCTGGCCTGCTTTTATGTCTGTACAAGAGGAACCCATTTATGCAGAGCAGGCCATAAGTAAGAGTAAGTTGGATGCCACTTCTGGCATTTGGCCTGATCCAGAGGTGAATGCGCACTGAACAGAGCGTAGCAAGTTGACCATTCAGAAAATTTTGAAGCCGTTTTACAGTGAGGTAAAAAAATGTTCTTCCCTACCTGTTCTCTAAATGGCTTCACTTTAGCTTTGGCTAGACTATATGCTACAGTTCTTTTTAACTAAACAATATACCAACTTGGCGGGACATCATCATTAGAGGATCTTAATCATTAAGAATGATATAATACAGCGGTGTCATTTTTTTTTTTTTAATCTTTTTACTACCTCTTTTATTTTAACCAAGAGTTATCAATCATTCTTTAAAACTAAGAATCATTTTTGGAAAATGAGTGACAGTGACAGTTTAAAAAAAAAAATTTATAAACTCTTTAATGACTCAATATGTCACAAAATATATGTCACTTTCTTTGCCCAAAAAAGTTGAACTGAGTGTTTGATTGCCAACCATCCAACTTTAGAATTGAACTTTTAAAATAGTTTTTGTAGGTACACAAGCTGTGAAACTTTGTAGATATGAGGCAACAAAACCTGCATGCACAGCACCAGAAAAACAAAACAGCTCATTGTCAGTGCCATCCAAAACAAAATGATCTGTCTCCATTATGGATTCATGGTTAGGCAACTACAGCTACTTGGTTTAGGTTGGAGAAAGATCATCCTCATGTTTAATGAAAATTAACCTTGACGGTTGGTAGGAGGCGTGAAGCGAGCTTAGTCAATTTCATTGAGTGAAGAGAAAAATGCTGCTCTTGTGCCAAATACGCAAATTTAGGATTATCAGTAGAGTTTGCAGCTGGTATGAGGGAGAGAATGAGTCAAAAGTGTAAACGCTCTGAATTAATCACTGGGATGGTTCATCAATAACCATTCTCTGGAAAAGACACCTGCTGAGTGTGTCTATGAGAGTGTGTCTGTGTATTTATTTGCATGTACAGGTAGAAATATCTCTCACAAGTACAAGTAGACACCCACGCAGACACACAAAATGATTTAGTGTAACCATACACTGTAAACCTCTTTAATTAGGTGGCACTAACAGTTACTGCATATCAATGAGTACTGACTAGCAGTCACAGTGTGTGCTTTTGACTTTTCACACACAACCATCCTGGGAGGGCCAAAGAGCATTATTGTTTTTTTCAACACTCACACACACACACACACACAGACACACATAGAGACACACACATCCAAACCATTAGTTAGGCTGAAGGGCTCTGGGACACTTGCCATCTACTGAGCTATAGTAATGTGTGTGTGTGTGTGTGTGTGTGTGTCTCCAAGGTAATATCTAATTTCCTGCTCTGTGCACAAGGAAGCATTTCAATGTAAGGAGTCAGAAGGTGTTAAAAGTCCAAACCGGTTCTTGAAACTGAAATAACAGGTGCAGGTAAAGCAGATAACCCAACTGACAAAGATTGATTGGCTGATGGATGTATGAATGGGTGGATATATGAATAGACGGCATAGATGGGTGGTTGGATGGATGGGAGAATGAACAGGCCGAAAAATTGACTGGAAATAGACAGCCACACAAACAGATTGTGCTTTGCTAGTGTGTGAGTTTTAGAGAAATGGCTTAACTCCCTTCTGACTCAATCTAGTTTCGCGAGCAAATCCCAACTGACGGCTGGCAGCAATTTCTCCAAAACAGGGTTTTCAAAATGTGAAAAGTTTATGGAATGTCTTTAGAGGATCTCATGAGTGTTGACTTGCATTTGACCTTTGCCTTATTTATTTTTATTTATAATGTAGTTTTAAGTTCACTGTTGAAAACTTTAATAAAAGGAATCAGCGAGCGACCTTTTATAATGTACTCACAGTTTATGTAAGTGTCCAAATGATGCAGCAGCTGCATAAGAATATGGAGCTTATGGACCAAAGGATAAAGTGACCCCAGAGTAAAGGGACTAGGTGGATGGCAAAGGGGGTTGGAAGCAGCCCAGAAAAAAGAATTTAGCATACCCAGTGACTGAAGAAAGGAAACTCCCTGGGAAAGACCAGCCATCTCTGATAGGGGGACCTAGTTTTGAAGTGAAAATCTATCTCATGCTGGCTCACAACACTAGAGCTTGTGGGAAATAGATACAGCATCTTCACTGGCATCTTGATGCATATATGCAAATATCTGTTGCTACTTAATCCAATTATCCGCAAATGTATGCTGTTTGCATTCAAATGTGTTGCAGATATTCCCATTATGTCGAAAGGGCATGAATACAGAAGTATACATGGAATGTGAAGGTGTGCAATGGAAATTGCAAACAGAGGCACAAGGTATCCACCATGTTTCTGGTTTATTAGCTACATTTGTATCTTGGTATAGATCCTACCGGGGTGGCTGTGGTTCAGGAGGTAGAGCAGGTCGTCCACTAATCAGATGATCGGCGACTCCTCTAGTCTGCATGTCAAAGTGTCCTTGGGCAAGATACTGAACCCCAAATTGCTCCTGAAGGCCTCACTATCGGTGTGTGAATGTGTGTGAATGGTTACCTCCTAAAACTGATGAGCAGTTGGCACCTTGCATGGCAGCCAATGCCATCAGTGTATGAATGTGTATGAATGGGTGAATGAGATATGTAGTTTAAAAGCGCTTTGAGTGGTCTAGAGACTAGAAAGGCGCTATATAAGTACAGTCTATTTACCATCTACCTTTGTTAAGCTTATAATGTTCAGCTTTTGCAGACAGAATCAAACAGGTGTTGAGTAACTGTTCTGGCTTAAGGCTTTAGTTAGTGTTTTGGTGTAACTTGCAACTGCATCATTATAACTAATGATGTATGCAACGTGGCAGTCATGACCTGCTGTTATTAGGACAGAAGGAAGACATTTGTTTTAAAAAGTAGAGAAATGACTCGACAAAGTGTAAATACGTCATTGGTTTGGGAAAAACTTCATCACAGTTAGTAACACTGTCACAAAATAGTCTGGATCGATCCTTACAATCGCAGCACTGATGCAAATGAAGAACAATTACACACTGACATGGCGTGTATGAGGTATTGACAGACACCTTTACTTGGCGTGCATTAACCTTTGTAGTGTTTTCTATAACGACTTAAGTAGAGTCATTTTTCATGATAATCCTGTCTAGTCCAGTGTGTTCTTGGGCGTGCACTGTAAATGTGTTAGCTGTCACATGCTTCACATACTAACTCATGCTGTGTGGTAGAGATCTAAGATGTTTCCTTGAAAACTTGTTTATGAGTCAATAGTTTGCACAGGGGGATATGGGATTGATATTTTTGTCATGAATAAGAGAAGATTAAAGGAAACACACTTGTGTACACAGATATACACAGTAAGCATGGAATTATCTTTTCAATTAGATGCTGGTAAATTAATTTGTAGATTACGCTGATCAGGAAGTCAGAGAACTTATGCAGCATATTATACCAGGCATATATCCAGTATAGCAGATGATTGTTAGGCTTTCGCTGACTATTAGGGGGGTTATTGGAGATTTGTCCCTTCATAAATAACACTGACATGACATAAGGAGGCCAGTGGGATGAAAGTCTAAGAGCTATGGATGTCTGGTCTTTATGGAGTTCTGGGTTGTTTCTGTAGGGATTTCTTGCAGTCAAAGGAAGGGTGAGACCCCTGAGGACATATTGCAACATTTGCAATATATTGTTTTTTTGCAAAATCAACAGTTTCCTGTGAATTATTGCAAGGACAGGACAATGTTCTATGTCTTTGCTAAAGAAAAAAATTGTAATCTTGTAAAAAACCCATTTAAAATCAGTTTTCACACTTTCCCCACAATGAATCATCTAATCAAGAAAAGATCAATAACCACGCCATTACTAGTTTATTTGATTTGTCCACTGGCTCATGATTCTGCCAGTCCCTGCAGTTTTAACATACAGCAAGGGTTGCAAGTTTCTTTGCACAAGAACTTACAACAAATATATTTGAGCAGTGAGTTTTACAAAAAGAAATATTTGAAGAGAGAAGAATGATGAAAGAGAGCAGAGTGACAACAGAGCTGGGATATCCTGGTGCATCGAAAGCAGAACCTCTGTGTTTATGTAAGAGAGCAGGCAGCTGCACTTTCTAGCAAAATATTTCCTGTTTATTAACATGAGGAACAAAGAGAGGGTTACATATTTATGGTGATCACAGTGCAGAAGTGCTGCAGCTGAGAATAAATCCTCCAATCCTCCTGAGGGATGAGAGAAGGTGAGGGTCTGATGCCCTGAGGACAACATTACCATTTCTTTCCCTGACACAGGACTTCTGAATCTGAAATAAAACATGTAGAATTGCTTTTGTTGGTGCTTTTGTTGCAACAATAATCCTTCCATGTATACGCAATAAGCAGATGAATAATTGTCCTATTTGCATGCCTATTGGGTAGAGTGATTAATAGGATAAATGAAATTAACCAATAGATTAATCTAATGGACTTTTAGTGCAAAGCTTGTGTAAAAGTTATAAAGTCAATTAAACAGAGTTGCTTTGGGACTTTTAAGTGTGTGTAGTTCTGCATGTGTGTGTATGGGAGCGCACGCAAGAAAATGCATGACTAATTGATTGCCTGGGTGGCTGGTATGTTGTGTGGCGGGTACAGCATGCCAAGGTACACTGAAGCAGATCTGGCAGCTCATGCAGCCTGATCTGGCCTATTTAATTTTATCTAAAGTATTACAGGCATGATTGTGTCATCTGCCAGTAACGTATCTGTTCTGATCTTCTGGCTTACTATAATCCTGTAAGTGTAGAGTGCAGCAGGTTTGTACTGGTCTGGGTCAAATGGACCCATTTCTTTCTTTTGCCTGTTTGGGCCAATTGCCTATAAATCTACCAATTAGCACAATATGTGTATTATCCAACCTTGCACAAAGCAGTTTCATATTTATTTAAGTATGGTATAAAAATGATGCTCGACTTGGTTAAGATTATGGTTCAGTAAACTATTTAAACTTGTGTTAACAAATTACTTTGTTAACTTTTGTGTTTTTTTCTCTCTTTTTGTACTATTGTTGGTCTGTACCTTGAGAGAAATATAGGGCTCTTAAAATGTTCCACTTTGTTCACCAGCTAGTTGCTAACTGTGTCTGTGCCAATTGGTGCTGGGCAGATTGTGTACAGTGAGTGTTTTCCACTGAAAACTGCCTGCTGCTTCTGGAAAGTGAACTAAAACAATTAGCTGAAAGTTGGATAATAGATCTCTGTGTGTTCCTTGCATTGAGTGACAGTTTACTTCACATAGTCATAATATAAAAAGATTAAAAATATTAGTGTTACACAAATTATTTCCATGTGATACTTGAGTTCTAAAACTCAGATTTGAAAATAAGTTGCTGAACAACAACTTGCTTATCATTTGGCTCCTGGGTTGATTTTCTGATAACATAGGAATCAGTATACCAACTAAACCAGGGAAACTTCTGAAATTGGTCCCTGCTTGCAGTCTTACACAGAGATAACATTAGCTGTGACCAAAAAAAAGATAATAACTGTTCACTCTGGATTACTTATCTGAAGCAAATTTAGAAGCTCTCAAAGGTTCTTTAACATACTGAAATGAAGTGTAACCAACTATAGCCTGGAGGGTAGGAAATCTATCTAGAATCAATCTAGAAACTAATCTAAAACACATTGAAAATCTACTACTGTATATAGTTTAGAAAATGGTCAACAGCAATATAAAGAACACAGTTTGTCACTGATCTGAAGGTGGTTTAGGCCAAATTAAAACATCACTGACAGAAAGCCCATTTCCCAAATTACAAGGCCAGCAAGCACTTAGCCTTTTATGTACAAACTATAGTAGAGATTTTGTTGATGTCAGACTTTTATGTATACTCAGACAAGAATATAATGAAAAAAATGTGTCAGTTATATTTATCATATCTAACCTACTGCCAAAATGCATTTTGAATATTTCAAGCTTCTCATTTTAGTATTTTTCTTGAGCATTTCGACATTTGATGGATCAACACAGCACTTTACAACACAATGAGAACACACTATTCCACCCTGGTGTAGGTGGAAATCACGCATCATTGCTGTGCTCTGCACATCAATCTGCCCAGGTCTTGTCAATCAACTGATGAAATTATGAATCATAAATTTAGAGGTGTGAATTGAATTACGTGGCGAGTATGTGAAAGACCTCTTTGAAATGGAGCCAAGCTGATTTTCTTGAGGTTTGGGTGTTGCTTAAAATACAAATAGAGTACGTACATAGATGTAGTATATTTCTTATGATGTGAAAAATGATATTCATGGAAGCAGGTAAGTAGAGGCTGAAATCCATTACATCCAACAGACTGTGTTTGTTCTCCAGGAACAAATTGAATTCTAAGAGAAAGTATTTCTACTGTTGGATTTATAACCTTCCTGTCTTCCTTTCTTTTCTTTTTCTCATCTCTGCTCTACTACATCTGTTTCTCCTTCGGGATGCCACATCTTCCAATTCTTATTCCTCTCTAACCTTCTCCCATCTCAACCACCATCCTTCCATTGAACTTATTTTGCTTTGCATTCTTTCTCGGTCTTGTTTCTTCTTTCTTGCAATCTACCCCTCATTCAAAAAACATCCTTCAATGTTTTTTCTCCTATGTCCATGCCCGCTGTGAATTCCAACTGACCCCTGCCCCCATCACTACTCATTTATCACTACCATCACACTTATATTTTCATTCCCTCTATTTCCTGCTGTTTATTTGTTTAACTGCACCATCTCTCCAATCCTATGCTATTCCTTCATATCTCTTCAATCCGTTTTCTTTCATCATCTCTTAAATCTTCCTCACCCTCTCCCCCTGTACACTCATTCCCTTTTTTTCTCTGTAAATGCACATTTTTCCTCCTCTTTCCCAAATCACCCAATTTTCCCTGTTTCTCCGTCTTCCACTTTCACTTGTCTAACCTTTTTTCTCCTCCTTTGTGTGAACCTTTCACACCTGCTTGCCTAATCATCTCCCATTACACCCGCTCCCCCTTTACAATCTCTCCACAGAATCCTCTCCATTTTCAAATGGCGATGCGGACTGTGGAGGCACCGCCATCCCGTCTCCTCTATTCCCTGCTGATGATGAATGGCTGGTGGGACATCAGCATTGTGCTCTGTCAGGAATGGGACATTAGCGACTTCCTCATCCTCATCAAGAACAACACCCGCTTCCACCTGGGCACTCTTGTCAATCTGACAATTACTGTCTCAACAACACCACAGTCTTCATCTTCATTATCATACTCAGGAGTGGCATCAGGTTTGGCAACAGGAACGGAGGCGTCATCGTCATTGGCTTCTTTACCTTATTTCTCGCCAGCTGCCTCATCCTCTGCTTCTTCGTCCACTTCCTCCTCGAAATCAGACCAGCAGCAAGTTCTCATGCGGCAGCTGGAGGCCCTGAGAGAACCTTCATCCACAACGGGAGTGGTGACGTTTGGGTGCGACATCCGTGAAGTGCGCCGTCTGTGGACGCTTGCCACCCGGATGATGCTCCCAGAGTTTCACTGGGTTCTGGGGGACAGCCAGAATGTGGCCGAGCTCAGAACAGAAGGGTTGCCCCTGGGGTTACTTGCACACGGGGTCATGGGGTCCCCTTCTCTGGATCACCACGTCCATGACTCAGTGGAGTTGGTCGCACGGGCGGTGGGCAGTGCAGCCCAAGAGAACCCTGCCCTGGCACTCATACCTGGGACTACTAACTGTATGGATGTACAACAGAGTAATGGCAGCTCGGGGGAATACTTGGCAAGGTAGGGAATGAATATAGATACTAAACTGATAAATACAGCCATGCATAAAATGAAATGCCATCACCACAGACAATGAGTTTGTTTAAAGGTTGACATGAATAATGGTTTTGCATGTTTAGCCCGTTTTGCAAACCATGCTGTGTTTTAGAAATCTTCACTTCTGCTCATTTCTATGGTTTAAAGCTCTATCTACAATTTACCTGCCATAACTGATTTTTTTCATCACTTAGGGGGCAGTGAAAAAAGAATACAAACCTAACACCAACATACCTCTTAAGTTGACTTGGAAAACGTGTTAGCAAACATTCAGAGCAATGTTGTTTCTGGCCACTGCTGCTCTGTTTTGGTTTCCACCAACTCCTGAGGGAAATATCTGGCTCTCTAGCGGCTATATACTAAATCTAAGCTATAGCTTACTTACCATAAAGTGTTGGCTATGGAGGATACAGAGGGTTTTTAGAGCAATTTCACTGAAAAAGATTGCCTGCTGCATTCTAAAACAACACTGATGAGCGGCGTGAGAGTGTGAATCTACGGGGCCAGATGCTATGAAACGCTGTCGTGTGATCCAGTGTCAATATAAAAATATTTTTTATAGCCTATTTAATATACATCACATATTTTTAAAGCTGCATAGTGTGATTAGGTCAGCAAAAATGTATAGATAGGGTGCTAAAAATGTACTAACACCCTACTACTATACTCTTGTATGGCTAAAATAAACACAGCTCTCATTGTAATAAGTCAAGAATTGAACCTTGGTCATCTCCACCCAAGTTTCCACCCCTCTCACACATTCTCCTCACCACAGAAGCACACATTCAAACACATCTGCACATGTGCATGCATCAGGGTACTTGGAACACACACTATGTACACTCAATAACTGCAGCAGTGTAGTAAAATGATAACGTGTGATGAATTGCATTTAGCAGCTGTGCCGTAATCTGCAGCTGGGCCGCTCTACTTTATATTGCTGAGATATGAGCGATGAAGAGTGTGTGATCATACAACACTGCATTACAATAAGAGTTTGACCTTTATTGCCGAGATTCTCCTCAAAACACCTGAATCAGCAGAATAATCGTTCCAGGAGGGTAATTATTTGAGCACGGTGAGCTTGGAAGGGCTGGAGGAGCTTTCTGATTGTGTTTATATTTCCGTGGTTTATTTTAAGCTGCTTACAAAGTGTTGATTAGTTTGTCAGCGTTTCACATATCAAAGAACAAAGAACAGGTGTCACAGGGCCTTTCGACAGTTTTATAAGAGCCCTATCATTGACCTATCATTGTGAAGGCAGGGGATTTACATCAGGAGGTTTAGTTTCCAATTTTGGATAGTAGGTCTAATCCAGGCTGTTACACACTCGTGGGATTTGGGAGAGTCAGCCATATACCTGGCTCATGGAAGTCTGTAGTTATTTGATAGCAATATATGATATACTGTAATCAGATGTGAATGCTGGGAAAAAGGAAAGGATGTATGATTGTATGTAACCTGCAAAGATAAAGAAGGCTGTTTTCTCCCAGAAATGTTATTTGAAATTCAGTTTTTGCAAAGCTGTGGGAGTGTTCTGATTGCTGCATTGCATTCATACTGCAGGGATTAATAGATGTTGACTTATTGTTGCTTTTCCACTTTCTGTGCATCTCTTTAGTTTATGAAGATTGGTGATGAATTGAATCAGGATCATGGTCATAATCTATTACCTTTACCTTTTGTTCCACCCAGTATGAAATATATTTGTGTGTGCAGCCTAACAATTTTATTTTTCTTTTGTTTTTCAAATGATTCAATTTAATCTGATTGTAGAGGCAGGACACTTTAGCAGTCAGATACACTGAGTCACCTGTACTTTTTTTCTACATGGAACAGTGAATGATATCCTGTGGGTTTTCAATGCAGGACCACCTGTGGGCGCAAAGAGCTTCATATCTTTTTTTTTTTTTTAAAGTGTTTCATGTGCTTAGCAAGAAGCTTCCAGTGTAATAAGTCCTAATATTTCACACAATGGCAGAGAAGTACTGTAGACGGCCTGAGGAAGAGTGAGATATATGAGCAAGTTGAGGGTGTGACAAAACATTCAAGTCGAGGTTTTGCAGAGGAAGAAGCTGATATTCGTGCATGAAAGTAGCTAAAAGTATATACTGTATATTTGGAAAGCAATTTTGACTTATTTTACTTCAGGGCTGTTAGACTCAGTAGAGGTTCTTACATATATTAAAGTTTGATATTATTTTTTAATAATGCTGGTTTTATTAAGTCTGAGTTCAATCGGGGACCAGAATGAGGTGAATTAAAGTTTGGAAAATAAGAATGCATGGTCAGGTTTTAGAGAGGTTATAAATACCTGCAGGCCCATATTATTTCACCTTCATACAATATTTAGGCTTAAAACTGTCAGTTCACCTGTTTTGGTTGTTTAAAAAAGTTGTATAATGAAGGGGTATTAACATTAGTCAGGTAAAAACATATAAACACATCACATCACAGTGCTGCGACAACAGCTCACAACTTTTGGGACAGCGAAGAGTACCAGTCAAAGGTTTGGATACACGTTCTCATTCAATGTTTTTCTTTCTGCGATCTAGATTAACACTGAGTACATCAGAACTATGAAATAACACATATGGGATTATGTGATAAAAAAAAAAGTGTAACCAACGCAAAATATGTTTTATGTTTTCAATATTTTAGAAGGAGCCACCTTTTGCTTTGATGACAGTTTTGCACACTCTTGTCATCCTCTCAATAAGATGCATTGAAAGTCAATTAGTATAATGTCTTGCCTTCTTCATGTGTTTGAGACCATCACTTGTGTTGTCATACAGTAAATAGCTCTATTTATCTACTGTAGTAATCCACATTATGGCAAGAAATGCTCAACTAAGTAAAGAGAAACAACAGTTCATCATTGAATGAATTGAAGGTCAGACAATCCAGATTATTTCAAGGACTTCAAGAATATGTCTTCAAGTGCTGTTTCAAAAACCATACAGACCAACAGGTTGATGAAACTGGCTCTCATGAAGGCCGCCCTAGGAAAGGAGGATCAGGATGACACCTCTAATTACAGCCTACATAAATGCTTCACAAAGTTCAAGTAGCAGACATGTCTCAAGATCAGCCGTTTGGGAGAGACTGTGTGAATCAGACCTTCATGGCCAAATTGCTGCTAGGAAACCACTTCCACTTAGGAGGCCAACAAGATGAAGATAATTGCTTGTCTGAAGAAACAAGGAACACTATACCAGTTGAAATCTGTACTTTGGTTTGATCAGTCCACTTTCAGATTTTAGGTTCCAAAAAAAAAAAGGCGCTGTAAGTTTCTGTATAGCTACAGTGACTTCAAAATCACCACCTGTTACCAACAAATTGCCATCGCAGCACAGTGCTGCAGCAACAAAGAAAACCACTGAGCTAATTAGACACAGCATCAATCAACAACACTGTAGCTCAGTGGTTATGTGGCTTTTATTGTCATGCCTGGTGTATATTCACAAACAGAAATTCCCTTTAGCAGGTCTTGTTAACACAGTTTCACCAAGATTAAGCTGATTTAAGACAATGACATACTGTCACACAGAATTTATGTTTTCCAAACACCAAGGATGACAAGTTAGCTTAAGTTCATTGGTGCCACCAGGGCATCAGGTATGGAGGAGCTAATGAGAATAGACAGAGTCAGGGCAGAACGTCCTCATCTCAACTGAGAGTTTTTAATCCAAATTTACAATCAAACTTTCAATCATTCTTCACACAAATGAATCCTTTATATTCAACCTTTATCAGAGGTGTTTGTTATTGTCAAAGAGGATCACTGTCATACATCTCATTTGAATCAAAAGGGTGTTTGCATGCATCCATAAAGCAGCATCTCGTAGACAGAGGATCTCAACCTGTCCGTATGTATTATAACCTTTTTTATTTTACAGACACATACACATAATTCATAGGGTCTTAAAATGTCACCCAGACCACAAAAGCTTAAAAGCCAAGATACACAAAAGCACCATAATAAATGCCACCTACCTCCAGTCAAGGGAGGTTGCTATGCATTTCATGCACAAATTCACTGCACTAAAATGTTAAGATTTGGACCTGAAAAGATCAACACTACTAAATATCCATATACATTGGTTTTGAGCTGACAAGTTATTTGAGGGTTGAGTTACACTTTAAAAGAAACACAGAGAGAAATAAAAAAGCCAAATAAAAACATGGCAAAATCAGCACAGTTTCCAATTTGACCCGATTATATATTCAAATTCACCATTTGACATTTTCAGAGCAGAACAATCAGTTGCCAGTTGTTGTTCAAAAGTTGTTATCCAACACGGCCAACTTCTTCTGTCTGAAGATGTCTGAAAACAAGACAATTTACAATTTCCCAACTTACTTTACAAATTCTGCGTACTAAGACTGCAACAAATATTAGTAACAGCTAGCTGCTTGTATTCTCCAAGGTGTGCTCACATGAGTGACGTATTGTCATGTCAGACAGAGTTAAACACTCCCACTCATCTCTGCACAGTGAATATACATATATACCTGCTAAAAACTCATAAAAACTCATATCAGTGTGCCACTAGACAAATTTTTTCAGTCCACCTTCTTTCGTGATAATCAACCTTTATTCAAAACTTTAAAGACCCAACTTTAAAATGATCCCTCTCCTTTTAACCAGCCGTGACAGCGTTGACTGGTTTTGTTATCACCTTGTAAGTCTGTGTCATCATGGCAAAGTCTGCTTGTAAAAATCATGATAATCATTAAACCTTTCAGCTAAGAGCTTGTTTGCCTTGTTTGATACTAGCGGTTCCAAGGGTTTTTTTTTTTTCTTTCCTACCTAGTTAATCATTTGCTGAACAACTGAGATTTCTTTCATGGACCTGTGGGGGTGTACAGACCATCACATTGGGAACTCTTGTTGTAAACCCTTCAAATCCAATGGCTTTTTAGTATTAAACCTGCTGTTCTTTTCACATATTTTAGATCCTTTCTGTTGCAGTGAGGGGACTGCCTGTGGTTTTGTGTGAGAGCTGTGATATCAGGTGCTTGGTGGATGAGCAGACCTGAAGGGAAGAAGTGTTGTCACCGCGATAGTGTTGAAGCCAGAAAGCATGTGACAGATGAGCAGGCTCGGTTCCCAAGCTTGACATTGAAACCTTCCAGGGAGTATATCGCATGATGATTATGGACTTATCGTTGCATCAAAGTCGCTGGCCAAGCAATCAACCAGTCACAAGGGGAAATTGCTGATGACATATAGAGGCATGTGTCATCAGACAACTATACTATCATAGAGGATTATGGCAGGTGAGGCATTGTGGAAACCAGAGGCTAGAAGCTAGAAAACCATTTCCAGTTTGACCAAGCGAGTCAGGAGGCAGATGTTTTTTCAGCAAGATGAGACAAATCCAGACAAATAAATTCTGCTTTTTTTTTACTTCATTTGATTATCAATAAAACACACGAGTTAAGCGTGTTAAAAAAAGGCAAAATCTTAAATGCACAGAATATTTAAAAATGCTGATTTATGCAAATAAACAACAACAATCAAACAGTTACAAGAGCCACCAGAAAAGATCAAGATTATGGATCAAAGACTAATTTGTGCAACAGAATCCACATTACAAGTGCACAGAGATAGGTGACAGGTTGAATATATAAACATAAATACAACAACAACATTTGGCCAGATATTTTCCCAGATGTTTTCCTCCAGGCTATGTGATCAAACGTTAGCCTCTTGTCTGATAACAGACACCCGGTGTCAGGAAAGACTTTCTACAGAATGATGAATATGTAATGGATGAGAGTGTTACTGGGAAATTCCAAATATAAAGAGAAAGCATGCATGGGGTCATGATGTTATTTTAAAAAAAAAATCCTGTCGGTCACATCATACTTAGGACATAGGACATACTTATCAGACATAAGTTTGCTCTATTTATCCAGTCTATGTTTGGTAGCATTTCTTCACCATAAAGAAAGTGACATATCATAACATAGGAGTAACACATAAAATATCTGTTCTAAATGTCTGTTCTATTTTTTCTATTATAATAAAAATAAACGTTATTTAACTTCAAAAATTATTTTTATTTAAAACATTAATTTGCTTCTATGTGCTGTTATTACGCCCACTGCTGCATCTCCTGGCATCTGTCATGAAACAAGCAACCTGCCCTAGCAACCTGCCATAACTAATGTATACAGCAGCGCAGATCTGTTTCCCCATGTCGCTGATGTGCATTCACATTTTTTAATTAGGCTATTTGATATTTGAGCCGACCTTGTTTGGTTTGGGGTTTTTTTATTTTTTATTTAATGAAACGTGTTTGTTCACGTTGTCCGTTGCAAGAGGGACACAGGACACTTTTATTTTCCACAGGTTACAGCACATGCACGTGCCAATTAGCGTTCCAACCTGTGCGTCAAGTAAAGAGGCTGCAAGGATGTTCTGGCTGCTGTTTTGTCACGTTACTTATCAGCTACTTTTCAATAAATGTTGTGAAATCTGTGGAATTGTTGTATTTTTGACAGAAAACATGAGGTTTAAAAGATATATTAAAAAATATATATATTTTAAAATAAATCAACGTCATCTAGCGGGCCAGGTATAATTGATGGCGGGCCAGTTTTGCGGGCCGCTAATTGCCAACCCCTGCTGTAGAGGGTCAACTCATCAGAGTTACACATTTTCTGTTGGATTCTTTTTCAAAATTGCTTAACTGCTGCTTCTTTATATCATCTTCTTGATATCATCTTCGTGCCCATGACATAATTTTGTTTGGCAAGTGTGTAAAAGTGTGTTGGATTTTTCAATTCCCAATTTAAAAGGGTTTTAAGGGAATTCTGCCAATTCTCGCTTCTGAGTAAAATTAAAAATGTCCCCAGATCAATTTTATTCTCCAAGTTTAGAATATTTATAGGCTAAATCTACTGACATCAATAATATATGGAATGGATGAAAAAAAGAAAAATGAAACAAAGATAGACTTGTCCATTGTGTACTCGCCTCTTGCCCAAAGTCATTTGGGATAGACTCCAGCCCACTTGCAACCCTAATGAGGATAAGCGCTTAAAGAAAATGGATGGATGGATGAAACAAAGATAATCTAATAATGTAGAAAGATCAGCATTCCATTATGAGAAATCAGATGATTAATTATTCTTTATTTCAAAGAGGGTTAATCAGTTACTGCTGGCTATTATGCTTGGATAATTTATTTATTATGACTTTTATTGCCATCTTTTTCTCCATTTGCTTTCTTAGGCTTCGATCCAATAAGGATCAGGAAGGACACTTTTTTTCTATATCACTGGGTTCCATTTGCCGAGCACTCAGAGCTGAGCTTTCTAGTCATGCATTCAGTCGGTTCTATGGAAAAATTCTTTCAAGGCACCTCACTTAGCATTATGTTTAGGAAATAGCTGTAAGGGACACTGGAGTATACTGGTATACTTTATATAATGCACCACTGAGAGAGCACAGGAACTCTCTGTTCTACTATGTGCAAAGACTCTTTCCTCTCAACCTGTTCTCCTAGAAATTACAATTACATACTACAACATGCAATCATCAGTCCAAATGTCAAATATCCTATTTTTCAAAAGGCGTGTCAAAATCTGTTTTAAGCGAGAAAAACAAAAATCTAACAGATTCACTCCGTCCTGTCTTTTCCTTCCGTGCCACTAATTGGTAAAAATTTCAATTTGGACACTTATTGCTGCATTATGTAAATAGCCCTGAACGGCTCTAAAATATTAAGTTTGTTGTTTCATCCAGCACTTTAGTTGTAATGTTGTGATAATTACACCCTCCAGCCTTTACTTTCCTAAACACCCCCAGTTGCAATGCAATGTCAGTGCAGTTCTTTGTTCTCCCATGGCACAATTTGCAATTAGTCTTTTTGTAAACAAAAGCACATTTCTCATTGTGGTTGTTGACTGAAATAATACCTCTAGCAGTTTTGCCAGCTGTAGCTAGCTAATTAAGCTAATGTTAACTTCACAAGTTGGTTGAAAGCTTTAGATGACATTTGATAGAGACAGCTGAAGAGTGGCAGGAATGCAGGGAGAGAGAGACAGGTAAATGACATGCGGGAAAGAGCCACAGGTCAGATTCGAACCCTGGGCTTCCACAGCAAGGACTGAGCCTTCGCACATGGGGTGGCTGCTCTACCAAATGAGCTAAACGCCGCCCCCTTTAGATGGTATTTTGATGTTTCCAACCGACAAGAACCCTGTAAAGGGTCTTAAGTATACATTTGACTTGCTATAATGACCATGCTAAAAAAACTTAGGCTAAAGCTATATGCACCAGGGAAAAAGTAGACTTCTGTATGCAATAAGCAACAGCTCACACTCCAGCACGTAGGCTTTCCCTTAGTAACGACCTAGCAACAGAGACTATTTGTAGTCCTGTTGAGTCATCCAGCCAACTTAAGCTAACAATAATGCTTTTATTTTTTAAAGTAAATAAATATCATCAAGTTTTATAAACATAAAACTGCCTTGCTAGTTCAGTCTTGTTGTTACTAAGATATTTGTTAAAAATATTTTCAGCTACTACATCTATAACCTTCACATGTATTTTTAAGTTGGTAGCACTGTGCTATCGAATGACTGACACAGCTGATGAATGATGTGGTCCAAATATTTCCGATAACTCCAGACTGTTGTAAAGACCTGAAGTCAAAATATATTAAAAAAAGAAATGTGTAATGATTTCTAAAAATTCATAATATATTTTTTATCTAATGAAATATTCTGCTTGAAATCCAATCCAATCAATTAGTTGGCCTTTAGCCTTTAAAAAACAAGTTCTCTGTGGTCACAAAACTGCTCTCCAGTTTGGAAAGAGGCTAGCACACAGGGGAGGCAGCACCTGCAGCAGCCTAGCAGCAATCTAACAGTACCATAAACTATAGGAAAGTGAAGTCATTAGAAAAGTGAAATTTGAAATTCAGATTTATTACTTTATTAAATGTTGACTTTCAGTGTACTCAATATTTATTTCCATAATATATATTTTCAGGATTGTGGCAAGAGTTCATTCTATACATTTAAGCCCTCAAACATTAATATCGCATGTGTGTCCAAATCATACTGTATAATGGTCCTGCAATACAGCAGGGTGAGTCACAGCACTTCCACAGAGCAGTAGCAACGGCAGCAGACTGTTTTTTTGTTTTTTTACATGTGCTAATTTATACTAATTTGGGCTGTTTGTAAAAACTGAATTTAATACTGCCATTAAAAGAACAGTTGTTGAAGCAGCTGCAAAGTCAGTGCTGGATGTGGAGGTGATGCTGTGGAGCTCTTTAAGGGGCTAGCCTCCAAAGGCCTGATGTTTCCACAGCTGGTGCATAGCATATTGCTCCACTGTTGCACCACATATTTGGTGTCTTAAGCTAGGAATCACTAACATCACTGACAATGTTTCTTCATAACATCTATTGTGAAGTTGATTACCCCACCTGTATGTCGTTTAATTACGAAAGATTGAGCTGTCAGTTTTCTCATAACCTTTCCTTTCCTCCCAAAATGTAGTTGCATGTCAAAAACCACACTTTTATCAGGTCCTCTTCTGTGATCGCAGCATGATGTTTAGTTCTGTCATGGCGTGCTCTCTTGAGAAACTTCACTAACGTATTATTTGACATAGGAAACTCATTGTCTTGCATGAGACACAACACCTGACAAAGACAAAGCTTGTTAATAAAGTGGTTAATGCCAGCTCTCAGCCTGATGGTTGCTACTAATCAAGTGGTACTGACCCTCATTACTTCTAGACTCCTCTTGAGATCTTGTTTTGTAATACTTGTCAATTTCCCTCCTTTTAGATAGTCCTGGAAACATTTGACAGCCCAAGAAGAACCATGACATTCTGACTTCATTTCTTCACTTTTCTAACTGATCTCTGATGTCTTTCTAACTGATTTAGATCTACATTTGACATCGCAACATATCTGTTGTTTGTCTGGCACACAAATCAAAATTAACAGCAAAATGATAAATCTTGTATCACTATTGTGTCTGTTTTTTTCTTCAGCTCTGTTACAGCATTACAGTGTTACAACGTTGTCATGCAAATAGCAAAGTAATATTTATATTATATTATATTATGCTGTCATGTTGATTTGATCACGTTCAAAATGTCTAGTTGACCAATCATTTTGCTTGGTTGGAACTACTTTTTATATATTTAACATATGACAAGGCACACTTAATTGAAAACCATGCAGGTTTTTCAAATGGTGTTTACATTTAAGAATCTAAAATACAAAACACATTTTGCTTCAACATCCAATGTGACAGCAGTAGCCACCATCATGCAGCAACAGGAGGAGAGGTTTCTGACTGTGAGGAGCAAGGTGTGACAGGGAAGCCAAACAGAGTGGTCAGGAGGAGAGTGTGGTTGAAGCAGTAAGCAGGGAAACAGGAGCTCTGAGAGAGTGTGAGGCAATGTGTATGCCATGCCACAATGATGACAGTGATGAATGATGTTTAATTGAATGAATGATGATGGTAATAAGATAATCATAAAAGTATCATAAAGTGAGATTGTCAGCTAACATACTGCTAGTGCTCATACAATCAGTCAATGTCAAAGTTTAAAGGTAGCGTTCAGTAAGCAGAGAGTGATCATTTTATTAAAATTATAAGGCTTAGTGTTCCCATGATAAATGATAAATTTGTATAAAAAGTTACATCTGTAGCTCTACTGTTGTGGGGTTCTGATCTGCATCCAGTTCTGACTGGAGAGTACTACAAAGATTTGCAGGGAACAGTAAAACATAGTGGAGGTTTCTTACAAGTCTGAGTCTGTGTCTCTGCAAATGGAGTTGGGGATTTGAATTTGCAGTCTCCTCAATGCCGAGAAGTACAGGCAGATCCTTATCCATCATGCAATACCATCTGGGAAGTGTCCGATCCATCCCAAATTCATTTTACGACATGACATTGTTCCCAAACATACAGCTAGTCAAAGAACTATCTTTAGAGAAAAGAAGAACAAGGTGTCCTGCAACAGAGCTATGGTCTGGGACTACATCAGGAGACAGAAGCAACTGACACCTAAATCCCAGCAAGTTCTCCAAGATCCTTGGAACAACCTACCTGCTGAGTATCTAAAAAGTAAAAGGATGGCAAAGGACACACCAAATACTGATTAGATTTAAGTTTTTTCTGTTCATTATACTTTGTGTGGGGCTTGATACACTCTGGACAAGTTGCCAGCTCCCCATCACAGAGCTGACAGATTAATCTGTATGTCTTTGAACTGTGGGAGGAAGCTGGAGTACCACACACACAGAAAGGGTTCAAACCAGGAACCTTCTTGCTGTCAGGTGAAAGTGCTAACCATCGCACCACTGTGTTGCCCATTTTGTGTGTCATTAATTGATAAATTTAAAAAATGAATGCATCCTCACCAATTTTTCATAGCGTAGTAACCGTTTTAAAACCTTTTGACCTGGTAGATGTTCACCAGGCTGAGATTGAAACCCTGTCAATTTAAATAAACTTGTGGTTAAGAGTCAGGTAAAGAACAATACGGTGTATGCTATTCCAAAAGTCTGGATTTACAGTATGTATAGTATAAGCCTGTGAGAGGGACTGATAAGGTTTGCCCACCGGACTGAGAAGCTGAGGAAGGAGAGAGTTAGGTGGCAAAAGATGTGATAACAAAGCAGGAGAAGAGAAAAAGTAGGATGCAGTAAAGAAAAACGAAAGACAGAGCTGAAAATAGAGAAACAAAGACATTTCCATGTAAATACTGTGAATAATGCCTGGAGATGTAGATGCAGATAAACTGCAGGGGGCAAAAGTCCTGTATTAACTGATAAGATATAGCCAGTTTATCTTACTCATTTTTCCTTTCCACCAGAGACAACCCTTCTTGATAAAAAATCATTTTAAAGTGATGCATGCCCAACAAAGCCAAGTATAGAACCTTGATATGCCAGCCAGCTGAGCTATAAAGATAGAAAATGCTATATAATAAATGTCCCCTTTGAGGGTTGCATTACCTGAACCAATGCAAGTAAAACACTTTCTGTCTGCTTCGGGGGAGGTTGGTTTAACAAGGATGGATGCTCTTGGCAGATGCTTTTATGCCTCTAAAAAGGCATCTGCATTTGCTTATGTCTGTATTTTTTGGTGTTAAGAACAAGACGTTTTAATACTAACTGAAAAACACGTTTAATGTTGTTAAATAATATTTTGTAGTAATATGATTTGAAAATATAAATGCATTCCCACCGCTTGCTTTTTTTGCACACTCCCCATTGGCCAGTGATGTGAACATAAGCACAGCCTTGTGGTTATACCCTATTATGCTCAAAATCTTGTTTAGGTGATTCATGAGGAGGAAACATGAGGTGGACGTGACACTTCCTGTGTTCCTGTGTAATAGATGTGATTCACCCAGACGTCATTCAACAGCTTAATATACCATCAAGACTCCTCTGCTTCAAGTGCCTTCATTTTTCATTTCATGGGGCTCAAATGAATCATTGCATTGTAGAAAAAAATCAAATCACAGTTTTTATTTAGGGTGCAGGAGGTGCTGTAGCATTTCCCGATGTTGAGGATGTTAAGGTTTTGTTTGACAGTCAGCAGCTCTGAAAAGATCAGATTTATCCACCTGTCCTTGCCCTTGTATCCGCTTGCATTATGTAAGTCAAAACAACATTAGATGCTCCATTGAAAGCAAAGCAATTCTTTGTAAAAGTTATGTGTGATTAGATACTCAAAAAGACAAAATACAAGCTAAGTGAGTTTATTTAAAAGAGGAAGCAGCTCTACAGTATCATTATTAGACATTATACCTAGAGCAATTAAACTTAACAAGCTTGAAGATTCTAAGTCTGTTCAGACTATATGAGCCATGTTTCAAACCTAAAATTATTTTGAGGGTGTTTTCATGCCATCGTAGCAGTCCTGTGGGTGTTTCAGGTAATTCAAAATGCCAGATTAGAGGAAGTCAATAGTTAATTAATGGATGTAGCCAATCAGAATCAGGCCCAGTTATAATGAGTACCACAGAGTTCTGATTATGAGAGTAGAGTGGTACCAATCTCTGTTCCATAGCCAGTGTCCCTTCATTGGGTTTTTTCTACTTATTGCTCCCTGCCTGCTTCATGTTCATGCATGAGAGAAAATGGCCCATCAAATCCCTTAGAGTTGTGGGGAAATCCACATGTACGCTCATAGCACTGACTGTACCTGTTCAACCTAGACATTATTATCCATGTTTGTTGTAGCATGTCATGTTTTTTACACAAGTGGGATAGAGTCCTGTCGGAGTGACCTTAGAGTGAAGAAGAGCATCTCTGACTCTGAAGAAACTTTCTGCTGCAGGCAAAATCACGAAAAACACAGATTCCATTATACATCTCCACTCTGCTGACATACCCTGCTAGTATTAGTCTGTAATTGTCTGTCACTTCAGATTCAGAACACTGAAACTCACTAAAATGTTACTGATGTCTTGACTTAACACTAAAATATGAACTATTAACATGTGTGACCTTTTACTAAAATGTGACATTTCGCTTTTAACGCGCAACACCTTCTGCACTGCCAAGTATGTGCAAGAGCATGTCACTTCCATTGTATACAATAAGGAAAAAGACACACTCCTCAGGTAGCTTAACGTCTACAAGCCGCAGTGAAGACATTGACCTTCAGGAGTACTAGTTAAGCTGTCAGGCCAATTTAATGCCAGTTAAAGATGTAGGAAAGTAGACAAGGTGGTGAAAAGGGGAATTTTCTAGTGAGCAAGGTGATATAAAAGAGACATTTTGGAAAAGGTCACATAATTTACATCATTACCTCCTGATGGCATATGGAAGAGGTGTGCATCACAGATGCCTGCATGTATTCTTACATCCAAACATTAAATTCAGTTTGCAATGTGTGTACGTATGTGCTGTGTGTATGTCAAGGTCACACTCCGGTTGTGTCATGTTGCTAGTTATTGGGCAGCTCTTAAAATGATGATGCCTTTATTTGAATAGTGACAGCTGAAGATAGACAGTAAACTGTGGAGAGAGAGGGGACAACATGCATGCAAGGGTCGTAGGTTGGAATCGAACCTCAGCCATGGGGCACATGCTCTACCAGGTGAGCTACTGAAGTACCCCATATGATTTAATGTTTTACTTTGTAGGAGGATGTGCAGCTCTGTCTCAGGCTCACCTGTCGAACAATGACCACATATTCTGTTTTCTTTTTGTTGCTTCGATTGCCAATTTGTGGTCACTGAGCTAGAACTCGCTAAGGATCTGTCTCTGCTTTCTATCTCTGACAGTAGAGATATTCTGCCAATTCATAATCCTTTTTTGGGGCGGGATAACATTTTAATTTACTTTGGCTTTTAGTTTCTTGTTTCCAATGTTCTAAATAGGTTTCTTTGCATTGATTCATAATTTGGTTTACTTTATTCTGTTTGGGAAGTAGCATTGTTGTGAGACTTGTCAGCAACAACTGACATAGGAGACTCTATTCTGGGCTCTGTTCTTGGGTTATATCCAAATGATCATATCCATTCTAATGGACGAGTACTTTAAACATGAAAGTCTATGACTGAGTCATTATCTGAGTGAGTAATGAAGCACCATTGGTTCGTTGAGTGGTGGATTTTTACTGTAGGCCGTTGCTCTCTCAAAGTTAATATGTGTGAACATTAGTTACGTAAATCCAGATTCTATGAATTTACCTGCAGGATTACTTGCGTTTATTTGCACAAGTAACACAACTAAATGTTCGCCTTTAATCTGGCTCACTACAGCAGTATGAGTCCAGAATAAACAGATCTGGATCAAAAGGATGCCAGAATAACTACATGATGATGCCATGATGGAGTTTGGCTTGATTAGGGTTACATGCTGACTTCATAGTAAATTGTAATCAATAGCTGGAATCAAGTAACAGACGCATATTTTCAGCAGTCCAACTTTGCTTATTTTTCTTACTTTTCTCACCTTTTTTCTTTATAAATATGAAGTATTATAATAAAGCTCTGTGTGTACCCACAGACGGATACAAGTGGCACAAGTGGTGACACCTGACTAGACAGAATAAAAAACAAGAGTAAAGATAAATCCACTTTTTAAACCCAAAAGTCAGAGCTCTCCTGATCAGAGCAGAATCTGTGATTCCAGGTGTTTATTCCTCCAGATGTGTCGGCTTTTGTAGTGGCTCCCCAGCACTCAGCAGCGCTCTGCCCGGTCCTCTCACAACACTGCAAAACCCTGCAGTACGTTTTTTCTTTCTTTTTTTTCATATTTTACGTATTCACTTTGCGTCAATCACCCAACAAAGATACAAATTTGTATTTTTTCACTTTGGACTATACGTGCATGTCACATTATTGCACAAAAGATTTGCTTTGCTGCTTGTGTGAACACACTAAAAGGCCACTAGTGGGTTCATCTCTTGTTCACACAGCAGTACACATTGAGCTGCGACTAGACAATCGTCTCCTCAAAAGTGTTTTCTTCAGCTACTTAAAGGGACGCACTGTAATAGTCCAGCAAAGAGCATAGTAGGAGCAAAAACCAAGAGGCATGAGGAGGAGCGCATAGTTAAAGCACCCTAATAACAAAACTCTGACTAAACATTCAATTGAGAGTGAGTCATAGAAAGACGAAGACATGCATATAGAAAACAATGAAATGACAAAGAAGTTAATTTTAATTATTTTAATTGTTCATCTAACTTTTTTTGACTCAAGCTTAGCTTAACCATGCCATGTGATATGCTACTTCAGTACACTTTAAGAACAAATATTACTAGGACCACTAAAGAAAATTGCAGATAAACATTAAATATCAAGGAATTATTAGTCTTGTTCTTTGTGTGCGTGTGTGTGTGTGTGTGTGTGTGTGTGTGTGTGTGTGTGTGTGTGTGTGTGTGTGTGTGTGTGTGTGTGCGCATGCGCGTCTGCTCCAGTATCTGTCAGTCTCAGACAGCCAGTAGCATGGCTCAGTGAGAGAGATGGCGTGATCACTGGACCGTGGTCTGTCTTATCCTTTCACACACACACACACACACACACACACACACACTAGACAGCCACTAAGGCCACCAATATAAAACACCACTGCTGGTGTTACACCATTAAATTGGGATTTTTTTATAAACTAACCAAGGGTAAAATGTAATTGTACATTAAGCCTGTAAATCACAGCTACAGAAATCTTAAAGTGTCTGGAAAAGGTGGTTTTCTTGTTGGCCAATGACCAAAAAAGCAAGCCAGCAGAAAACTCCTTCAGCTCGGCATCTTGCAGTTAACTTGATTGTGATTTATATTATGCTCCATGTGCTCTCACTTTGTATGTCTTTCACATAATGAAGATCTACTGTATTGATACAAGACAAACTGATATAGCACTTCATTGCAAAGGTCTTTGACTTAAGTACAGGAGAGTCATTAGGTTTCAGGTTTTTCCCAACCATACTGTGAATTTAACCCTGATCAGTAGTTTTAACTCCTCTTTGACAAGACTGTCTTCATCAGAAAAATGCATTTTTTAATAAAACAATATAATATAACAACCTATTTCTACGTGTATAAAAGTCCGGAGTAGTGTAGCATGATGTTGTTACAGCACAGCAAAACCTCTCAGGGAGTAGGCTGGGGTGGATCGATAAGTCAACAAAGCATGGGGCTTTGACAAGAGAGACTGCTGTTCATTTTCCCTTAACAAGTGCTTCCAACAGGTGACCACAATCTCTCAGCGACTTAAACCAAGTAATTATGTCAACCATGACCACAATTGTTCACTATAGTCTTTGTTTTTAAACCAAAAGGACCATCTTTCAATCTTTCCAGTCATACAGTAATGCATTTTGAAGATGTCAGATTTATGGATTTAAGTCAACATAGATAAGAAGTAACAATGATGGGAAATGTGAACATCTAAAGTCATCTACGGCTTTCCAATGATGTAATGTACATTCCTTGTGTTTCCTGGACAGAGCAATTCTTTTCTTGTTGTTGGTCTCTCTCAGTAGTGGTTTCTTTGCAGCAGTTTGACCATGAAGTAATCACACAGTAATTCACACAGTCTCCTCTGAACAGTTGAGATGTGTCTGCTACTTGAACTCTGTGAAACATTTATGTGGGCTGTAATCTGTGGTGCTGTTAATTGGCGATTCTGAGGCTGTAAAGAACTTACCCTTTGCAGTAGAGGTAACTTGATCTTTCTTTCCTGGAGGTGTTTCATCATAGTGTTTGATGATTTTTGAGTGCACTTGATGATACATTCAAAGTTGTTAACATTTCTGTATTGACTGAGCTTCATGTCTTAAAGTAATGGACTGTTGTTTCTCTTAACTCAAATTAGAGTTTCTTGGCATAATGTGGATTACTACAGTAGTGAAATAAGGCTATTGACTGTATGCCAACACTACCTCTGAACAACGCAACTGACTGAAATTAGACTAATTACTTTAGATGTCAATTGAAAACCATCCGAGGTTAAACTGATGATGGAACTGACTGAGGAAATAAGCTCTCATCAAAGTAAAAGGTGGCTACTTTGAAGAATCTAAAATCTAACATATTTTGTCTTGTTTACACTTTTATGTGTTACATAATAGTTTTGATGCCTTCAATGTGAATCTACCACGTAGAAAGAAAAAAACACCTTATTATTAAATAATAAGGTGTGTCCAGACTTTTGACTGGAAATGTAAGTTCCTGAAGCAAAGTGTCTGTTGTAGCACTACTGCAGTCCACCTACCACTAAAATGATGGAATATAGCTCGGTGCCCTCAGGTTGAGGATCACTTTTTTACACTGGTCGAACACATTTTATGTAGAGAATAGTGCCAATCAGTTGGAAGTCTTCTCAAATCCACTTCAGTTTGAGGTCTATTTTTATGCTACAAGCAAAAAGGTAACTTTAAACTCTACCTCGAACTCTTCTTTATTTATTTGGTTTCTTTTATACTTTTTGATTTTTAGTCTCTTTCTTGGGTGACTACTTAACAGTATATGTATTTTACAGGTTGGATGAAACTCATTATTACCCTTATATTCTTTAATACTTTTGGCCACTAGTGGGCAACAGAGATAAACAGACTTCAATGTTCTCTGCCCATGAAACATTTTAAACCAGTCTAACTTTGGTCATTTGTATTGTGACACATCTGCCATGCTAACTGTCACCATCTCAAGTCTACATGGGCACATATATAGTATATAACCAATACTAAAAGATTGAACCCAATTTCAGCTTTGGAAATGTAACATAGAAAAGAAGAATGTTTTTCTAAAGGATTTTTTATTATTATTATTATGTTTGTTTGTTTCAATATCCTGGATCCACAGTTTCTTTCATTTCAATTCACACACCTGCAGGGAAAGAAATATCCAAGATATATTGTGTATCCATAGGTCAAATTATGGAAAGTAAAAAGGTTTTTTCCTCCTCTAATCTTCAATTGTTTTGTCCTCTCATCCTCCACCACTCTCCTCCCTGTATCTCCCCTTTACCCCCATGTCATTTCTTTCTTCTCTGTCCTCTCAGATTTCTATCCAACACATCATTTGAGGGCCAGAGCGGTTTTATATCTAGACACAGTCACAGCCAGAATGTCATCTCAGAGGCCCATCACTACATCTGGTCCCTCCAGCTGGACCCCCTAGGCCAGCCAACCTGGACCCGCCTGGGAAGATGGCGCAGGGGTAAGGTTCTGATGGACCAGAGGGCCTGGCCAAGCCATCAAGGTTCTGGGGGCGGAGGTGACTGGCGCCGATCCACACGGCTGCACATGCGGGTGGTGACACTGGTGGAGCACCCATTTGTATTTACCCGTGAGGTGGATGGGGATGGGTTGTGTCCCGCAGGCCAGTTGTGCCTCGACCCGCTCACCAACGAATCTTCGGTTTTGGAAAAACTTTTCCAGAATCTTGCAGGACCCAACGGATCTGTTCCCACAGACCACAAGAAGTGTTGTTATGGTTACTGCATTGACCTGCTGGAGAAGCTGGCAGAGGACATGGGCTTCACTTTCGACCTCTATATTGTAGGCGATGGGAAGTATGGGGGCTTCAAGAATGGTCGCTGGACAGGATTGGTGGGTGATCTGCTCAGCGGCGCTGCCCACCTGGCAGTAACTTCTTTTAGCATTAATTCAGCCAGAAGCCAAGTCATTGACTTCACCTCGCCATTCTTCTCCACGAGCTTGGGAATCCTGGTGAGTGTCTCTTTCTCTTGTTCCCTTCTTCTCCTACTTGTTTTTATATGCATTTTTTTTTTTTTTACAGCCTTTTATATTTTTATACACCTCATTTTTGTTACTCTTTGGCACTTCCTTCCCAACTGTCATTGACCTCACCTCAACTGCTTGCTTGGTATGCTGATGGTCTGTATCGGTATTGCAGAATTTTATTACTATAAGCCCTATCTTATTGGATTCTAATGCAATTCCCTATATGGGACTAGACTGGTGAGTACAGCTTTGTGGAGTGACCCTATTATTACAATTACTGTATCTAGTCTCACTGGCTGGCAGGCATAGTGATGGTGGTAATCACTCTCTCCTCTCTTCCTCTTAACATGCTGCTATAGAGATAGTCTGTTTTATTTACAGTGGCTCCCATTTCCTACATTTTTTTTCTTTTTCCCATTTTACTGTTTTTCTCTCTCAAACAACATTGTCACAACTATCACCTCTACCAGTATTTTGAGTCTGATAACAGTACACTGTTGGATTATGAAGCACATTCTTGTCCAATTATTGCTAGGCTAGTGAATTTATGGCTTCCCACTGAACTGTTTTCATTAATTATAGTATCCCATCTTGCATCTGTGAGTTTTTGCAAGACTCCTAATCCTGTTTCAGTTCCTAGCTCAAATTAGTGAAATATGCCTATCAAGCCTAACCTCATCATTTAATGAATTTCAGATGAGCACATAATACTTCAGCCTGATGCTGAAACAGCTGTGGTAAATCAAACAGCAAACCTAGGATTCTGTATGTAACAGCTTAGTCTTCACATGAACAACCTGTAAAAAATTGGTAATAAAATCTGACAAGGACACAAACTGACTTCAATAATATCAGTTATAAAGCTTTTCCTGTGTTCCTGTGTCACCCTCTTGCCCAGGTTCGCACTCGTGACACAGCTGCACCCATTGGTGCCTTCATGTGGCCTCTCCACTGGTCCATGTGGCTCGGCATCTTTGTCTCCCTTCATGTCACCGCCATCTTCCTCACCCTGTATGAGTGGCACAGCCCGTTTGGTATGACACCACGTGGACGCAACCGCGACCGGGTGTTCTCCTTCTCCTCAGCACTCAACGTGTGCTACGCTATTCTCTTTGGGAGAACAGTGGCTATCAAGCCACCGAAGTGCTGGACAGGCCGCCTGCTGATGAACCTCTGGGCCATATTCTGTCTGTTCTGTCTGTCCACCTACACTGCTAATCTAGCTGCTGTCATGGTGGGGGAGAAGACCTATGAACAACTGTCAGGGATACATGATCCAAAGGTATGAAAGTTGGCCCTAAAAACTTATTTTCTCAATCAGCTTCTTAATACAAGTGATAAGATGATGATCCTTGATTAATACACCTTCTAACTTACAAAGTTAGCACAGTTCAGGTTATTTCACAATAGAGAACTCTGCTTTTCTTCTCTTTCTTCTGTCTTTTTTACTGGTATGACGTGAGCGGGACTAGAAAAAACTGATGTCACGCACTTTCTTGCACCAAACAGGATACAGTAACATTTGAATCTTGGGTTGGTAGGTCACTGTCACACAGATCACAGCAGATTAACTGAGTTTTTAGTATTAAACTCATGAATATTTAATGTGATAGAGAAATATGCTGTCATGGCCTTATACATTTTCTTAATTAGTTCAGATTAAATTAATGACATTATGGTTCTTAGGTTTTTTCCACAAACATTTTTTTTTCATTTAAAAATGTGGTTTTTGAAATTCACTAGGTTTAATATTCTCATGTTTGTTCATGTATTTCTGGTCCGTCTTTGCAAACATGGCTGTTAAGTTTCTCTCGAGTTCATGATGCCAAGATTTTGTGGAGTTTCTCTTTGAAAATGTTTGAAACAGTGATGTTCACTTGATAAAACTGCCGACCAGAAGGTCTCAAAAGGTGTCTTTTCTAAAAATTTTAAAGAGCTCTTTTGAAGTGTGTAGCCTTTTAAACTTGAAGCCTGCAAATATATTCTTTGTAAGAGGAATTGCGATAAGGTAATTAATGCTTCTTTTTTTTTTTTTTTTAACTCTAACCAACTCTAACTCACAACTCACAAAAGTTCAAGGATATTGAGATTGTGTTCCACAAAAGAAAAGGAAAAGAAAACATTCATCAGTATAAAGTCAAGAAGACCTTTCCTCCTGCATCTAACAAATGAAATAATCCCACTCATGAAAAGAGAAATTACTGACTAAAATAAAATATATCAACATCAATCAGTATTAATGCTTTTTGAAGGCATTCTCAAGGGTAAAATCTGAGTTTATTTCTTCTTTCCTGCAGTTGCACCATCCCTCTCAGGGATTCCGATTTGCCACAGTGAGAGAAAGCAGTGCAGAGGACTATGTCAAGAAGAGTTTCCCTGAGATGCACGAGTACATGAGAAGATACAACGTCCCAGCAACACCAGATGGCATACATCACCTCAAGTAAGACGCACACATAACACACACGTAAACATTAAGGTAAAATATACATAAGGAATCATGTTCATGGTAGTCATCAATCAACCTGGTATTACTGTCATCTGTCCTCTATACCCAACCGGTTATCTCATGCTGTCATCATTCTCTGAAAATCAACTTCAGTGTGGTTACTCAAATGGGAAAAATGATAAACTGCATTGTCTTTGAAAAAAAAAATGGAATGTGAGTTGCGTGTCCGAAGAAAGTCAAAATTTGACAAAAAAATAATGCTGTCATTACCCACCACAAGCCAGCCTGTCTGCATTCAGATCCCACCCCCTCTCCTTACCCTGCCATTGCTGTCATCCTAAGCTGCTTCAACATTCAACCAGCATCCCCACGGAGCAAAGCAGAATATAGTGTGAAAAGCCAGCTGGAATTCAGGCCTCAGCCGTGTGGGACATTTAAATGGATGAAACGAGATTTTTTTTTTTTTTTACTGAGCTTGTGAAATGATGATTAGAGGGCTCAAGGAAAAATGTCATCTTTAGAAAATTACAACTGGGGAACACGACAGCATACAAGTATGCCGCGATGCCACTTTGAACAGGGTTTACTCCCCAAGAGACCAGACATTAGTATTATCAGTTACATAATCATTTGGTATACCATGCATCCATTGGACACTTGAATCTCACATTATAATATAATGCACCTGCTGTATACTGCATAGCTCCATGTGGAGATTAAACTCAACATTCATGCATTGTTTTCAACTGACATTTTGGATTTTGACCATAATCATATTTTGTATCATGATAAGTGTTTAATTTATTATGATAGATACAAAACTCCATGCCTCCTGAGTGCAACACCATTGCTTGTGGATATTAACTGAAATTTAGAGCTCTGTTTGCACTTGTCACAGTTCTCATCCTTGCACACTGTGCACCCATGACAGTATGTGTCTTTATGAGTGCTGTTTTTCCCATAATATTTCAGCTTAATGAACATGTCTCACCAGCCAGTGCCAGTGAAACTAGCAACAGCTACTAAAGCAGCCTGTCTGCTTTATAATTAGAGCATTTTGACAAAGTGCACTGACTGGAGCATTATCAGCCATCAGACAGCTGTCTTGTGTTATTTTGGCTTGCTTATTAAAGAGGCAGATACGCTTATATATGCCTTAATACAGTCTCACATAACACAAGCTCACACCTGAAATAGAGCAATTTATTCAAGAGGATTTTTAACCCTGGTGCTACAGGTCTTACTTCAAGATGTGAAGAGTTTTTACTCAGTGATTCAGCATTGATGGAACTGCTGTGCCTCACATCACCTTGTATTAAATAAAAGCCACGCCACAAAAAGAAATTCAGCTACTTTTATAATCATTATTGCAGGAAGATAATGCAGAAAAAGAGGCATTGTGTTTGTGATTAGGTAATTGTTTGATGTCAAGCTAGTGCAGTGGTCATAAAATACATGATATCAATATAAAACACATACCATCGTAGGATATAATCTGCAATCTAATTCAAACTGTAATAATGAACAGCCAGGTTGGGCATAGAAGATAGTGGAGGATTTCATACACTGTCCATGATAATAAGTAAAATATACAGAGAACATCTTGAAAAAAGTCTTTGTAGAATATGTATCCCAGTAGTCTTTGGCTGTCAGTACAGACATTTTGAGCTGATTTGCAAATGCCTCACTGAGAGCGTTGCGATTTAATATCTCACCTCTGTATAACAGACTTGGAGTGAGGAATGCAAGTAAATTGGCAGAAACTGGCAGGAAGTAATTTTACTGGCATATGGCCAGTAAAATTATTGGAAAACCACAGGCAAGACTGGCCTGACAAATATGTGGCTCAGACAAGGCAAAAGGATGAGAGACGTTTGTAGAATCATTTACATCCCATTTTCAGTGATTTCCCCTAACCTGCCTCTATAAAATACCTGCAAGCACAAAACAAAACAATTCATTCTCACATATTTTTTATTTATTCATTGTTTTCAGTTTTTTTTTATACCTCTTATTGTTGTGTTATGTCTACAGTATGCATTTAATTTGGTTCTTTATCGTTATTGGCCCATGTTTGTTTTATTTTGTGTAAAATGAAGTGAAAGCATACAGCATATAAAGGATATATAAATTGTGTATCTGTGTGACTTACCACAACAGACCAATTCAATCTTTTCTTATTCTTTCACTCACTCTGTAAGGTCAGAGGTGTGGCATGAGGACAATAAGACTCAGAGTAGCAACCCAGGAGACAGATGACAAAGTAGGGGTCATTTAAGTTTCTGTCTCAGGAGGTGTTCAAGGTAAACTTTTCATGTGAAATTGGGACTTTAAAATGTTTATTTCTGGGATTGGTTCCCAGAAGATGTAAGATTTTCTGTTAGCGCTATGGTTATATTTGTCACTGCAATGAATTTGGGAGAGTGAAGATTCATCAGTTCCAGCACCATCTATCTGTTTGTCTGTCCAGTCATCCATCAAAAACATTTCAAATGCCACTGATCAGATTGTCATAAAACTCAACGGCATGTTTCAAGTCAACACTCTGACCCAGCATAATTGTCTGAACATAACACAGAATGCCTGTAACGTGACATATTTGACCGTGATTATATTTTGTGGAATGATTGACTTGATTGTGTTTGTCAGGAGTGATTGCAAAAATGTGACTAGTCAAGAATCAAGAATCATCTCAGTCTTTGCACGTCGATCTTCTTGCTGTGTTTGCAGGGCTGACCCTCAGAGGTTGGATGCTTTCATCATGGACAAAGCTCTGCTGGACTATGAGGTCTCCATAGATGCAGACTGTAAAACGCTAACAGTCGGAAAACCATTTGCTATAGAAGGTAATGTGGATGCTTATTATATGGCAAGTGACTTGCTTCTTTGGTACTTCATATTCAGTTTTACTAACAAAGACTTCACCAATATGAAAGTAGATTGAAACAAGTTTATTGCATATTGTGGATGAAAGTGAACCAAAATAAAGTACTGTAGGAGGCATGAGAAATGGAGGGAAGAGGGTGAGGGATGACAATTGAGGGATGAAGGAGTAAGGGATGAGAGGAGAAATTGGGGTTGTAGTAGATGGATGGCGGAGTTTGGAGATGGACCAGTTTAGACTAGTGGGGGGGCTTTTTCCATTTCCATTCCATTTTATTTGTTGACTAAAATCTGTGTAAAGTAAGAATAAATGTGTTCTAAGTTTGTCAGATCAAAGAAGAAAGTGTCTTTCTTTGTGTCCGCTGAATGCGCTGAAGCCACGGCCACTCGTGGGAGCAGTCGAGCAGCAATTATGAAGCGACTGAAACGTGTCAGATGAGTTCAGAAAATTACATGACTAACTTTGAAACACTGAGCGCGATTAATTAATCTCTATCTCTCTGCTAGGGGTGCAGGGGTATGCTCAGGGTGGCCTCAGCGTGTCATTGAGCCACCCTTTAGGACTGCCCAAAAAATCCTGGACTGAAAACTGATGAAAAACTTTTTCCACATTTTAGTAATATATAGCTAAAAGTCTTTTCACAAGTTTTCAGCAACTATTTTCCAACATATTTAATGTATTTTGAAAAAATTCTCAGAATTGCCTTTACACAGACTTTAAAGTATCAGTCGATTAAGAAAATGTTTAAATTAGTCAGTCAGTACTGTAAAACAGTAGTCTGATTTCAGGCAGTGCAGCAATATTCACAAACATGTTTTGGTTTGTAATCATCACTAGATTTTAAAAGGCATTTCTGCATGACTGCAGTCTGACTGACTATGAGCATTTTAGGACAACCCTAAATTTAACAATATCAATCACTCAACATTTGTGCAGTAGTTAATCTTTTGGCTTTCAACAGCTTAGATTCTCTACTGTCTACTGTTAATCTCCATTTAGCAAGCCTCTTCCTCCCACTGTGAAAATGTTCCCATGGTAGTTGCTTCCATTACAGGCCACCATAGTCCCAGATTCCAGCGTTGTTGTTAATTACTTAATGCACCCTTAAGCCTTCAGGATACAATACAAATCAATCAGTGAATTTCCTACCAATGTGGGGTACTTCTGTAATTGGCCATTGCTGAATTTGTCACACTTTTGTGGCATGCTAAGAAAATCCCAGATTTACTTGCAGTGTCAAGTACCTGCGTTGTTTGAGAGTGACAGTGGGGCTTTCTGATAAGCACTGACAACATATGCCAAGACTCCCTTCTTTCTTCTCAGCAGTTATTTTCCTTATTCTAGTACACAGCTATAAAGCAGAGAAAGAATATAATGGAAGTACATGGAGCAGAAGTGAAAATGATTTTGCTGTTGTGACAGAGGAATAATGAATTTGTACTGTGCATTTCCACTGGCAGGCTATGGCATTGGTCTTCCTCAGAACTCTCCACTCACCTCCAACTTCTCAGAGCTTGTTAGTCAGTACAAGTCAGATGGCTTCATGGACATGCTGCATGACAAATGGTACAAGGTTGTGCCCTGTGGGAAACGCAGCTTCGCAGTGACTGAGGTAGGAGCAGAACGACATACATTACATACATACATATATTAGTACCAAATATGTTGTTTTGTATGACACATATTGTATCTTCCGATCACCGCATGTGGTTCAAATATATAATACATACATTTCTACAGTACTACCTACATATCAAAAACAAATAAAACCAAGTCTAAAGCTGCACAAATGTCTATTTGTAACGTAAAAAGGGTTGCTCATAATAAACCTGCAAAAAATTATCACCCAACTCTGCAGTTCCCCTCAGTTCATTCGGAGCTTCTTCCAGATCATTGTTTTGGTTTTTCCAGCCCAAAACCTATATGTTTGGTTTCATTTCACTGCTCTCACCACCCTTTTCTCCAGCTGCAGCAGGCAGCTGTTTTCAGAGAACAAGCAGAAGAGTAACTAGACTGCCTAGTGAACACTGTGCAGCATGTAGCAGCTAAAAAGCCAGGTATTTCCCCAAGGAGTTAGTGCAGACCAAAGAGAGAGTGACTGCTGAACATTGTTAGATGGCCTGATGCATGACTCTAAATGAATATAGTTCAATGTGCAAATAGGTAATTGCCGCTCACGGGTTTGCCACAACAACTTTATAAATTGTTGTGTTGTCTTGTGAGCTTGTTCCACAGCCTCCAATATAAAAATAATAAAGAGAAGAATATAGAAGAATATAATGCTGCTTAATTTAATGCAGTTCTAAGCACAGCAATACAAAGTATAATTACTATCTCTCTGGTTAGAATTCCAAATTGTAAATACCATAATTGTATAGAAGTAGCTCTCCTGCTGCTTAATTAAGTGGAAGCAGTTTATATATATATATATATATATATATATATATATATATATATATATAGACCTTGAAAAGCATCCTTACCAAGGACTTTTTCTGCCTGTTCAGTTCTTGCACTGCCTCCACAACCTCTTTGCTTTCTCTCTACTAATTCAGAGTATAGCCCCTGACCCTCCAGCTATTAACCAAGCTGTGTCTCGTAACTTCAGTCCAGGGCCCGTGGTCCATTCTATTCTGCTATTTCCAAGCATTTAGCTCTCTTAGCAGCCTAGCTGTCTCTCCACCCAGCTGTAACTCTGGAATCCACAAAAGTGCCTCCTAGCTCAGTGCGGGCTGCGAACTCCCTATTACCAAGCATGAATTAAAAACTCACTTCTTTAAAAAGAAATTCATGTTCCTCCTCTGCCCCATCTTCTTCCTGTACTTGTACTTTTTAAAAAATTATTTATTTTTCTTTCCTACTTTGTGACATTTCTGTTTTCAAATCTCTGCTGGTTACTAATCACGATGTCTAATTAGGAAGCGCTCCTGGGTGTGTGCCTCTGAATGATGGCAGTATCTAATAGATGAATGTAAATTACCATCTTATGAGTCTGATATGAGTAGCAGAAGTAGTACATTGCGATGCAGCAGATTCAGTGTCGCTGAACAGCTAGACGTGTTAGATGCTATCTACTGTTGCAGACATTTAAATGGCTCCAGGCACATTTCATTTTGCAGTATCAACCTCCACCTGCCTATGGTGACAACATAAAAAGCTGTTTGACCAGTATTCATCTGTCTGTCATTTATCTTTACATTCAACTATAATCAGGTGCCATTCAAAAACCACAGTATGATGATCATCTACTTCTCATATCATAGATAATGTTGTGAAATAACTCATGTCTAAACTTGCTCACTTGCATGCACAATTTCATTGTCACCCAAAAAGTCGGAAACAAAAGTAGCACGTTTTGGCCCAGTTACATTGTGCTGTCAAAATGAACACTGGACAACATCAGCAGGAAATTCATGTGATAGGAGCAATATGAATTACTGACTAGGCTGACTCAGTTTAGTCCTGCTCAGCATTTTCTTGAGCAATCTTTTATTCCAATGAATGACTGCTACACCACCTGCAGCAGCAGCAAGCCTGGCATTCTGAAAAGATGAAAAATCTGATGGATTGGCTTCAGCGAGGCGGCCAAACTCTCTGGCATTGTGCCAGCTCTCTGTCACCCCAAAGAAGTTGATCCCATTTGGAGTAATAAAATCAATACCAATAAATGGCATATTATTCAATTACCTAACATTAAGGGGGCCAAACTTAACATTACCAAGAAATAAATTGCGATCAAAGGGATGAAGATTATGAGTGTTACGTTTTTATTGAAGTTATTCATAGATTTTTGCGGCAAATTTATACAAGTAATCGATGAGTGAACCAAAGGAGGTAGAAATCGCACACAAGTAGAGTTGTAAATTAATTTCTCATAGTCGTAAAGACGACTATGAGAAATGGTTGTTTTATATGGTTGCATATAGTGAAAGAGACAGGAAGTGTGTGTTCCCAAAACTTGATAGAATAATATGTGCTTAAATGTACTGATCCAGAGAACCCCTATAACTGTGAGGAATGTTGGACTGGGCTGATACAATAACTTACAGTGCTTTTCCTGCACTGGAGCTAAGTATAGTATTAGATTAATGTCATGTCTCCTCAGTAAGCTTGTCTTACTTTTAAAGAATAATACCACTATAATTTTATCTTTTCTATCCAAATTAATTCACAGAGTTTGAAATGTCTTCCCCGGCCGTCAGACTCTACTACTATCTGTACTGCTTGACTTCCCAGGAATCATCAGCTCCCACTCTCCAAAATTTCATTACAGCCAGCTCGCCAAGTCACAACGCAGCAATGACGAACTTAATCCATCATGTGTATTTCTCCAACATGACTTTATAATGCAATCATTGCAGCTGGGGCTGTATCACAAGCTGTTCCGTACTCAGCAGTAAAGAGAGTCACATGGGAACATACTGAACGTCTGCAGGAAAAGCAACAGGTGCTCAATTAAGAGAAGTGTGATGTTGCAGTAGTAGATGGCTACACTTGCAGACTCATGATACGTTAACGAGAAGTTTCCCCCATAGTGACACATTTAGAATACAAGCTACTGTATGAGGTGAAGTTGGAACACCGTGTAAAATGAAAATGACAACAGAATGCAGTGACTTGAAAATCCTTTTTTGAGCTATATTTAATTGAATACAGTACAAGACAAGTGTTTAATGTTCGAACTGATAAACTTTAATGTTTTTTGTAAATATACACTCATTCTGAATTTGATGTCTGCAACATGTTTTGAAAAATTCAGGACAGAGGCACGAAAAGAAAGTTATAGTATACTCGAAAATCATTCAACAGGTAAACAGGTTCAATAGTGGCAGGTGATAGTGTCCTGGAAAGGCTCAGTCATTCACAAGCAAGTATAGGATGAGTTTCACCACTTTGTGGGAAACTGCGTGGGCAAACAGACAATGCACATTTTCAATGAATCTATGCATTTCACCATCTACAACCCATAATATCATTAAAAGATTCAGAGATTCCAGAGAAATCTCTGCACGTAAGGGGCAAGTCCGAAAAACAAAGCTCAGACAGCACTGCATTAAAAAACAACTGCACTGTATAAAGGATTCTACTACTACATATGCTCCAGAACACTTCAGAAAGCCACCAGTAAACAGGGTTCATCGCTGCATCTACAAATGTTAGTTAAGACTCTACCATGCAAAACGAAAGCAAGATATCAACAACATCCAAAAAATGCTGCTGACCTCTCTGGGCCCGAGCTCATCTGAGATGGACTGATAGAAAGTGAATAAGTTTACTGTGGTCTGACAATTACACATCGCAACATTTTAAAAAATCATGGATGCGCTGTCCTTTGAGGTTGTAGTAAAATGATTTCATGTGAAACACGTGTATTTTTCCAGGAGAAGTAAGTCAGGGAAGGTGATTTCTTATTTCAAATGTCTAAGTCTCTGGAAAAAATCATTTTTTCTCTCTTTGAAAGAAAATGCTGATTTCAGTACTATACAAAGGCAATGTGTATTTTACTTTTGTAATGCTGTTAATTATTCAGGGAATATTTGTTTTTTTTTACTTTATACTGTTATTTACTTCAGATAGGAGTGAAAACAGAGGTGAAAAAATCTGAGCAGTGTCCACACACTGTGTTGTTTTGGTTTGTTTTTGTTTTTTTTGTTTTTTCCTAGTGCTGCTGCAGATTCATTAGGTGTGTCACTGCAGCATTTTGTCTATGCAAGCTGTTTTTAATGGAATTTTGAAAACAATGGGAACCGATGACTCCTAGGAGATCGGCCAAACTTGTTGCAATGGGGACAGAAGGAACTTTGAATGTGGTGAACACATCAATGTGTTCCCACATATCATGGCAAATAATAGTCAAATAATAGTAAAAAAAAACTTATCATAGAAGTATTAGCTGGAGCTGAAAACAACATCTGTTTGAGTAAGATAAGGATTCCCAAACGCATGCAGTTTTTTTGTTCTCAATTACTTTTTTTATTATAATACAAATATAAAACACAGAACACAAGTGAAAAAGACAGTAGACTGCAAAAAGCAACACAGCATGAGAAAAAGAATAAAATATCTTATCTTATTGACAATTACATGTCTGTGTCATTACTGTAGCAAATCCATTGAGGTATAACTATATATATATATATATATATATATATATATATATATATATATATACATTAGGATGCACCGATGCATCGGTTGAACATCGGTATCGGCCGATATTCGCCTTAACTGCCATCGGCCATCGGCAAATAATCCTCCTTCCCTCATGTCTTGAGTGTCCTGGACATATCCTGTATATTCTGTGTGGTTTCTTTTCATTTCTAACGCCCGAGTTTATGCCGCCATTCTGCTTCGGGGTCAAAATAAATCATTACAAATCCTGTCACAGCTGGACACATGTCTCTGTCAGTGTACTCATCAAGGCCCTGTTTCAGTTCAGTAATGTTTACACCATCGCATCGGTATCGATAGCAAAATATGTATATCAGAATCACAGACCATGAATTTAAAGATAATAAACATAAATGTTTAAATTGTCTTTCCTCTCCTCCATTAGAAGCAATAGATATGCATCCCTGATATCTTATCCTCTACATCTCCTTCTTTCTTCTTCTTTCCTTTCTTATAACCTGTAACCCCACTAACCAACTCCATGTCTCTCCAGACGCTGCAGATGGGTATAAAGCATTTCTCCGGTCTGTTTGTGATGCTCTGCGTGGGTGTGGCCTTATCTCTACTGACCACAATAGCAGAACACATTGTGTACAAGCTGGTGATCCCGAGGGTCAAGGAGCCACGCTTCAAATACTGGCTGCACACAAGCCAGGTACCAAACTCACACACACACAAATACACACATATAACAGAGTGAAGCACCCTTTCAATCATGACTTGGCAAAGAACCACATCAATCACCAGAGGAGGTGTTGGTAAGTGAAAGTAGCCATAACTGAATGTAAAAATCCTGAATCGCAAGTATGTGTTGAAAGTAAATGTGCAGTCCATACCAATTTAGACAGTGACATATTTTGTTGTTGTACTCTCTCATTCTCTTTCTCACTAACACACATATGCAAAACACACACACACAGTCCTTGAAGTTTCCATTAAACAACAGAACAGACAAAATGATTTACAGAAAGCATGTGACAGCTAATGTGTTGCTTATTTTTGCAGAGATTACACCGAGCCCTCAACTCAGTCTTCACTGATGACAAACTGCCGACTGTTACCAAGCCTGAGAAGAGGTACTGTCCCCGTCCCATAAGCCTGGGCTCAATACACTTTAAGTTAATTCGAATAAATCCAGTAGACAAATACATTAGTTTATTGTATTAATGATTCATGTGATGTTTTTTTTGTTTTATGATTTTCATTTCATAAAACAAACATCCCTAACTGATTGAACTGAATATAAACTGAGCCCAGTTGTAATTGATTTATAACCCACTTAGTACATTTTGTCTTCACTTGAGAGTCATTAAAACATGAGAAACAGGTTTGCCACTGGATAAAGTCAGCTCCAAAATGTGCATAATGCTGACACAACAATAGGATCCATCCAACAGTAGAGCAAATGACTGACTGATTTTCCATGAAATGCAGACTCCACTACTGTTACTTTATGTGAATATCACCACTTCGGTTCACTGAGAGAAGCCGTTGCTGGTGCTAATTGTCCAGTCAGGTGCCATTAATCGTTGCAGAAGATGAAGCCACAATTGGATGATGTTACTAAAAGAATCAAATGGTAGAAAATCTGGAATCGCAAATCTATAAAAAGGTGACCTATTAGTTCCACGTATTAATCTGGGGAATATTAAAGCCTCCTCATTGCTCTACACAGATCAGAGTTTTCATCCATCAGTATTTCTAGTTAGTTCAGCAGAAGCTTCGGCAGGTGTTTAAGCCACATGCTTCATGCATGTTTGGACTAAGTGTAACTGCTGTGGATGTATTCATTAAGTCTATTTCCAGTGCACCTCTTGCCTTTATCTATATAACGTGTCCACTTCTGCATGGAATGAAAATGAGGCTTGGCTTTTTATACTCAAATTGAAAAATGCTCCTAAAAGCAGGAAACACTTGTTTTTACATGCTGTCTTCCATTTTCATTGCATATTGTTACTCCTCACAGAGTGCTATCAAACCACTGCACCATCTCCCAAATACAATTTGAATGTCCCACCAATTCAAATCTTAAAATGCAATAAAACGACAAAGGAAAATACTTTCTGAAAGATGCCATGCTGTACTGGGGTATTACTAGATATATTACATATCACGTACAGCATATGGTAACCTTCAGTCACACCAAAAAAAAAGGACAGGGAGCTATATATAACGGGAAGTCAATTCTCCAACTTTAAACGGCCCATTGGCCAAATTATCAGACTGTGAATAAATGACATTAATTAACATCAAGTGGCAGTTAAGGGACCCATTTTAATCAGAAACTAAGCAGAATGGTCAGTCTGTTAAAAGCTAATTACCAGTAAGGGAAATTGAGGAAATAATCGGGTGCTGATGTCACAGAGTATTGTTTGGCACAGTAGGGGAGAGAGGCAGTAAATCTTGAGAGCTTCTTTTAGTCAGTTTCAGTGTCTTTTCAAATGTTGCGCGGTCCAGATTAGTTACATAAACCTTCACATTCATTTTGACACCATTACAGTGTGTGTGTCATAGTGAAGCCCCTTTTATTCACATTCGATCACAGTTCATATTGCCATGTATAATGTCTCATTGGAGCTTCCTCTTTAGATGCCATCAGGAGATAAGCATATCTGATGTAGGCAAAATGGGGTATTTATCATTCCTTTTTAATGCTTCTCAGAGGAGATCAACACAACCCTCAAGCCTTTGCTGAGCAAATGAGTTCCATTTTATCTTCTTCTGTGAGAAAGATTCTGCCGTACTCAAGTTTGCATCTATCCCTACTTAGCACCACACACAGAGGGCGCTCAGGTGGAGCACTCAAAGTGGGGATTAAATACACGTAATAATTATGGAGCCAAGGCCATGTGAGGGATGCCTGTGGTAATGAGGATAGATTACCTACTGCTGCATAATTATGCTCATTCAATCAAGCTCTTCTGCACCGTGCCTGCATGCTGTCTAAGAGTCAGAAATTATTACTGTCCTATTGCCAGTGTCCTGCAGAAACCCTTTGTGTCAGTAACCGACTGTCTATCCATTTATGTATATGGGATTTTGTGGTGTAAGTACTTCTAGGTTGAGGTCAATTAAAAGAAGATGCGCCAAAAACCTCAGTATCAGTGTTAACCACCAGAGTACAAGTAGTGCTGTATATAGCAATAAAAAGAAGACATTATGTAACCAGTTGGAGCATATGGGTAAACATTTAATTGGCTTAAATTGACTACTTAGTATAGAACCATATCGTATTTCATTTCCATGCTAACAAGGTTGTAGAAAAGCCCAAAGGCACCAGAGAAATGTCCGTCTGAGAGAATTACGAGCAGTGTCTGTAATACACTGAAAAGCTCTCCAACGTCCAATTAAGATCTCGTGATTTAGTGTCACAGTGTTAAGGTCATGTAGCTCGAGACCTTTAACCAACATCCACGCTACAATAAGGTTATTTGTCACTTCTAGATCAAGAACATCTGTTACAATTCAGCTGCTTTAGAGTCTTTTTCATGGAGAAATCATAACAGATAAGAGCACTGCTCCCACTGTTATGCTTACTTACTGTATGCTTATCATTATTTAAATCAGTCACAACTTAATTAAGATAGCATTTACAATATATTCCCCTTCAGTTTTAAGGCCTTTTTGCTATTTCCTGTTTTTCCACTTTTAGTTGTCCTGATTGCCTGTGGCTCTACGTGTATTGATGATATCTGACATTTTCAAATCCTTTTTGTGTATTTAATGCCTCATACACCACTCCAGCTGCATGTTTTCTCATGCAAGATACCATATATAGTAAATCAGTGAGATGTCTGTTATGTTTAGGAAATGGCTTTTGATCTCTCACATACATTTCTCCTCCAATACTCAATTTCCGGGCAACCAGAGTAACTCTGCAGTGTCAAAATAATTGGGCAGGGATTGTGCTTCCCTGTTTCACTCCTGCTTTGCTGACTCTTGTATAGCACACCATCACCACAATTTTAGGGGAGTGTAATCACAACCGATAAGAGCCACAACGGTTGAATACAAGGGGACCAAATTTGACATTAACGTTTTCCTCCTCCACAGGGTGGTAAAGAGGTCATTCAAACCTGTATAAAGCTGCACCTTCTGGAGTTGGTAGGGATTCAATATCTTGCTCAAGGACACTTCAGCAGGATGCATATCTTTCTGGTGCACCTGTGTCCTGCTTGTTGAAGGACAGCCTCCCTGTGCACTGTGCTACAAGCTGTGCCTGTGTCTTGTTGTGGCTGCTGGTAGCAACATCTGTACTGACAGATGGGTTGGGAAATACTGGTCAGTGGTGATATATTCCATACTAATTCCATTCTAAGGATGTGGTACAGAGATCTGCAGGTAAACACAAGCTGCCCTTCATACATAAGCTGCACTGGTTGACCTGAGATAGGAAAGTGATTACGGGAAGTTGTGAATAGTAATAGCCTAAATTCGGTATTTGGTGCATGTGTCTAACAGCTCTGGATCTGCAGCACGTTGCAAGGACGTTTGTAAAAACACTGCTTATGGAAAAAAACAATATTTATGAAAATGTAACATAGCTTGATGAGAGGAATCAGGTGACCTATTTAGATTAGAAGGAGGAGAAACCAGATTTCTCTGAAAACTGAGAACTGTAAATGGTGTAGGGAGGAGGGATCTGACCTCTTTGAAAGAAAAGGAGCTGTGGTACCTTTCCCCCCACAGCTGTGAAACAAAATTATCTCTGTAATTGATGAGTAAAAAATAGACTGACTTGCACTGGTGCATATAGGCTCCTGTATATAGTGTATACGTATCTGTAGCTCTATTTATTTTTGTGCTGAAAAAGGAAGATGCCCTCTGATGTCAGTGAGAGGAACACGTTAATGAGCTTTACAGCTCTTATATTTAAAACCTTACTGTAGCTCTTTAAGATGCAACATAATCTTGCACAACGCACTTTCTGTGAGGAGTGACTGATATTTTATAGTTAATGTCTCTTTATCATCTTATATAATTATCATGTGAAGGACATCTTAACATTGCAGAAGAAAATAATTATTTGTATTTCAGGATAGTTAGATCTGCAGCACTGCATGGTGCACAGTTCCCTTTCTGACCTCGATATCATTATTTCTTGCGGGAATCTCAGGCATTTTCCAGTGAATTTATGTGAGCTCTGTCTCAATCATCATGCCCATTCATATCATGAAAGTTGACAGAGCTCCTCTCTCTTACAGCAGGCTTCTAAATGCTAAGGAGATTTAAGGGGAAGTTAAAGGTTTGGGTGGAAAAACAACAGAGGAAAAGGGTTTTGTGTTATGCTGAAAGACTCAAGGCTCTACCAATAATAAGAACCATATTTGTTTACATCACACATTTCAGAGCAGCTCCAAAGTGCTTTTGAAATAAGTTCATAAAAAACCGATAGAAGAGACACTTAGATCTATGTCGTGTTTCATTTTAAAGTGAAACACTACAAAGTGAAACACATCTAAGAAGTGTAAGGAATCTCGGTTTGGACTCATCCTGCAAAATGAATAGAAAAAAAGATAATTCATCAAGCAAAGCAAAGTAATGCATGGGGTCAGGGAGTTATTTACAGATAAAAGAAGTGTGAAGGTGAGTTTTAGGCAGTGATTTCAAAGCCTGACGTTTCCACATTCATTTGGCATAAAAGCTTAGCCAGGAGTTGTTTCAATCTATATGTTGTAACGCCTGCAAGGGACCTTCGTGAGATCATCCTGTTGCATAATTAGATAGAGAACATCTGTGCTGTAAAGTCTAGCACACTAACACTAACAGGTAATGTATAAAATATGCTGAAACATGGGCGATTATCTTAAGATTTGGAGCTTAGGAGATCTGATAATGTTATCACATTGCAAAATATTCTCCTTCATTGCAGCCATGATATAAACACAGGTACCTTCTTGTCAAAAGAAGGCACTTGGGTTGCATATATTTTAAGATGAGATTCTTTTTAAGTTCTTATATTCTGATGTCTCATCCTTCAGCTTAAGGTCTCTTTTGATGTCAGGAGTATCTCATTAGATTCTTCTTGTCACTTTTTCTTATCACTGAGGAAAATACCTTTGATTCAGAGAGTTCTTCGGTTAAGCTTCAGTTCATATGATGGAATCTCTGTTCTATATTCCTTTAATGAAATCATAGTTATTTTTCAGCTTGCAGATCCAGTCCAGTAGATGTGAAACGTTTCTCTTTGAGAGAAGAAAACCAAATTTTGTTCTTTTTTTTTCAGTCTCTGGCATCAGAGCTATCCTATAAATGACTGCAGGAAACATTTGAGTTGACAGGGAATATATTATATTGTATTGGTATTTTGTATGCTGGGTTGCGTTCTCATTTTCAGTGATAGGGAGCACAGGTTGTTCTCGGGAGTTCTATATAATGCCAAAAGTTTTTGTTCATAAAAAAAGTTTTTAAAGTAGATTTTTTTATATTGTACCATAACTCTACCATTAAAATCTAATAGTAATCTGTTTACTACTATATCAATCTTATGAATAGAATTTTGTCTTAAAAAGGCGACTTTTCTTTCTTTATTTCGTTTTGTTTGTTTGTTTGTTTGTTTGTTATGTTGCATCTAATCCAGTCATTCACAAAAAAGTTATAATGTTATTTTAATAAAAGCACAAAACTATATGATAGTTCTATAGTTTCAATAATAATTAAATATTCTGGATCAAATACCTGGAGAGGGCCTGCCTTCAGCAAAACATTTCTATGTTTTTATGAAAAATAAAGACAAGGACACTCACCAGTATTTGCTCTAAACACAGGATGACACCAGCCTTGCCTAATATCCAATCACATATTGCAGACGAAACTCTCCTATCGTGTGTTGATGCTGTACAGAAAAGGTCCAGGGTGATATTGCAGGAGTTTTTCATGGTCAGTGCAATCAAAGGGGTTATTATCACCAAGGAGAACCATGCTGTTTTTTTAAGTTTGTGCCACTTTAAAGCTTCAATGAAATAGCTTTGAGATTACATTTTTCTTCTGTGGTGTCTGGTGCTTCCACAGCACATGAAACATGATTATGCAGGATAAATGAGTTGAAAAGAAGGCAGGACAAATGTTGTAAAATGAAAACTGATTGAAGATCACTCTGCTCCTCCCTCACCCCCTGGAGCAGCACATTGAGAAAGGATTTGTAAGGTGATATATGTTTAAGCCTAGATAGAAGATGACATTAGTGATGCTGTGTCGAACTGACACCTCACACCTCAAACCCAAGATACTGCTGCTAGTGCTTATTAGCCTAAAGATGAAGGTAGACCTACAGGTTGGATGGGAGAGGTTGGTGGGAGGATCAGTGCCGATGCCATGGGGAAATTAATTGGACATGAATTTCTACCAGTGAGCCTTGACAGTCATGATCTACTTTTTTTGTCTTAAATAACTGCATGTTGCTGGGCAGAGGGGGAAGGGTGGGGTTCATATAGCTAAATGAAAATACTCATACTCAAAATAACGCTTATTTGCATTATAATTCAACAATGGTGACATGATAATGACATTGTTAACACTAAACCCCTATATCAGCATCATCTGTATCTACATTCCACGCAGCATCATAATCCTCAACAGACTACACAGAAATGCAACCCAATCCACAAACCTGCTAGAGCACACTCATATATCAACAAATGCAAGCCCCACCACAACTCAGCCACCACATGTCATGCTGTTATGGAAGCCAAAACAATCGACTGTAAGTCTAGGCAAACCATAACACCAGGAGTGGCCTGAATCACTGCAAAATCACCACAAAATCTTTGGTCATATACACCAAGTGAAGAATTTATCATGACACTTATCCAGACTTTCACAGGGAAGTCACTGGATTCTGAAAATCCGACTAGGAGGGGCACCCTGGTACCTCAACTGCCCTGTGGTCCTTTGATGCATGTTGATCCCTCTCTCTCTCGCTCTGCTTTCCTGTCTGTCTTCAATGGTCCTGTCAAATAAAGGCAGAAATGTCGAAAAAATAATAAAAAAACAAGACTTAGAGTCTAAAGAATCAAGGCTTGGGCTGATGGGAATGTCATAAACCAGTTTAATTGACAAATTAAAATCTGACCTAATGATGGTGCTAAAGGAAAATTTGCACTTAAGTTGTAAGGAAGTGATTAGGGTGTATAGTGGGCATATATTTCAGGACTATGACACGAGAGTCCAGGGTTCAGTTTAGGCAACAAAGGCACTTTGGTTAAGGTGAGAGAATGACTGGGTTTTCAGTTAAAATTTTATTATGCTGTGTCACCTCACATCAAGATCTGATGGTTCAAACCCTGGTTTTGTTTAGATGTTCTTCATGTGTATGTGGATGTTCTTTGCATGTTCTCCAGGTGTCTGCGTGTGTTCTTTCCAGGTACTCTGGCTTCTTCCCATAGTCCAAAGCATGCAGGTTAATTGGTGACTCCAACTTGCATGTGCATTACATGAAATGTAATGTGTATTTTTGTATGTGTATGTGTATGTGTATGTGTATGTGTATGTGTATGTGTATGTGTATGTGTATTTGTCAGTCCTGTGATGAACTGGCGACTTGTCCAGGGTGTACCCTGTCTTTTACCCAATGCCAGCTGGGATTGGCTCACGACCCTAATAAGGATAAACAGTTATGGAAAATGGATGGATGGATGTTATATATGTCATATTTCCTGCTGCAAATTTGTTGTATATAAATGTAATTTATAGGAGACAGAGCTGAAATAGCAGAGCAATACTAAGGACACATGAAAAGGGCATTTTTCATTTAATGGGACACTGGGGGAGAACACCAGCAAGCATTTTTGGCAAGCATTCACTTTGCTTGTTGTATTCCTTGTGAACCTCTTAACAATAATGTCTGGAACTGTCCCATACAGCAGTTTATGGAAAATGGTCTTTACTTTTCCTTTTCTTCTTCAAGGTCTGGTTCTCCCTAAATTGCAGTTTGACATATAACATGTATAGAATTATGCTGTATGTGCAACAGCTATTCAGTGTGTAAGCACAGTGTTGGCATCATCTGTGTGACTGTTCAATAGTTGGGGAGAGAGATACCATATGAGCTGCTGATTTTACGTAGGATTCAGTCTGGAAAGGTGCAGTCAGATGATACATACTCTACTACAATGGCATTCTTAGAAAGAAAACATACTTTCCGCCTTACATTTCTCTGTGTATCTGTCTTATGTCCAGGTGCAATGAGGGAAACAATCAGTCAGCAACTTGGAATCCTGCAGAGTCCTCCCACAGTAACAGACGTAGGGTCCTTCCACAAGAGATGCAGAATGACCTGGAACACCCATCCTCCCAAGATCTTCCTCCACCTCCACCCCCATCTCCTCTGCCTCATCCACATTCTCTTCCCCTACTGGAGAAACACCTGCCCATAGTGACCAACTCCAATGGCCGCTCTGACCTGTTAGGGCGGGCGTTGGGCCAAGGATTGGGATCAGGGCTGGGGGGCTCCAGGCAGGGCATGACATCGGGACAATGCCGGGGTTTGGGTGTGGGCGACTGTGGCCCCGGCTTGGGTGTGGGAAGGAGCCCACTGGTTCAGGAGCTGTCAGAACTGGAAGGCCAAATTCTCGTAATCAAGCAGCAGCTGCAGTCAGCCATGAGGAGGAAGAGAGAGCTTGAACAGTACCAATCAGAAAACCAGCAAGCAAACCAGACTGCACCCAGTCAGCCCACTACACGCCAGTCTAACCAGTTTGCTCAGTATACCCAGACCCACCAGCAGACTAACCAACACACAAACACACTCCCAGAGTTCTGAAGCTTTTCTCCTTTGCTCTGCCCAGAGAAATCTGGATAGACATGGGACTAGTTTCCAAAACCTCCTGTAGTTTCTGGAAAAGGATCCTTGTCTGAGTTATAAAGTTGGAACCTTCACAGATTTCTGGGAGTTGAATCCTCTGTTAGGCTCAGGAGTTCCTCTGAACGCTGGACCGAAACGTTCTACAGGGATTAGATCCTGCCCTGTAACGCCAGTAGAACACTACCTGTCTTCTGGAACATGAGATTTACTTAAACAAGGGTCATTGGACAAAGGTGAACGAGGGACCCTGAATCAAATCTGTTCTCACTAGCTTGTTGCCGTCACTGAAGAGCTACACAAACCTTCCTCTTAACTTCCCTTCCCCCATTTTCTGCACCTCCTTTTCAGCTCTTTCTGATCCTTTCATATTTTTCCTTTTCCATTGCTACTCATCTCTACCCCTTCCTCTTGTCCCTCTCATCCCTTCCCTCTAAGCCTTGTCTCTTCAAGGGTACAGATTTGCTTGCCGTGATGATAAGCTTCATCATAGATATGGAGACTCTTTGGTATTTAAGCGTAATGGGCTAATTCACCCGAGTCTTACATTGAGACTCATTGAGAGTGTAAATGACCTGAAGTTGAACCCAACCACTTAAGTCTTTATGGCCTGGTCTCTTGCTGAAATCTTGTTCCTTTGAGGGGGGAAGAAAATAAAGGTAAGAGGGTGGTTACCATTAATGACCTAATGCTTCTGACCTTTGACAATGCATTTGATTTGGCTTAGGCCATCTTTTAGTGGGTTGGTGGGGCAGTTGTTATGAGTAAAGAACAGGAAAAAGTTACAATGCTTCAGCAAGACACCTCTAGATTCATCAAAAATATCTGGTTGGCATCTGGTGGTGGATTTTAGGACAATATAAGATATTTTAAGGATCACTACAAGATGTCCTGCACTTCACCAAATGCACCTCTAGTTTCTTAAAGAAAGCTGCACCTAGTCATCATTCAACTTGTCAGAGTTTAACTGATGGTCTAGACATTTTTCTTGGCTTTAGGGTTATAACCAACCCAGGATCTGAAGAAATATATTAAACGTCAATAAATCCAAGCATCTTTAGCTTTTTTAGTCAGGGACCCAAAAGGACCTTCTTATCCAGCCTCTTGACCCAGCCTCGGTGCTCTTATAATCTCGTGACACAACAAACACAGGACTAGCATTCCGTTTTTGGTGCAACCCCATTGTTAATTAGTAGATGTAAACATATTCACAGACCACTAGTCAAACTCTGACATCTTACTTGAATATGGTGATCATTCACAATTGAACATGCTGAAACAGTCCCTCTGTGATGAGACCTGTTTTCTTGCATTTTTTCTGTTTGCGTTTGGATGTGTTCTGTTATTAAAATCTTACCTCTCTTCTTTGCACTTAATTTAATCTGTTTCTTTCATCTCCCAAAAATGTTCTAAGTACATTACACATCAATATATATATATATATATGTATATACTTTCTGGTAAAATTGGGGGAAAAAAACTATATACTCCATTTTTTTTAATCATCATGCCTCCAAAAGCATGAAACTGATTTTTTTTTTTTTTTAATTAATTTACTGACAACTGACTTAAATCAAGTCCAGACTCTTGATGACTACAATTTTTCTCAAGGACTTACTGGATGTGTTTTCAATAATAGGTAATGAGTTTTGGACTCTTAGGAGACAAAGATGAATCAATGTAACCAAAGGTACAAAACAGTGGCTAAAATCCAGGGCACAGCAATCAAACTGTGCATTTAAGATTTATTTGCTGTAATGTTTTTTTTTTCTTCCAAGTTAGCCATTGAGATTAACCTGCAGTTACCTATTTCCTCCCATCTAAATAGATTCCATTATGGTTTAAAAAAACACCCTGCAGCTAGATATATAACATGCCCGCTCAGTGTTTTCTGCACACCTTAAAGCGATATTTGGTTGTTGCACTATTCTTCAGTCAAATTGCTAGAGGACAGCAATTTGGACAGGATGCTGTACTCAGAACAGTCAAGAATGACATTTTATAAACACATGGCATGGTCAAATACTGCAACACACACACATAACAGTCCCTATCTATTTAGCCAGTGTGTCTGCAGGGTAAGCGTAGGCTGTCACGGCTCAAATGAATACCTGACAGAGCAAAAGAGCAAGTGCACTGGCTGAGCCGTCATCTTTCTTTGTGTCCTTGTGTGTGTGTGTGTGTGCCTTGCTTAGCTGTGACATAAACATCACTGAAGTCGCTGCGGTCCTAACAGGATGAATCAACAGAAAAACTAAGTAAGAGCCTGGTTTTCGCATATCTGTTCTCATTTTCTAATCACTTGTCTGGGCATATGTGGTTGGACAGGGCTGCAGTGTGAGGAGGAATGGTCTGTGGCACTGGGTGTGAGCAAGAATAAAACCATATTCATATTGACATTTTGGGGCCTGTCTAAACATATGTTTGCCAAAACATCACGTTTTTCTCTTGACTTGTTCTCATAGGCAACAATATGAGGCATCATGGATTTCTTTTCATTTTGCACACAGCATTTGTTAGGAGTCACAAAAGAAATATCTGAGACTATAGATTTTTACAGTTTGCGATCACTCTGTTCACTATTTATTTATTGCCAACATCACCCTAACCCATCAGGGTTGAGTGCATGGACAATTTTGTTAAATGAAATGTAATAATGTCCAAATGTGTCCATACCTTTATGCTGTAAATGAGCAACAATTTAGGTTAGGGCCAATCACAGCAAAGAAGGTATTATTTGTATGCAGTGTTAGAATTACAGTAAGTTTGTCTGGAAGATTCAACTCAGGGCAAAAAAGTAAATAAAACACATATATAAATATTGAAACAAAGACAAGGACAGAAATGTTTCCCACTTCTTCCGGGAAGGAAACTTGTAAGATGCACTGTATAGATAGAGTCTTGCTTTCTGCCTCAGGTCTTTGCAATTTTCCTTTGAAATTGAAATAGTGTGGGGCACCCCAGGCCTTTATGCTGAGTCCCTACCACAGCAGCCAGGGTTCATTTTAACCCAGTGGCTCTTTGTTGCATGTAAGACCCTCTCTCTCTGTCCCTCTTTCAGCTATATCTATCTAATAAAGCTAATCCATCTATTCCCTAAAACTGCTTATCCTTATTGCAGGGGGTACACCCTGGACAAGTTGCCAGTTCTAATAAAGCTAATGCAAAGCCAAAATATAATTTCAAAGCAAAATTGACATAAGAGAGGGATGGGGCATCCTCCTTGTCTTTGGCTAAAAGAAAAATAAAATTACCACTTTAATCTAAGACATAATGAAAAACACAAGAGAACACATTGTTGCTACTGTCTATTTAATTTGTGGACAAACCAAGAAAAAAATATATATGTAGCATTTCAAATGAAATGCAATTTTTTGTTCTTAAAGTAAAAGACAATTATAATCACAATGATAATGAGTATAGTTCAAATCATGAATATCTATAAAACATCTTCTCTCTTCATGCTGGGCGTATCTTCCAATGGGATATGGAGTCACAACATTGCATCACAATCCACTGGTGGGTTGGGGAGGGGTGCCTCAAGGAGGAAAAGTGAAGCAGGAGTCATTAGCCTGTTTCAATTAGAAGGGCTAGCCAGGCCTTAAGTAAGTCACTCAGTTTCACTCCAAAGAGCATTCATGGCTTTCTTTTTTCAGTGTATTTTATGTAAATGTCTTCCATTGGAATTTCAGTTTAAATTCAATTATAAAGCCACACCGCTGAAATCTTCAGGTAGATATAGCACAGGCTAGCCCCACTATACTTGTCTGTAGAAAAATCCTATTAACATCACAGTGAATCAGGAAACTGGGGTGAAAGACACTCATAGTGAGAATTTCAATCAATCATTTTTTATTTTCATTGTCTCTGATAACATGACACTGCAAGTGCCAAACCCCATTTTCTGACTCGGAGGATGTCACTAACTCTTCCTTGTCATTTCCTCCAAAGGGGAGAGGGGTCATTCCCCGAAACACCTAAACTGATACCAAAACATATCCAGGTTTACAGCAGGCAAACAGGTCCAAATGGATCATAATAGTCATACAGATTGACAAAAATCTTTACAAAATATGACCTGACATGGTCAATTAATGTACAGAAAGAGATAATAAAAAGAAGGATTCTGTCTTTTTTTCTGTACAAATGACAAACATCACAGAACAACAACATCAATATTTTTTTCCATAGCAGATTTTTCAGACTTAGGGGGATAGATGTGGTGATCGTCGAGGCGAGTCACCTGACAGGATGTGATGTAAAACAAAGTGAGTCAGCTGACAGGAAGTGTGCAGGTTTAACACCATCAGGATAGGCTACAGCACTCGCTCATACAAAATGTACAAAACACCGTCCTCTAACTACAAACAGCACACCTTGGAGGGAAAAAAACGTCCCATGTTTCAAATGGTTTCAAGTATCTGGAAAAACAATCTGTGCTTAAGTTTGCCTTGTGATATTTTTGCCATTGATTCGATCTGTGTGCCTTGGCAGGTTGAACTGAGCATAGCCCAACTAGATGAGAACCATTAGAAACATGTTGTATTTTGTCCCCTGGGTGAATTAAACAGATATATCAGGAGTGTTTTTTGTTAAGCATTCGGAGCCACGTGGCATGCGTCCTCGTCATTGTGTCTGGAAGTGCTGTGGAGACGCAAACGTGACCCGGTGCTGCCCCCTTAGTCATGTGACCTCCGTCATTGATGCCGAGTGGTTCTGAAAATGAAACGTGGGAGGAGGGAGTGGTATAATGATGGAGAGAGATAAGAAAGAAAGTACAAGGAAAGGAGAGAGGAAAGGGAAAGGGTGTGGAAATGAAAAGGTAGAAAAAATTACTGTCAACCAGTATCAGGAGTGCTCTGTGTGAGGGTCTGTGTGCATTTCTGTGAGATTTGGGAATGATGAGAGGGGGTAGTGCAAAATGTCATGCATGCATGTTGTTTTGAACATATGTCATTGCTTTGGAAAGAGAGAAAGAAAGAAAGAAAGAAAGAAAGAAAGAAAGAAAGAAAGAAAGAAAGAAAGAAAGAAAGAGCATGGTGAATCAAATATGTAACTCATACTGAAAACCTTCAATCTTCAGTCGATTACTGAAACACCTTTTCTTACAGTAGACTTAACAAATCTCTGTCAATTAATGGGGAAAGATAATAAGTACATCACAGAGATTAGGTACTTGGGATGCCAGGTTGAGGGTTTTTAGGTACCTGTGCACTAAGAGTCTCCAGTGGGCTCTCTACACGGGGGAAAGTCATCAGAGGCAGACCACGGTAGTCTTCAGTTTTCTGTTTAGTTGCTGCACTGTGGATGCCTTTGAAGTTGTTCACAACACATATACCCTGTAAAGTGTGAAAGCATTAATAGCAAGGTAGGTTAAAAACAGGCGTACATAAGCTTACTGTGATTTTTACAAAACTTACAAACTTAATGTAGACACAAAAAGGCTGAGTTGCCAAAATATGTTCCCTGGCCTTAATCCACAACAACTGACCAAGTAAACACTTAACTGATAAAATATTGTAATGTTCAACAAGACTAGGAGGCCACAGCCTTGCCAGTGGTTTTGTGAGGCTGTACTGAACAGTGGTTTCAGTTAAATGTCAATATGCTAATAATAACAATGCTAATATTGTTAGATCATTATAATCTTCACCTTGTTCATCATCTTTGTAAGATATGTTTGGAAGCTAACGTGGTGGGAATGTTAGTATTGCGGGTATTTCTTTAGAACAGAAAAGAAGCTAGGACCACCAACAAGATCACAGCTCATCCCAAGAGGGACATGAATGTTTAAGACCAAACAGTTGTTGAGACATTTCACTCAAGCTCTTAAAAAGTCAGCTTGCTGGTAGCATGAGAGAAAAGGTCATGGGCTCACCAAAGTTCTTTGGTTTTATAGCCTGGGAACCACATCTACACAAAGATCCATTGAATAGTTGAGATATTTCAGTTTAGACCAAAGTGGTGGACCAATAGACTGAAATTGCCATACCTAGAGCCATGCCACGAACATGGAGAAAAATTATGGACTACACTATATACTATGCACACACAATATATATTCCTATACTTCCTATTATCATAAAAAGTAGTTAGTAGTAGTGTTATTCAACACTTATCTGCAGATACCTCTCAGTTTAGCATGAGTATCATACAATTGTTAAAGCAAAATGCTTAATGACAATATTAAAATGACATTTCCTATACTTTAAATCAGACTGACCCTAGTGTCACTGAGATATTAAGCTTCACTAGAAGTAATTAAGAGCACTTATGAGTTTCTTTTCAAGAGATGAAACCATATTTTTTACTGAAGAATAGTCATCACTCTAATATAAAGTTTATATGGGAATAAAAGCTCAATCAAACATTGTACAAGTCTACAAATTGTAGCCATCATTTATTCAGTCAATGGAGACGCTCCAGGGTGTTCATCTTTGTGGTATGGCACTACGCCCAGCAGGACCAATGAACCGTTGCCTTATTTCTGTATTTATATGTCAGTTAAAATTCTTGTAAATTACAGTTACTTGTAAATTCTGTTTTTTTACCCATCTGTCGGCTTCTTCTAACAGAAGAGATACCTCCAAGGTTGTAGCATTTTCTGTACTCCTCCATAGACCAGTTAATCAAAGAAGGCAGCTCAAGGGAGAATTCCCCCCCGCCCCTCCCCAGGCCAACTATGCCCTCAGGCAGTGGCAAAGGAGAAAATGAAGTGGGGCGATTCACTGCTGGAGGATGCTCAAGGTTTGTGGCAGTTCATGGACAATGCTTCTCTAGTGCTCCCAGACCAAGCAAATGAATGGATCACAGCTGCTGGGCTTTAATCTAAGGATGACACTCTAGTATCACTGTTTTCCAAAAATCAATTAATTGAATTTATTACAAAAATGTCTGTAATCTAGACTTGTTTATTAGGACGAGTCCTGGGAAAGTTAAAAATTAAGTAAACATCTTTACATTCAGGTCTACACTGACACTTTTTGCATAACTGTTCTCGTCTACCCTTGGAAACTACAACCATCCCGCTTGTTTAAATATATTATAATATTGTTTCCACTTTCTTGTTTCTACTCAACTGAAGCACATCCCACCAAAGACCGTCATAAGACTGTTTTGTTTCCATCTTTGCGTCATCCATGCCAAGGAAACCTTGGGCTAAGCTGCCATCTATTGTCTTGGGCAAGCAAAGTGAAATTTGTTTGTTGCCATGGAAATGCTGAAACATTTTCCTCCATATTTAAGCTGTATGAATAAACGTTGCATATTCTCTTGCCAAAGGATACAATTTTGTACCAAAGTAATCAAGTCCAGGTCTCATGTGCATTATTATTATTTTGTTTTCAGATCTGTATAAAATAAGAATATGCCAGACATTCCTGTTATATGGCAATCCTATGAAAGCCTTGAATTACAGGTTTAGCTTGAAAACCATTTTAAATTTCAAGAGGCTTTGCTTCTAGACGACCTGGCACACAATCAGCATGTGTCTCTCACTTTATCTTGGATCAGGTGGACAAGTCTGTCTCCTGTTAGAATTTCACCAACATCATTTTGCAGCCCGTCGACCAAGTGCTTAACACTGATCCCTCAATCTGCAGGCAGAGGGCACACTTCATGGAAGACCAAAGGTAGTTGCTGTTTGATGAGTCCATTCCGATCTCTTCTCTGTGAGCACTGATACCACAGGGATTTGAGCTAAACCTGCCTTCTATTCTATTGGACCAATTAATTTCCCTCAAGATAGCAGTCCATCAAGTCACCTCAGTTTTCAGATGACAAGACCTTGATAGGCTTCATCAGGACCATTGGGTGAATGTATAGGGATAATAAGCTGGAAAAGAGCAGGTTCAAAGCTGCTGAGGTGATAATTGACTTTTTTGTGTTCATTTTTCCCTGGAGATCACTGACTTGATGTATGTCAATTTTTATAGGTCAATCATTAAAAGCTTATATCTTTCATTAAACAGTGTGCTGCAGTGGCTTCTTCTCTTGATGGTCCAAGGACAAGCTTCCTCCCAAATCCACAACCCAGTGGAAAGGTAAGAGTAGGTATGATTGCTATTAACACTACTCACCCTTCTTACCAAAATCTACATCATCTAAATATCTTCTAAGGTCTTCTAAGGTCCTACTTCCCCTCCTAATGCTTACCACACAGTATCTGAACCCCTCTTCCCATCCTGTTGTCTTGCTGTCTGTAAATCTTACTGCTGTTGCTCTTTATATTATATATTATATAATATATATTCATAGAATATTTATTTCTAGCCATGACTCTATGGATGGATCCATGGATGTTAATGTCACTTGGCCACACTGAAATATCTCAAGTATTTGGTTGATTGATTGTACTCTTGGTACAGACATTCATGGTATCAGATGCAGCTTAATGACTTTGGTCCCCTGACTTTTCTTCTGGTGCCACCATGAGGTTGACATTTGTGGTTTTGAGTGAAATGTCTTATAATAACAGGAGTGACAAGATTTTTTTTAAAGATAGTCATGCTCCAACGGGGAACAATGTAATAATGATGGTGAGCCTTTATTTTTAATCAAGTGCATCATCAGGTTACACCAAATACCTGCAAATGAATATTTCCATCAGACTCAACATTTGTGTTTAGCGCTTAGCTAGCAGATGTTGGCATGCTAACACAATGAATTAGAGCGATGAACATGATAAACCTTATATCTGCTAAACATCAGCACATTAGCATTGTTATTGTTGGACCTGCATATTAGCTTGTTGTGTGCCATGGTGTAAATTCTGATACCACCTTCAAAACACTGGACCATGTTTTATCACAGAACATCTGAGGGGTTTCCCTGTGAATACTTTGAAATTAGCCACAAGCAGTCAATGAACAAAAGAAAATCTGATTCCTTCTTTCGTCAGTCTTCCCTCTTCTCACCTCTTTCTCCTTCCTGCTTTTAGACTCAGGGCACCACAGCAATTACATGTAATGAATCCCCTGAGACGGCTAAATTCATCTTTTTTTGATTTGTGGGGTTTCCTTCACCATCTTTTCTCGTCAGTGAACAACGTCAGAGGTTTTTATTTTAACTGAATTTTAATTTTCACTGGAAGCCAGGCTGTTTGACAACACATCACAGGGGGCTGATTATGAGACATTTCTTGCCTGAGAAGTCCAATCTGCACAATGTATACCTTGCTATTAAATTTGTTTTAAAAAGACACATAACAAGAATGCTTAAAATAACAAGATTCCTTGCCCTCCTGGAGTAGAAAAATAGAATTAATCAGATCACTGATGCCCTTAACTGGCTCCCTCTATCATCTCTAAATCAAACACAACCACCATTCCCTCAACTTCCTTCTCACTTTTCGTTTTTTAAAACCAGAGCAACTGCTGATCTCAGTAAAAATCCAGGCACCACCTTTGTATTTTCTCGCCTTTCTTCTCTTTTCCCCCAATCCATCAGTGCATCTTTGCCTTCTCCCTTCTATCACACTTCACCTGTATGTGAACCTTCTTCAAGCTCTGTATAAACCATGCGTAATCCTGTCTGTGAGGGGTCTCAGTAGTCTAGGTCATCTTTTTTTGAGAAGGGTTAGATCAGGGACAACTGGACTTCTACAATCCAGTCAAAATCCAAGTCCAGTTGCCCCAGATTTATCCCTTATCAAAGGAACATGCTTCATCGTGTTTCACATCCTCGCCCTCTACTCCATCTACCGAATTAGTGTTTAGGAACTCATTACACAAGACTGAATTGATACACAGCTAACTTAAAACTTTGACATGCCTGATGTTGCTTTATTATTGCCACTAAACACCAATATAAACAAAAAGTAAAAAATCTGCTGCATATGAGAATTTTAGTACATAAATATGCATTAAGACCAACTTTAAAAATGACACGGAAACCATGTTACAGGCTTTGGTTAGGGCTATAACCTGACTTAATCACTTAATTACTAAAAATTCACCCTTATCCCCAGTCCCACCCTTCCTCAAATTTTCACTTGTTCTCACCAAAAACAGAGCAACAGCTGATCCCAGTATAAATCCAGCCACCACGTCCGAACAGTGGTTTCGGTACTCTGAGACTCGGTTAAGGCCGGTGAGGAAGGCTGAACAGAGTGTGCCCAGACAGAGTACAGGCTTGGCCAGGCGGCTGGACTTGGTCTTGATGGTGCTGGTGATGTACATCTGAAGAGAAGGGCAGAAGGCAGAAAAAAAAAAATCAGACCAGAAGTGAATATAGAAAAGATTGAGAAGATTAAGATTTCATGCGAGCACAAAGCCTCTATTTTATAGCAAAACAGTCAAGGAAAGATGTCAAAAGCTTACATCATATGAGTAAAATAACTCTCCAAAACAAAGAACAAATATTAGTCTAATAAGAGAACTTCTTACAGTGAGTGATAGTTGCAAGTCTGTCAGCATTGAGGAACATACAGTTCCTACATGTGTTCTCACTTGAACTTGAACTTTTTTACCATGTTCAATGCCAAACGAGACGGCACATATCGAATCCTCCTTTCATCAACAGTATGTCTTTGTATACCACTTTGTGTTCCTGCTGATAAAACCGACACTCCTGCTCTCTCTTTCACTTTGCAGCTGAGCCCCACCATCACTCTGATATCAAATAGTTGCTCGTCAAATAGCCTTTCAAAAAGCCATTCTTTATGTGTTCCTCCAGGCTTTTCTAAAAATGCCTCAACTCACCCTATGCTTGTATGAACTATTCCTCAACACAAGTTCAAGATATATGAAGTTTCTTCCTGCCAATTCCTCATTCAAAGACCCAGAGGTGCCGTGTAGCTGTTTTACAGCAAGTGTTTCTTCTCATTCGCAGCTGTTTTGTTTTAAGTTGCAGATCTAGTGTAAAACTTTAATCAGTCCAGGCTGTTTGGGTGTTGTTTCCACCAAGATATAAACTAATTACATTCAGTCCCGAATGAGTAACTTTAGCCAAAGTACATTTGACATTGATTTTTAATTAACTCTGCTCAGGTTGTGCTGAAGAAAATCAGAAAAACTTGGCGGAGAATTTCAATATTTGTTTTATCTACACTTGGTTCAGTGGGTACTTAGAAAAACACTTTTAAAACTGCATTGCAATGTGTGCGTTACATTTGCTGTATTTATGTATTTTAACTTTATTTACCAATTAAACATACTTAAATTTGCAACAACCTTTTAGCCTGAAAACTGCATGATTAAAGTCGCATCTTTTAGTTCAGCAGTAAAATATCTCTTAATTCTCTACAGATAAACTGATGAGTGCCTCGAGGTTACAGACTTCATTATCCTCAAAGAGACAACCTCTTCTCAACCGAAACCTAATGACAGTCACACATGGATAGCTTCAGCAAGTAGAAGTCTGATCACAAGTGTCGTCACTGCTGTGTAACTGACACTAAAGCATCACTTTGCCATTGCTTAAACTCAATGTCTGTGATGAGTATTGTCAATAATGTATGTATTGTGTCAATATACAAGCAAATATGAGACAACATTTGAGTTGTCTTTAAGGGAAAGGAATAAAGTGAGAAGGACTTTAAGAGAAAGAATGTGAGAATGTGTGTACCGTGCCATATGGTACAAAACAAGCTAAACAAACTGTAATAAAATTACATCTATCAATGTACAAAATGTAAATGTTAAGTGATGTTTTTCTGTTGCTCAAACCTACCTATGTGTATAATGCTCACATTAAAGTTCATTATAGTGCCTAGTACTCGTGTATTATTCTTCTCACCGTCAGGTAAACTGCGGAATAAACACTCAGGGAAGCGTCCTTGGATGGGAATGACCGGCGTGCGTTCTCCACAACAACAGGGTTCCCGGTGCAGATGTTGCCGTTGACAATAAACTGGTGATTAAAACGACACTCTGTGCCGGTGTAGTTGGGCTTGCAGACAGACAGGAAGTAGGGCGACAAACCTCCTGTCACCACCTGGCCCGCGTTGACGAAGATGTCTGTGGCAAACAGACCGAATGCAAACACACCTGGGGCACACAGACACACGATGAGAATTTATAGCACATTAAAAAAAAAGAAAAAGACGGCAAAGAAACATTGAGATTGACATAAAGCCTTAGATGCTTCATATATCATCATGCAATCACCTTATATCCACTGTTAAAGTGGGCTGTAACAATCTGGCTCCCAGGTCAAGCTAACCCCCAAAATATTTAATGTTAAGATCACCTTTATTTTATTATTATACATATAAAATGATATGTCGCAAATGCAAATTGTATTGATTTTGTAATATCATAATTTAATTTTGATTTTAGTTTGCAGCATGTATGAATGTTGGTGTTAAATTGGAGGAAAAGATGAGTGGACAACAGGCGAGGAAAGAAACAAACACATACGTCCACCTACTACTCTCACCTCATACACTCTGGCTCCACCAACCCCAAGGCTCTGTTTTCTACAGTAAATAAACAGACACCATTTATAACAACTTGTCTTCCTCTCCTGCCCCCACAGCCTGCACTCCCACTCCCTCACCTGCTCCACCCCTCCTCACCTCTCAGCCTCTGTCTCAGTTCTCCCCCATGTCACCGGGGGAGCTGCCCACAATCATGACAGGCATGAAAACCTCTACATGTGTCCTGGATCCCATCCCATCTCACCTCATTAAGGACTCTTTACCAGCCATCTCCACACTCATTACAGAAATCATCAACTCCTCCCTCAGGTCTGGCTCAGTCCCCCGTTCACTCAAACTGGCTGCTGTCACCCCCATCCTCAAAAAACCTGGACTCAACCCTGACATCATGTCGAACTTCCAGCCCATCTCCAATCTCCCCTTTCTGTCCAAAATACTGTGTGAGTGTATTGTCGCCACACAACTCAAAGCCCACCTCTGCTGAAATGACCTGTTCGAACCATTTAAATCCAGTTTCCGTTCTCAACACAGCACTGAAACAGCCCTCCTTAAAGTCACCAATGACATCCTAATCTCCGCAGACTCCGGCCACCTCACCATCCTCATCCTCCTGGACATCACTGCAGCTTTCAACACCATAAACCACATCATTCTCCTCTCCTGCCTTGAGTCCTCCCTCGGCATCACTGGCACTGCACTCTCCTGGCTCAAATCATACCTCACAGACCGACAACAATTCATCCACATCAACAACTGCACCTCCTCCACTGTTCCTCTGTCCCAAGGCGTCCCCCAGGGTTCGGTGCTTGGTCCTCTCCTCTTCATACTTTACCTGCTCCCCCTTGGCAAAATCATTCGACACAATAGTCTCCATTTCCACTGTTATGCCGATGACGTCCAGCTTTATATCTCCACCAACTCCATCACCCCCGCCACTCACTCCACTCTCTCCAACTGCCTCGCGGACATCAAATCCTGGATGCAGACCAACTTCCTCAAACTAAACTGTGACAAATTAGACCTGATCATTATCGGCCCCAAATCCCTCACCAAAACCGCAGACAGTTTCAACATCGACAACTCCACCCTGTCTCCATCCCCCCACAGTCACAACCTCGGAGTTATCTTTGACAATAACCTCTCCTTTGAAGATCACATAAACCAAATCACCAGAACTGCCTTCTTTAATCTCAAGAACATAGCCCGACTCCGCCCATCACTCGCCTTCTCCGCCGCTGAAACCCTCATTCACGCTTTCATCACTTCCAGAATTGACTACTGCAACAGCATCCTCTATGGCACATCATCCAAAACTTTAAATAAACTACAGTACATCCAAAACTCTCCTGCACGTCTGCTCACCCACACCCGCACCCGTGATCACATCACTCCTGTCTTCCAGAAACTCCACTGGCTCCCAGTTCCACAGCGTATTAAATTCAAAATCATCCTCCTCACACACAAAGCCCTCCATAACCAGGCCCCTTCCTACCTCACTGACTTGCTCCATCGCCACAATCCGTCCCGCAGCCTCCGTTCATCTGATGCTAACCTCCTTACTCCACCACTCAGGACCAAGCACCAAACCTGGGGCGACAGAGCCTTCTCTGCAGCTGCCCCCTCCCTCTGGAACTCTCTCCCCAAACACATCCGTGACTGTACTGACTTGCCCACCTTCAAATCTCTAACAAAAACACACCTTTTTAAAATTGCTTTTAATGTTTAGCTCAGTCTATTGTCTAGTGTTTTTAGTGTACTGTTTCATATTGTTTTGCTGATTTCATGTTCTTTTTACGTGAAGTGTCTTTGAGTACCTTGAAAAGCGCTTTTAAATAAAATGTATTATTATTATTATTACAACATAGGGAAAAAAATTGCATCTAATATGAATGATTGCACTGACACTTTCAGCCCACCAACCCTGACCAGTCTCTGTGTCTGCATTCCTTTTCCTGTGAAATATGACTGCTGATTATCTTGCCTGCTTAGCCATGAAATTACTCTGCTTTGTATTCTCATCCGCAGAGGTAGGGTGGGGTGGGGATGCAGAGGGTTGGGAGTGGGGTGGCGTCAGGGTGGTGGAGGGGTTGGTTGCCTGTGAGGGGTACAGGGACACGATTGTGTGAAGGGCACTGAGGGAAAATAGAGAGGGGGGATAAGGGTAAGAGGAGAAGAGCAAGAGAGCGGGAAACTAAAACCTCAATTATCCTACAAATTTGAGAGAGAGAGGGAAAATATAAATCACTTGAAATGTCTAATGAATTTCTGATGACTGTTTTATAAATTGAAGGGGTATTATTTAAAAGTGAACAATACAGTTCTGATTGTGCCAGGACAGTCCAGCAGAACGACCTCCTTTACTACAAAAGATAGCCTGTCAGTTTGCCCAGTTCTACTCCATCCTTGTGGAAAAGTGGCTGTAAAATCTTTTATTCCACAATTGTAGTTGGATGTCCTGTAAGCAACACATGTGTATGTGTATACCTTACCTGTAAATGCGGTGTAAAACAGACGACAAGCTCGAAAACAACAAAGTAATTCTTTTATACAAATAGCCTACATACTGTATGATCTAACATGTTTGATAAATATGTTTAAATTCAATTTTGGCTTCAGTGGCTAATGCAGTTTCAGAGAAGCTGCAGTAAATGCATCACAGCTGGACATGATCCAAATTGGCTCCGTTGGCTGATGAATTACTGAAATCTATTCAGTCAGCCCAGTTTGCTGTATTTAAACTAAAAATCATTAACTAGCAAGTTCACCTGCTGGTTGAGCCTGAATTAAAGCAGATGGTGTGGTCAGCGAATCGGGATCCAACCATGTTAGAAACAGATATAACCACTATAACATAGACCGGTTACAATAAATCCATTTTTTTTCATAGTGGAGAGAGGAAGAATCCAGAACAGCGTAAAGGAAGATAATTGTTTTCATTCTTGAACAAGTGTGAGGTGTTTGCAGCTATTGGCCAACTCTGTTGCCTACTGAATATGTATAAGGGCACACACACTGGCATCATCTTAACACACTTCCTCCCTTAAGGCTACAACACTGGCCTGTTTCCCAACATCAATGAGCATCAACACCTCAGAAAAGCCGCAAGTGTATCACATTTTCTCCCAGCATCACATCCCAGCTACCATACCTTTACTATTTTAGTGTCTGACATGGCCAGCGTGTGTTAATTTTTTATTCTCAAGTGATGAACAGGGAGGATCAAGTCGTGGTGATTTATCAGAGTATTTGTGGACAACCTCAGGTTTACATTTTTAGGAAGAAGATGATGCTGCCACAACATCAGACCGGCCAACCTTGTTAACCTCATCTTCTACATCTTTCTCATTTCATCCTTCACTGTGCATCAACCTGATTCTGACATAACAGAAAAATGGCTGATCCCATCATATAACGTTATTCACAGGTTGTGGGGATTTTAGTTTCTTGATGACCCCATTTCTTGGTATGTTGCTTGTATTCTCCATTGGGGCAACCCTCTTTTGTCCTGATAAATTAGTGCTTTTACATGATGCTAGGTGTGTTTAATAACATGAGGATCTTTAACACCAAATTCTCAAGCTCTGAATAATTTGAGTTACTGTTCAAATTGGTAGGTTTTTTTTGTATTGGAGCTCCCCTCACAGGTGACTGACAGTACCCACATTCAACTGTCAGCTTAGTCATGATGTACAGCATGTCGCTTCCTGGATAAAAATTACTTAAAGTCTGTGAAAGCCACAGAAGGAATCCTGATGTTGCAGATGCATGGTTTACTAGTGTATTTGGTTTGAACCAAATGAAACAGCAGAAGATTTAAATACTGAACTGAAGACAACTGAAGCGCCTTAATGTTAGTGCATTATGAATCGTGATGTGCTTACTGAAGTGTATACTGATATGCATTTGAATAACAATTTGATCACTTAGCTACAAAAAACAGAACAAAAACACAGTCGGTGAGCATGAATCTATGTACTGAAAAGATTTGAATCAGCAAAATTACACTTATTTGTTGGACTTTTGGTCCAGTGCAGCTGCACAGAGGATGGACTTCACAAGAATGTGACACAAGTTAACCAAAGATTCCTGAGGTGTGAGATCAATCGCCATGAGAATAATCTTACCCGACACTGCCTACTGTTGAATTAGTTTCATTGATGTGTGTCCACCATGATCAGATTTTAATATGCTGTTTATGAAATGAAAGCTTTTAACAAAATGTCAAGACAGTTTTACCAGCCTTATTAAACCTTATTAAATTCCCATTATTTTTTGAATGGTCACTGTATCCTGTAAGATACAAACTTGCCTTTGTAAATTTGAAAAGTAATGCACGCACATTTGATGTGTGAGTGTTTGTTCACAGACAGAGTGTGTCTTTGAGTTGTCAGCTGCTACCTGGCATCATCAGCATGAAGGAACTTGGGGTTAGTTTTGCCTTTTTGGCATTTCTTACCTATGAAGCGTATGATGCGGCGGATAAGGGGGTTAAGGTAACAACAGTCTCCTGTCACAATGGTTTTCTCCTGGGCCAGGAGAGCTTCCCTCGTTGATTTCATCACATACATGGACACCTCTCCGATGAAAATCTACACACACAAGCACAGACAGAAATTCCAGACAGGAAAACAAAAATAGGAAGAGATTCAGAGATTAAAATATAAAAATAAAGAGCAAAAGAAACACACACAGACAAAGAAGGAAAGAAGTTAAAAGTTCGGGATCTCTTTATAGAGCAGAGGAACATTTTGCTTCTGTCTGGCCTGTGTACATGAACCACTGTGTCTTAATGCATCCTTTCTTCAGGTCCATTATAGTCTGGACATTACATCAGGCCTAATGGAAAAACTGCTGCTGGACACACAAAATGAAACTTGTTGCCAGCTGCCTTGGGTGATCCAAAAATATGTGTGCGTTTATAAGAAGGAATGTGTGCATATATGTGTATGCATGTGGTTGTGGTGTGTCTATGTGTTCATAAAAGCAGTTTGTTTTGAGCCCCAGGACAGGTAACAACTCTAATCTATTTCGTTCTTTGTGGCTATGAGCAGAACAGCGACTGATTTTGTGATGCTGGAAAACTCCACATAAAAATCAGTCCTGTCTAGATTTGTCAGCATGAAGGAGGCTGTATTCATATTTCAAACACTCCTAACGGATGATGACTGATGTAATGCATGCAAATACCAAATGAAACTATCGTCAAATGCATCATGACAGAAAAATACATCTTCTAATGCATGATGGCCTAGAAACATCTGTCTTCAAATGCTACATAGCCAAAGAGGCTTTTATTTTCAAATAGACTGTTAAAAGCAGTTGTGTCATGTAGTTTGGGCCGTCACGACGACTGAAAAAACTTTTGAGACCAAAAAGGGCCGTTCTAACAGTTAACTTCCATAATGTAGTAAATGTTGTGAATCCTGTTGTTTAGAATTATTTAAATCATTTAAGCATCATACATATTGTACATGATCAAAGATGTGCATATGTAAGGAATGAGCAACAAACAAACAGACCTATGGTACTTCTGAAATATCATTCAGTTTTGCCATGATGGCAGCTCAGCCTTTATGTACCTTTATCTCCAGTAATTCTATTATATAAAATAACCACTTCCATTCAGGTTCTTGAATTGCTTCCTAATATTTTTCCTGAATGACTTTAACATTTTCAAGCAAGTAGCAATTGCCTTGAAGTATTTGTCTGACTAGAGTCTTACCTCAGCACTGGAAAGGTTAGTTACTACTGACTGATCGTCTTATTTTGACTCATGTAACCCTCACTCTCCTAAATAGAAATGTCACGAAAACTGCACTGAACTGACTAAAAAAACAACTCTCTCCAAATGTAACCTGTCAGAACACTGCTTTGCATTCAACTGACACGGTGTGGTGTCTGAACAGAAACTGAAAAGGTTGAACAACAGACACAAATAGAACATGCAAATCTTTCACAGGACGTCTAATTCTTAGATGTCTAATTTGCCTGACATGAAATGGGGGAAAAAAAAGACTTCTGGTTCATCCGCTGTCTTAATAATGCTGACCCATCCAGCAGCCTAGCAGCCAGATTTATGGGAGCTTGGGTCCACAATACCCTTGAAAGTCCATAAAATACTACACCTGTGGCATTAAAATGGCAGACGGTAACTGCCCATAGTGTTTAGGAGTACCTTTGTTGTGTGTGTTTTAACCTATCCACATTTTATTTCTGTCGCACATTAAATGTGACAACTGTGCCCTGTGGAAAACCATAAATGATTCATGGTGTTGTGCTGCCAAAAGTAGTAGAGATTTTTGATCAGAAAACAATCAAGTATGCAGCCTGAGGCAACATAAATACCTGCCTTGATTGCTTGAGTCTACAAGCTGTTGATTCTATGTGATGATCACATTTTAAGAAAAACAAACCTTAGTTCAAGTTGAGTGAGGTTTAATTGGAAGTATGTAATGCAATGCTAAATGCGAGCTAAAATCGCCTCCAAAAAGACCAAAACAATCAGCTAGAAATATTCTCTATAGCAAGAAAAATGTCTCATCCTCTTCTTCCCACCCTTTCAGTCATTTACCAATTCATTCATTTTTAATGAGCCTTTTTTTAATTAACAACTGGCCATGATAGGTCCCAGAGAGGTGATATTCTCATATTGCTTGCTTTGTCCAAACAACAGTCTGAAACCTAAATGTATTCACAATAAAATGAAACTGAGAAAAGCAGCATAATGAACACAAAATACCAATTTATATATATATATATATAAAAATTGGTATTTTGTGGTAGTGTTAGTCTCCCAATTTCAGAGTGCAATACCACTGGCATAAATATTTGCATTTGTAATGATAACGTTACTTACGATCAAAAGTCGATGACTTTGCTAACAGCAAAGCCCAGCTCGGTGTCTGTTTATTTCACAAAGCTTACACCAATGACTAAAAGTCAATACCAGATTTATTCTTGTCTGGTGGCTTCTTGCTCGGTCACTCTCTCTTTTTCTCTTCTTAGTTTCCTCTGTTAATGTCCTCTTCAGTCTATTTCACCTCTGCCATTATGTCCATAGAGGCCACTCTCCTGTTCTGGCGCCCCATCTGCATTCCACAATGTCCCAGACCTAAAAATCGCTTCAGGATTGTTGGATTTTCTGTCTATTGTTTGATCGCTTCATTAGAGCACTGAGGTATAACCTGGTCGAAGCTAAGGAGTGATACAACCTGAGTAATAAGCAAAGTAAAAAAACACCAAACCTGAGCATAACAGGTTGAGACACCCATCAATTGAGCAAAAAACACCACCTCCCCTCATAATTACACTCATCAATACTTGCACCACAGGGAATAGGCGATTTTTAGGTCTGGGACGTTGGGGAATGCAGATGGGGTGCCAGAACAGGAGAGTGACTTCTATGGACATAATGGCAAAGGTGAAATAGACTGAAGAGGAGATTAACAGAGGAAGCTAAGAAGAGAAAAAGAGAGAGTGACCGAGCAAGAAGCCACCAGACAAGAATAAATCTGGTATTGACTTTTAGTCATTGGTGTAAGCTTTGTGAAATAAACAGACACCGAGCTGGGCTTCTTGCTGTTGGACGTAATATTACGTATAATATAAGTAATATTATCTGGCTGCATGTACTTGATTGTTTGGCTGTTAGCAAAGTCATCGACTTTTGATCATAAGTAACGTTATCATTACAAATGCAGATATTTATGCCAGTGGTACTGCACTCTGAAATTGGGAGACTAACACCACCACAAAATACCAATTTCTAGGTGACGTCTTCTTAAAGAGCTGATCATTTTCATTGCTGCTTCCAAAACACACAAGTGGGATTAGCCCTTAAGAACCAAAATTGGTATGAAAAAGCAAGCATTCTCTCCGCCTTTAGAGAAAGTTTGTTTTGAGAAACTTCTACAATCAGCCATGGAGGTTTCCACTCGGTACATTGGTCAGCCACCTGTTTCTGTTGGATCCACACAAGAACAACATCCCGCTCTCATAATTTTGGCTCAGAGGGTGAAGGACTGACTTTGTGATGCCTGCCCATGGCGCAAGAGGTTTATAGACCGTTGCACGAATACGACCCATCTAACCTCCAAAGCCTCCCATTGATCTGGCCATGTGGAACCTTCTGCATAAATTATTGCCTCTTTGCTAATTGGCCAACATCCCAGTCATGTCATCATTAATTCTGATTGGCCGCTTCTCTGGTTTATGACGCATGTGTCAACCGAGCAATATACAGTGTCAAGCACGACTTAAGCACCTGACGCAGCACTCTGAAAGGGCACAATTAAAAAGTTTGGGATGGCATAAAGATGGATAAGGAGACTGGAAAACACAAAGGCCACATTTCAGGCAATGAGAGAGAGGCATGTAAAAATAGGAAATGACCAGCAGTAGTAAACTAAATTTGGAACAGCTGACACAGCCCATTTCAGGGGAATGTGTGTGTAATCAGGGATAAGCAGGGTAAAGGAAGACTTTAGTTTCATTTTCTTAAGATTTAACGAGTGTAATGTAAAACTACACACAAACACTGCAACTGTGTACATAAGAGGAAAAAGAACAGCACCACACTGATATATAAAGAAAAAAAGAGAATGGTAAAACAAACAATTTATACTTTCATTTTCTGATAGTAAAGTAATCAAGAACTACATTTACATATATACTGTGTACCAAGAACCACAGTGATGTTGTTTGTACTTTGTGCTCAGCCTATAATGATATTTCCTATTCTATTTTTTTGTTGTTGTTTTTTTTACATAATCGGTGCAGAAGAGTCTGTCATAACCACACACAGATGCACTCTAACCAAATCAGCTGGCCAATCAGAGCACTCTTCCAGATTTGAAACCAATTTATTTTGTATTATTGTGTATGTCAGTGTGTGTGTGTGTGTGTGTACAGGTGCGTAACATCATGAACTGCTGATGTGTCTGCACACCAATTAGCTACAGGGAGGAAATGTGAGCTACGGGATGTGACAATAAGTTAGATCTTACTTCAGCAGAACATACCAGTAACGGCACTCAACGTTTAGAGCTAGAGAGCAAAGAACGAAATGTCCCAGATAATATAAACACAAAAAGCTGGAGACAAAAAGAGGCAGCTGAACAGTTATATCTCATTACAAATAAATGGGGGTCCAGGAAGCATGCATCTTTAAGAATCACTTCCCTGATTAAGTGCCTCTTGAAACTGTGAGAGAGAAAAGGAATGTCTGTTTGGACCTGGGACCTGGGAAAACTGGGACACATACAGTAAAGCGCTACTAAAAGCCTTTCCATTGCACTTCATATAGTTTCACTACGATTTAAATTTGCTGCACAGTAGTCATTAGAACATGACTTGTGGTTCTTGACCTTGTAAATATATAAATATTTTGTAACTGTTTTATGTGAGGGTATGAAAATCATAATTGTATAAACCAAATGCTGATATTGTGCACTCTATATGCAAAAAAATGTATTCAACATACAGTATTGAATGTATCAAAACACAGCATGCACAATGAGGACAGAATCGGAGGAGATGGCTAATGGGACAACAGATTTAGTTTAGTAGTTCTGGTTGGCTCACACAGATCACAAAAAAAACTGCTGAATGGACTCACCATACACTGTTTGGCTACTATTACATAGTTGGCAACTATTTAGTCAAAATACAAAATATATATATTATATATATATATTATTGTGCAATTGTTGCACACTTACACATCTGACAGAAGTAAATGTGCATTATCACAAAAGGTTATTAATTAAATTAAATGAACAAAAATCAAATTCTAATCAAGCAATCTAATAATTTAAGTTAACAGTATCTTTGTTTGAATCTAAGTCAACATTTATTGTATGTTAAGCTCACAAGTTAAAGCTTTACAATACATTAGTTTTAGTTATCTTGTTACCACGGTATTTTCATACCCGACTTCCCAGATGACGTGCCAAACCACACCTAATGTGTGGAATTGATCGTTTTAACCCTTCACGACTAACAAATCATATCTGAACTGATGTGATGCCCTAGTGCTTAAAAATGTATGCTCTCTTCATCTGACCATGAAGCAGATCTGTATTCTGGGACTGATTCACCCTTTCCCTCACATACAGTTCATTTCAAACATGAAAAAATTAAATACAATATTAAACAGACACGTGCAAACACTCTTCAGGAGTAGAAGATATTTAACATAGGTTTAATAATGAACTGACTCAGGGGCCCAGAGACATATGGTGCCTGGTCTGGTGTGTTGAGGTTAGAGTGAACTAGCATGGAGCGAAACTGACACCTGGTGGCTATATGCTGCTACTTCTGTATGTTTCAAATCAGTAATGCACACTTTATTCATGTACAGCTTTACAAATAAACAGTTCGGACAATTCTGATCTCGTTTGGTCACAAAGTGTCAAGAAAATAATTTCTAATAGTCCAGTTTATTCTGCTAATTCGGCTATATTGTAGGTAGGTCTGTAATTAATTAACATTAATGAGGGCTACACTCCACTGTGTATGCTGGCTCACTGACACACTTAAATGACACAGAGCCATCGTTAACTGTATTAATTACACCTGTGCTTTTTCTGCTGTACAATTCTACAGTATGTGCTACATACTAACTAACAGTATGTTGAAAGTACACAAATGAATTAACATGCTTAAAGTAATACTGTGTAACTTTTCTACAATAAAATAACAGATTTGAAATCATTTTGACGCTCTGTATGTCTGTTCTTGTACTATGTAACTTTGTGCTCTGGATCACCTGCAAAAAGTACGTAATGCTTTACACACCACGATCTAATGGAGAAAATGTCTTCAGCTTCTCCTCTGATGTCCTCCAGCTGCTTCACATCAGCTCTCTGGGATTTGCAGAGTTGCCTGATGAACAGTTAAGTAAACTGTTGTGATCTGTAGCTGCTTTTAGCTAATGTTAACTCAGTTTGTTAGCCGGCCTGTCTGGACTGTGAGCTCAGAGTACTAAGGAAGTATTAGTGTTTGTACCACAGGTATTTCGAACTACAGGGAAGAGGTTATTTTCAGGCCCAGGGTGTCGGTGAATGCTAACGGAGAGCAGGTCCAGTGTTATGTGAGAACTAGAGCTGGGCAAGTGGGCAGTGTAACCAGCCTCAGCAGCCTTTATGGACATAATGACAGAGGTGAAGAGGACATTGACAAAGGGACAGTGACAGAGCAAGAAGCTCCCGGATAAGAGTAAATCTGGGACTGACTGACTGTTGTTGTTAAGTTGTAAGAGAATAATGTGAAATCACAGGCTAAAGCCTAATTAATATTAGCTGGCTGCTATGTCATGTTGTTGATGTTGCTTGATGTTTGATTGTTCGCAAAGTTGTTGACGACTGTCCCTATTTACAACAGTGGTATTGCACTCTTCTGCTAAATCAGAAAAAAAACAGCAATTTCTAAAATACATTTTTCTATCTGACATCAAATGTGACATTATGCTATGTTACATCCAAGCATTGAGTCAAAGGCAACTTGACAACATTCTTGGTGGAATTTCACAGTTGCAGGATTGTCTCTTTCATTCAGCAGATCTGAATGAATAGCAGATGACAGGTGAACACCCAACGGGAACCCCGACTTCTTGCCTTTTATGGCCTGGATGACTGAGAATCTCCACAGACATAGTCCAGAAAAATATTTCTTTGTCATATTTTTCAGCAGGGCAAATACACAGTTCCTGAAACAGCATGACTTTACACTTCACTGGCACATTCACCACAATGGTTTGTGGTGCGAAACAGTAAATAACAAGTTTAAGAGACACCAGATAAAGTTCAAAATAGAGAGCCAAAAGTTAAGTATGTGAAATTTGTTCCAGTCAGATAAGATGCATGGCTGAATTTCTATTCGACATAGATATAGTCAGCACTGAATAAATCTTGGCTAAAGGAAGGCTGATAGAATAAACACAATCGTGCCACATGTGATTATTGCTGTTTATACTCCAGCATGTGGCATTATAATTTAATAAAAGAAATAGATATAAAATTGGTTTTTACTCACAACAGCAGTGGGAGCAGCGGCCACCACGCAGTACAGGATGAGAGGGGGGACGAAGCTGGACTCCTCTGTGCCGGGGTACGGCTTCATCAGCTCAGCATCATTACAGAAGAAACCCTGCACATGCACGCTGAACAGGTCCGTGCATTCCATGTAGTAGGCCAACAACACCGTGCCGGACATGATAACAAGCTGGAAGAAAAACATGTTGGAGCGAGATAGAGCGACAGAGTAGAGAAAGTTAAAAAAGAGGAGAAGAAGAAGAAGAATGAGAAGGGGGAAAGAGGGACTTGTTAGTTGTATATCCAGGCTATCCCGCTTGATTCATTTTTCAGTGGTTAAAAAAGTCGTTTTCGTTAAATGAGTTGTTTTGTTGCTGTTCCCTGAACGTCACTCCAGTATTCTCTCAGCTGTGACGTGTCTAACAGGTTTTAATACAAAACAGCCGTATAAATCCTCTAAAACCATCTCTTTTCCTCTCTCTCTGTCTCTAACTCGTCGTGTACAGGCATCCCCCACCAGCACCACCATCCCTTACCACCTCCTCTCCTCCCTCACCCCCTCATCCTTTTATCCCTCTAACATCATCTTTTGTCTCTGGCCTCCTTTCGCTCTCCTTCTAGAATCGGCTGCAGGCAATTTCATATATATATAGAGAGAGTCTCCTTAGTCACTGATAACGAACCAACATTAGAATCTAAAATATAAGACATCACAAAGCAACGCTTTTAACGTAAAATTTGTGTTACTCAGTCACTAATGTGTTGATACTGTCACGATCTCGCCAACCAGCTGGCACTGTGCTGGGGTTTTCATATCAAAGGAAAGTGATGAGATGCTAAGGAGGCTGCCAGAAAAAAGAAAGGACCTGTTAAGTCACCGGAACAGGAAGGAGTAGGATATCTTACTCAGGCAAAGGTACTGCTAATTAATGTTAACATTAGTCACGTAAAGCTAACATTCAAGTAGTAGTAGAATTACTGCTCATCAGTTCCCTGTGATCACAGTGAAAATGTGAAGAAAAAAATGTTTCCCTGTGGGAGAAAGAAAGAAAGAAAGAAAGAAAGAAAGAAAGAAAGAAAGAAAGAAAGAAAGAAAGAAAGAAAGAAAGAAAGAAAGAAAGAAAGAAAGAAAGAAAGGTAAGATACTTTATTGATCCCAGGAATCAATAAAGTATCAGAATATTACAAATTGCTGCAAAACACAATCTGCATCGTGTTTTTATTTTATTCATATGAAGTGATATTATGAATGGCTCCTTATTCTTAAAACATGGTCAAGCCAACCAGTTGTAATATTTATCTGAAACACTAGGTGTCAGTATGTTACCAATGAAGGTTCAGTATTGATTTTAAAAAGGACACAAAGCAAATCTCAGTATATAAAAAAACTATAGTATATTCCATAATCTGCTGGGGCTTTAAAATGTTAGCTTTAAAAAATTAAATAATTGTATTAATTGTTAACTACAACATTTTCAGCAGTGATAATGACTGTGTTTGTGAAAACACTGTGTGTTTATCATCTAGAGTCAGGCTTGACTAATATGCATTTCATTGAGCTTATCTTACATGTAGCATAGCCATCACAGACAGCAGAACTGGGCATTAGGTTGGATGTCTATAATTTAACAGTGATATAACAAAGAAATAAAACATGGCTTGATACACACAACTCCAGTCCCCAAACCAAGTGCAGGCCAAGTGAGTAAACTAAGAGCCTCTTTACATTAAAATAATACAGCTGTCTATTAGGGCTGTGAAAGCAAAGCAACAAACTCTGTGTTCCATGATACATTTTAGTGCTTTGGGACATCATGATTAATAACATTTCTTTATATTCCACTAGTGAGTGCAGTGTGTGAGTTGTGTACTTTCACTCACTAAAACTCGTGTTCCCACTGTTAGTATTTTGTGAGTACAACAGTAAAGTCTTTGAAGCAGATTCATTAGTTGTTATCATTACATGATTCATATGAATTTCAAACACTGACTCATTTTGTGCCTCATTTTGGACAGTAGCATTAGCATCAGTTACTTTGCTAATGAGCTTGCTGACTACTAAGTGAGATGACAAAGCACCAGCTCCGCTTCAGACTATTTTGGAGTGCAGACCTAAGGCTAAAGGCAAAACAGCTTGCTGAATTACAGGAACCCAAATTTGTTTGCTTATACTTTTTTATTCTTTGTAGAATATTTAGAACAGCGTAAAACATTGCTCACATGCTTGTTAAAACTATTCCTTAAAAGTCATTTCATCAAGTAAATCACATCTAAATTCTGAAGCAAGCTTCTCATTTTGAAATTGACTAATTGTTAACATATTGAACCAATCATTACACGAAAAGTGCAAATCAGTGATCATGGATAAAGAAAACCTACCACCAAAGAGAAGATTTATGAAGCAAAGATCATTGTTGGCCTTGTTCTACCAAAATCTTGGGTAAAAAGGTACCACATGCTGGCTAGAGGCCAAAGGAAGCATCTAATTACTTTTAATTTTGTCATATGTATACACTGATCAGTACATGATTCTTTAATACATTCATTTTGCAGCAGCATATAATAACCAGCTCATTGCAGTCATCTCATGGTCAGACATTGCAACAAAAATGAAGTTTATCTCGACAATAATATCCTGTCCTATCCAATTAGTTCACCAGGACTAACTGTTCCACTGTAAAATATGAAGGGTGTGTGAACCAGACTGTACAATATGGCCATTGGGGTTCAGACAGGGATGGCAAGGAAGCAACTGTGTTTACAGAGGGCAAGAGAGAAATGTTGGCAGTACTTGTCCTGTGACAGATGGCCATGTCGAGATGTCCAGGTGTGTGTGTGTGTGTGTGTGCTTTATCAGTTTCTACGCCAACCTTTTGAATAACACTACACTAGTAAGCAATATTTTTCTGCTTTCCCCTGCTATTGCAAAGATACTCTGCTGTGGGGAACACTTTTACAGAGTTCACATGCATTAATTACTAGTATGAAGAACCATAATACCTGGTTGCAGACTATACCTTGTCATTATACTCATAACTAAAGGCAAGTAGCAAAGTGAATGAGCAGAAATTATACTTCGCTGTTTCAAATTATACAAAAAAAAAAAAAGCTCCTGCTCCTTCATCTTAAAGCTGCTTGTCGCCAAGACAGACAGATAATTTCAAGCTGTTCCATAAACAAGTTCCAGGAGGATAATCTGCCAAAACATTATTCATAGGTCTCCTCTGAAAATATGTAAATTCTTCTGCTTGTGGAAATGCCATGTAATACCTTGTGGGATCACATACCCGAGGATGTCAGATTTACAAGGAAATACCTGAAAAGGGCAGATTAATAAGAGGGGGTGTACGCTAGAGTACACTTGTTGAACTTTATTATTATTACTGCAATTTCATTTATTTTGACCTTTTATCTTATTTGCATTTGAATTTTAAAAATAACACATAGTGTGCCTCAAGCTGAATCACAAACTGCAACCACATTTGTGTTTATTCACCAGCCTGAGTTTGTTCAGCAGTAGCCTGAAAAGTTGATACAAAGCATTGAGCTGGTTTGGAAGCTCAAGATGTCCTTGAACCATATCTTCCCTCCTACATTCATCCCATCTCGCTCATATCTCTATAAAACTCATATTTGCTCCATCACTCACCCCCACCTCCTTCTACTTCTCTACACTATGAATCATAAAAAGCCATAAACAACCAGTGAGCCATTAGACATGATGAGAGTCATCAGGCCATGGCAAATTACCAAAACAGCCCATGAGAGACAAGCTATTTCAGCATGTTCACTGATCTCATTCTTTTTTCTCCCTGTTGCAGGCCTTACTCAGTTCTTGAGTTTTACATGTTAAAAGACGTAAAGATGTTCAAGTGTGCAAACTAATGACAAGAAAATTGTGGTGCAGTGTAATGCCAGGAAACTCTATTTCTGTGACTTCTTCATGAGCTACGATTTGTCTGACAGTTGTACACCTGGGCAAGTGTCCCTTTCTCTGTAAAGCATAACTTGTGGCTCCATTATACTCACTCACCAGCCAGCATCATGCTGCATTAGCTGTGTGAAGGGCAGAATGACAAGACTGGCTGTCGTAAAATGGTTATACAAAGTTACTGCAGCATGCCATTATCCGTCTCCCTTAGAGGGGACAATTCACTACCTTCACCCAAGATTCTGGCAGGGCATTTTGGTGCAGCCGTCTGCCTCTGGTGAGTTTTAACAGGACACATTTTTCAATGCTTTTTGGGTAAGTAGCCTATATCACTTCAGGAGGACTAGCGCTACCATTTATAAATTGGTTAATACGGTTCTTTCTCAGTCTATTATATTTTCCAGTTTACACTGGATCATATGACTGTCTGTGATGTTAAAGTTGACACTCAGTGACACAGAGAAAAATTGCTTAGCTACAATTCCCCTCAGCTCTATAGAGCTTTACAGCATTTCTTAGCACAAGGGTTTTGCCCATAACTTTAATGTTTTGCTTTACTTTCTCCACTCTCAGCAACCCTGTCTTTAGCAGGAAGCTGCTTTCAAAATAAAGCTCAGATAAACCCACAGCACACTACCCAGTACCAACACAGCAGACAGGCAAAGTCAGCAAGTCAGCCAGTGAACATGGTGGAGCATTCAGCAGCTAAAGAGTCAGATATCTAGCTCGGTGGAGACCAATACAGAGCTAAAAGGCATGAATCTTTGATTTACATTCATCAGATGAACAGAAACATGACTCCAAATGAATCCTAATATTGTTTCTGCTGGATGCATAAGCTAAATGCTGTTCCAACCGTTTGCTAACACGTTGCACATATCAACTTTGCAAGTTAGGTCAGTTTGTGCTTGTGTGTTGTTACGTTGCCCTGAAATTTCCCATAAATATCAATAGTCAAAATACTCAAAGTTTTTGCTGCTACTAGCCTTAATTGGCCCAGTGCCAGTAGGTTATAGTGGCTAATATTAGCTAATGTTAGTAAATCATAGACACATATTATAACCTACTCATTCACTTAGTCACTGTAAAAGTCGGCGCTAAGTCAGTACTCCCTGCCAACTATTCGACAAACTGTCCTCCAGAAAACAGCCTCTGTCTCCAGCAGTGAGAGTCAGTAAGTCCTGCTGTTTACCGGTGGGGATTATGGGATGTGATGTAAGCAAAACACTTGAACTCCCTGGAGCCATTTTTAGATATACAGAGATATTATTTTCTATTTTTTAAAACACTGGGAATCGTTTTTAAATGGCAGGTGCTCTCAGATGCTGTGTTTTAACATTTACTTGTGACCACAGCCGACAGCAATCTCACTTTAACTCAGTAATGTAGGCTATAAAGTCAGTTATAAATTATATAGTTTAAGTCATATGAATGATAATTATTTTGCTTTTCTCTTTGAGATATTACTTTGCTCTGTTTGTAATTACTTTCCACACAGCCAATTTCATCATAATAAAAATGCATACCTATAATAAAATTTTCACCCATCATTCCCCTTCTCCAACCCTCCTAATCTCTCTCAATCTCCTTCATTCCAAAATCTTTTTACCGTCAGTCCTATTGTGTTTCCTCCCTCACACTATGAAAAAAAGCAGGAAAATGTTATATAAATCCAACACCAAGTCCTAGATTTTCATTTCACTGTCATGTTGTGTTAGTAGACTGGAAAAAAAGACTGACAGAAATGGGCATGTTAGCCTGGGCTTGCCCGGATTTAGACCGTGATTTTACACTTCTGTTGTCAAACTTGTGACACACAAGACAGCTACCCATTTCTGTTTTTTCCCCAACATTCGAAAAGCTAGGATATAATGATGAATAGTCAGCTGTTAAATTTGAGTCTGAGCCCCAAGGCAAGACATCTTTCTCTTACTGTCTTTACTGAAAATAAATTACCAACTTCTGAATTATAACTTTAAATAAAAAATCCCAGCTATAACAGAGTCAGTCCATCTCTTGATCCAGGCTCATTAATATGTTAAGTACAGCATCTTGTGCTATTTGGGGTTCCAAGAAGGGTCATCCAATCAAATTTCTAAGACTTGTGTGGCTGATTTCAGGCATTGATGTGACACATTCTGCCCCCACACACACCACGTTATTTATCAAACAGGCGCACCAAGCCGAAGTCTCAGTTTGCATGTCATTTTTGTGTTTGCAGGGTGCGTCTCTCAGCTTATTGGATGTACATTTCAGGGAGGATCACAAAGCAAATATAGGCAACAAAAGTTAATTATATATTCTGCTTGATTTACTAAGATCATGCAATGCTGCGGTTTTTCCAAGAAAAAAATCTCTGCCCTTGAATGGCAGGTGTAAACAAAGCACAAATGGAGTTTGAAAGGAAGTCGTGGTGAGAAAAGAAATGCAAATTTGCATTAATTCTACAGAAATCTCAAGGACATTGGAGAAGTCACACTACAAAAATATTTTTTTAGAGTTGTTTTGAGTAAATAAACAAACAGACCCAAAACAAAATGAGTCTTAGAAGGAAAATAAAGCAATAATTAAGGAACATCTATGATTATGAACTTAATTTTAAACTTGACAATGATACTGCAAAATTAGTGAGGCTGCAACTGCTTTTACTTTAGTTTTCTACTAAAATATAATTTGCATCAACATCATCTCCACCTCCACCTGCTACACGCTCAGCTGCTCCACCCCCATCCTCTTTCTCATTACCACTTGTGATGGGTTGTGTATTTTGTTTGTCTTATTCTATTTTTCATTTCCCATAAAGGTCACCTGTCTTGATAATAGAATAAATACATATAGAGTACAAATAATACAATCATAATATTAATAGTAATAAACTTAGTTTTTCATCCGTTTTCTAAACCTGGTACATACAAAGAAATCCTACTAGGCCTAAAATATAAGCCCTTCTTCTGTTGCCTTAGTAAAGGAGTTAAACACAAGCACACTGCAGCCACAGATGGAGTAAATCTTACTCTTAGTCTCAAATTATTCTTCTTCTTTAATATTTTCAGTTGGCATCTTAAAGAAAAAGTAACAAAAATTAGGCTATGTTGTCCCAGAGTGGGTCTAATGCTATTTTCAGGCACACAGCTGTTTGTACTGTTCAGTGGTTGTTTGTTGCTTTTGGAGTTAGAGATTTTTCCAGTGTGAAGAGTGAAAAAAGAACACAGGCAACAATGATAGAACAATTCAGTCACAAGTGGTTTAAAAATTGCGGGTCCTGATATGAATGGTGGTGTGTGTGTGGGGGGGTTTAAGAACCGGTATGTAGGATTTAGGGGCATCTAGTGGTGTAGCTGCTGATTGCCTAACGTAAATGAGAAACTACGGTGGCCACCAAAAAAAAAAGAGAAACTCAAAAGGCACCATCTGGAGGCAGTGTTTAGTTTGTCCATTCTGGCTACTGTAGAAACATGGTGGTTCAACATGGCAGACTCCATCAGGATTTTAAGAATTATTATTTTCAGGGGATTCACACGAATGAAAACATTATATTCTTTTTCTTCCATATTCTGTAAATAGAACGCCCTAAATCTTACACAATGGACCTTTACCCAAGTGAGGGCACTAGATTAATACAGAATCCCCCTTTTTGACAGAAGACAGATTACCACTGCACCATATATAAATAACAATCTACCTGTTCTCTCCCCAGCTTCAGGTCAAAATATCTAACAGCAGGCATCGCAGGCTGCAAGCATCCTGCCCAAACTTAAACAAAACTATCAGGTTTTAATTAGACTGTGTGCTGTTCCAAAACTCAATTTAACATGCAATTCCCCTGATAAAAGTCCCCTTTTTAGAATCCTGTTAAGTTAAAATCATATTGCGTCAGTGCAGCCAAGAGAGAGACAGAGCAACATCAAAGACGATCAGTCCCTGTGGGGATGGGTTTTGTTTTTGAAATAATGACAGCCTGGAACATTATTACGCCATACTGGTGGAGGGCATTGAGCAAGATAAAAGAAAGAAATCATCTCTGAAGTTGACAGTGGAAATTCACAATAGTTGAGAGATTGGTGCTTTTCCTTAGGCCCATGCTAACACTGAATGTAGCACGGTTTTCATTTTTGTACACAAAACCAGAAAAGTGTACATGGTCATAGTTAGATTAATAAAAGCCTGGGGCTCTGTGTATTACATAACATTCAGGGGGAGGTACAGGATATATCTCTTCTCTCCTCATTCTTCACTGCTCACCTCCACAGCTCTGTCTTTTTAATTAATCTCACCGTTTCTGCAACCTTTCACTTTCTTCCCCCTCTTGCACTTTCTTCATCTTCCCCATCTCATCTATCCTTCTCCTCCTATATGTCCCATCTTCCTGTTGCACTCCATCCCAGTCTTTATCCTAGACATATTTTCTTTTTTTATTCCCTTTCATCTTGGCCTGTTTTCATTTTTTTTCTCTCACAGTAATGGCACGTGACAACAACAAAATGATCATCTTTAAGTGAAGTAATGGATGAAAAAAGAGCAACAAGTATCATGACTAAATAAACAAATCACCAGAAATAAACATTCACACTGCCTCTGGCACTGAACTACACAGCCGAACGGCTCCAATCAGGGCGCTTTGTTTCAGTCATGTGACAGCACTACTTTCCCTCCGCCTTGCTCTGTTCGTGACAGGCGAAAAAAAAAGACAGATAGAAGAAATGAACAAACAGGGAAAAGAGTGAGGAGCAACAAGATGAGGCGATACAAAGGAAGATAAAGAAGGTGAAGGGAAGGAAGAGCTCTGTGACACTGAGAAATGGGAAAGATGAGGGGGGGGGATTAAGGGAGGAAAATAGAAATGAGGCTGTGAGGATGTGACATAGACATCAAAGAGGGAGAGAAAGAGAAAACAGCTGCCTGTGAAAAAGAGGGGGAGTAAGTGAAAAGAGAGTAATGAAAATTAAAGAAGGCTTGCTACTCAATGGGCTATTACAGTGTCTCTCTCAGGAGCACTCAGCCTGTGATCTGTTGCATCTTGGAGAAAATATACATGGCACGCTATGTTTTTCTGGACACTGTCTTGTGCTTATCTCTTCATATAGAGCCTGAAAATCGATTTGTGATTAAATGTTTTAGTGTCGAGTTGTTCAAGGGCAAAATTGTTGTACAAATCAATGATTTCACGACTGCTTTCGATGTTATAAATGACTTAAATTATTAACCACATTTCAGTTTTGTCTGCCCAGTAAAAAACGTACAGTTTATTGCATTCAACATCCATTTCATTCTTATCATCATTACATGTGACGATGCCTATATACATATTGGGATATAAATGCCAATATTGGGAAAAAAGGTTGTTGTAAATCTTGGTATCAATATCATACATTTAATATCATATTAAGGCTGCAATTTAGTAAAACACTCCCATAAACTGAGCACACTTAAGAGACAGATTTTAAAAGAGATGCTGTGATATTCTGATTTTTAATCTCAATAGAGCTTAAACCAGCACAAACACAGAATCCTTCATTTCCCAAAATGCAACAGGGACTGTAGGTCCCTACAGAGACGTAGAAGACAATAAACAACTGTTTTCACAGGCTGAACTCGTTGTGATGAATAACCAACCGAACTTGATGTGTAAAGTCTATGAAGTCTCCCTAGACCCTCCCTTACCCTAGATCATTACTAAAACACAATGCAACAGAGCAATGGGCTAATATTTTAGGAAACTGTTTTTCTTTGGGCCCTCTGATATTCATCTCATATTTGGTGATCTAAAACAGTACTAAAACAGTACTAACACTAGACTAACCTTTTATTCTGAAGTTTTAAGAATAGCTTTTGTAAGGCCCAATTCAGACCTAATCCAAAGCTGCAGTAAAATATGCTGTTTTTCATTTATTTGTGATATGGGGGTAGAGTGCTCTGGCTGTGCTGGTGCAGGCCACAGGGGTTGCCATAAAAAACACAGTGACACAAACAGTGAATGAGAGTGAGGGAGCATCTGTATCAAAAAGCAATCAGTAAATCAGCATAATAAAATAATAATAATAAAATGTTATTTTCTGATTGTTTCATAGCGGTTATGTTCAGCAACCCCACCCCAACTCCACACACTGCCGCATTGCCTGTGTTGATTCACTCCAATGCCTGTTTTGGTCTGCACACGGCCTAAAGCAACACACCTGTTAATTACAGCTTGTTAAAGGCATTATTGTGCAGTTGGCAGTGAAACAGGAACTTGTTCCAATTTAAATCTGCACAGACTTTGATGATAAGCTTACAATTTATTTTACCAATGACTAGAATTTTTTATATTCTTATTTAACCGCTGTTGTTATGTAATACAACATGTATTTGTAAAGACTTTGAATCTACCATGTAACAGCATGAAAGACCATTCTCTCAGCCATCTGACTGTACCAAATCAAGCTTTCTTCCTTGCAGGCGATTCCGAACTTTTAAACGTTTTTGTATAAAAAATGAGGGCATAAAAACTGTCCTCATCATCTTTATTTAAAATCTAATCTCATAAAGACAACACTGTCATCATTTCCCTTCCTTTCATTCTCTGCAGTGAGCTAACTGATGTGATTAAGTAATATAACAGTCATTACTGAGACTTGGAATGGTCTTAATTCTCTCATCCCCAATAAAAACATCAGACAGCCTAATCTCCTGGTGGAGATTCATCAATAACCAATAACAGCTGCTTGCTAATTTGCTTAATGCTGGTTTAGTTACCAGCGATGAACAACTTTGAAAATGCAAATGTTGCTATGGTAACAGTGACATCTCTCATCTGGTGAGAGCAGGCTAAAGTTGATTCTACAGGGCGTGTGACATAAATCGGATCTTTTAAATAAAATCTGATCATCAATATCTCATTGGTGTCTCTCTCTTCCATTTTTATTAGTTTCTTCATTAACAGTAAAGACTTTTCACAGCCTGAGAGCATAAACTGATTTATTTTACACTGTTATCATTAAAGAAAGTATTAAATCCAAATAAAAAGAATGGTTAGGAAATTAAAACTTTCTATTTCAGCTTTATGGCCAATTTACCAATTTCTCATGAGTGCATGTTGTTGTTTAACTTACATCTTGAATATAGAGTTTACCACCTAGATGTTGTCACCAACATAGTAATTAGTTAGCTATTAGCTCCCCTCTAGTTACAGATCCTAATTAAACAAATTGCACAGCCGTGATTAGCAATGTCCAGCTGAGCATGTCACGCTGAGTTCCAGCCAAGACACTTGAAAGCTGTAAATGAACGAATTGCTGTACAATAATGACAGGCTGTCTAACAGAAGGACTTCCTACAGAAGCTGAAGGACTTTGGGATGATTAATTGTGTGTCATATTTCAAACCTTTTACAGGAGGATGGTGCTTGAAATGTTTCCGTACCCACTGTGGGTTTTTTTATGGAAATACTTGCTGTACAATACGATTTGTCACATGATCTTACTTAAAGTCAGACTGTGTCTGCGACATTTTAATTGACATTATTGGCATTTCTAATATGGTAAACACAGTCTATAGCTCAGACTTCTTCTGACAAACATAAATAGGAATAGACCATGCAACATGTACCAGTATTTCTAGCTAATTTTCATTATTCCTAATACTAATTGTATAATAGCATACAGGAGGGTTAAGAGTCTCTTAGCTCATACCTGATATTAAACTGATTTCCCTGGATTACCTGCCTGTTATTCCAGATATGGTCAGCAATGTCAAACATTTTTTTCGCGTAAAACTAATCTCACAACCGGTCCTCTCTCCTTGTTCAGTGACATAAAGCTCCATTTACATTATTGATATCTGACTAGTCAATAACTGGGAGTGTCATCAGTTAATGTCTCAAATTTGAAAAGATGTGCAGAACAGTAATGTTATTCTTACACAGATGTACTGAGGCAAAAAAAAAAAAACAATATGAGGATGCCTCGAAAGCAGCGAGGTTCAGAGTAAATTCATCTAAGATTTTTATGCAGGATATTTCCTCAGAGAAGCGTGTGTGTGTGAGAGAGAGAGAGGAGAGAGTAATGCAAGGTGTCCTGAGACATCTCTCTGATTAAGGACTTTCAGCTGACATGGTAATTAAATATGGAAGAGCAGTACAAGTCTTACACACACTCACGCACATTCAGCTTTCCACTCATTCCAACACTTCACGCTCTGGTTAACTGCGTATAATTCACCACAAGAGGTCATTTGCTAATGGTTAAATTGTCACTCACACACACACACACACACACACACACACACACACACACACACACACACACACACACACAATCTCATCATGTGCATTCCCCAAACCAGGATTAAAATTCATACATATATTCATGAATTTTACATTTTGTACGGAAGCAAAGATAATCACTCAAACACATGCAAGCACGCACACACGCACACACACACACACACGCACACACACACATGCACACACACAGCTTCTCACCTCTACAAAGATAAAACATGGGATGATGGAGTAGCTGCGCAGGGTGTTGTTGGACGCCATCTTGCCTCCTGCCGGGAGACTTCTCCTCTCAGGATTCACGGCAGCTCACTCTGCAAAGACGGGAACATCAAGTGTCAGAGTTCATTATGTGATAACGACAGAAATGCACCGATGACATTTCTACCTATTACACTATAGATCTATGTTAATACTGTATGAGTACTCAGTGAAATTAAGTATTGATGACAGCCACTCTTGATATTGACAGATCACCTACAGCCTTGAAGTGTATTATTATCACAAATATTATACTGATGACAGTTATCTGAACTTTCTCCACATATAAATAAAAACAATGACTGAAGTGAGGCAGCTGTATGCTTAAATCACATAAGCTGTCATTTACTCTGCAGAAGGGTGATGAACACAGGATCGTGTTTGTCAGATTCACTACATTTGGAAAGCTAAGTCTGCAAAGTAGCCAATCATTCAATCCATCCATATTTGAGCTGCTTATCCTGGGTACCACTGGCAGAAAAGGACAAGCAGAACAGCTCAAATGACCAAATTCCCTCTGGGGGATCCCAAAGAACTCCCACAGCAGCTATAGGATTCAATCCCCATGCTGTGTCCTCTGTCTACCCTTGTGTCTCCTTCCAGTCAGTTGTGCACACAAAACCTCCAAAGGGACTTGGCCTGGAGGCTTCCATAGCAGTTACAGCAACCAACAATCCCTGTCATTATTAAATCATTTGTTGACTGTATGTTGTATGGATCTATAAATTAAAGTTATTACATCCATGCTACCCCAGCTAGCATTAGGAGAGAGGTGAAGTACACTCTGGACAAGTCGTCACTTCATCACAGGACTTAAAAGTTATTCAATCAGCAAATCCTCATGTTTGATAAGCTAAAACCAGAAAATGGTTGCTTGATAAATGACTTAAAGTAGTGCTTGGGTGGAAAGGGACATGGTCTGGACAGATCTGCACTTTGTGGACCTTGGAGGCAAAAACTAGACTAGTTTCCTGATGCAGATTTTTCTTCTAAAAAATATAATTTATGAAAGTATCTGCCAAGGCTGAACACTTCAGCTGAGGACGGCCTGCAGGCTCTGCTTTCTGTTAACGTTATTGTGATGATATTTTGTTCTGCAGAGACTGCAACCACACAGATAGAACTGATCCTAAGCACTCAAACATGGTGTCTGTCGCTGCTCCCATTCTCCTCCTGTCATCATGTTTTACTGCATTTCATTATGGCTTCTAATTGTTGCAAACAATAACATGCAATTTCCCCACAGAGAATACTGAGCTCGTTAGTGAGATTGGGAACCAAGTAGAAATATGTAGTGATGAGGACAAAGGCAGAAAAATAAAACTGCAGTGATATTTGCTTTTCTGGCTCAAGACAAGGCTGTCACTCACTCATAGTATTGTTTTCAACTGCTGAGGATTGACAGTGCAAGTACGAGGTGTCTTGCAATGGGAGTGGAAGGTGGATTTTAAAAGTGATTCTGGAAAGCCAGTATCTGCTGTATTGCTGTTATATTGGCATTAATCAACAAAGCGTAGACCCCCTGCAGATATTTAATGCTCGTGGATGTGTTTTAGGGCTCTAATCATGCTTAATTCCCCATTAAAGAGTAACGTTATGTCAGATTTGAGCTCTAGCTCTTCGTACTGTGCAATTTTGAATAATGAAAGGCAGTGTGTGTGGAGAGGACGGTGGAGAGGGGGAGGTTTGTTGTGGAGCCAAATTGGAGAGAAAGGAGCAGTGGAGTGATCCAAATTCTACATTTAAAACATTTTTTTTCCATGCTTCTGTTTTTTTTTGGTACTCAATAGTGAATTGTCCTTGAACGCAGGCTGCTTGTTTTAATCACTGAATAGATGATTAAGTTTCAGATGAATATCAAGATACCAAATTTCTGCTCAAATGTTAAAGATCACCATATTTGTTGCATTTTACATGTAACTTCTTGGTACTACAAAGCACTTTTATTTCTGTGATAAAACTTCTAAAGTTCTTATCTGAATGAAGCAGTAGAGAAATTAAACGCAGAACAAGAACAAAAGAGTTGGGGCTGATAACATGAATCGCAACATCAGTCAGAATCTCAAAGCTCAGCAGAACATTAACATATAACAAAAATATATACTGATGCTATACATTTGTTTGTTATTTTATTTTTCTTCAACGTTTGTCTGGTGAGTAACTTTCTTGTCTGAGAATCCAAGAGAGTCTAGAACAGATTTCAGCAACAAACTCAAAAAGGAGGACCTGTAGTCTAGTGAGAACAACAATGAAAGAGTCAGTAATGATTTACAATCAGCCTGTCATGTATTTAACATTACTATATCTAAATTGTGTAATAATTGTGAGGGTTTGCTACAAATAAATTAGTTAAAGGATTAAATTGTGGTATTCAAAGAGGCTCCGTGTATATCTTGTCAGTTTCAGCCTTAATTGGTAATTACAAACTTTCCTTCTGCTGCAATTACTGTAACACACTTCTACACTATAGTTACTACTTCGTTTAGCATCCAACAGTCAAGAATTAGTGTTGAAGCAATAGTTAGACATGCAGTTCACTTTCTTGCAGAGTTTGGGAAACAGATGGAAACAGCTCTCTTTTCTGTAAGCAGATATCATGTGTTTCAGTGTTTCTGTCCTGTTGTTTCCTTAAAAGTCTTTGTTGAAGCCCATAGAGAGTTTCCCTGAACATGTCAAGTTCAACAAGGTGGATGTCATATTTGAAAGCTTTGTTGAGAATATAACAACATACTGTATGTCACATAGACCCACAAACTGTCTTGTAGCTGCATTATTTCCTGGTCTGTCTTTAGTTATAGCATCTTCTTCAAATGGATTTCGCCTTTTATAAAGTAGCTATTTAGTTGTGAGGAACTGACTCCATGACCTGCCATTTAATATTGACATTTAAACTTCACTGGATAATTTGCTCGAACTTTATTGCAGCTGGACTGGGAGTATGATGATATTCAACTACACGTGGAGAAACATACAACAAGTAGAACTTAACAGGATTTTCCAACAATTAGAAGTAACTGGGGTCCATTAGGTTTATTCAGGAGAGCAGGCCATGACAAAATGGAACATCATGCTATGATCAGCAAAGAGGATCTGATAATATTGAGAAACTCAGAGGCAATGGACCCAAACACCATCGGGCCTGGTAAACAAATTACAGTTTGACATTCTGCTACATTTTGCAGAGCAAGAAACAAGCCAAGCGTACCTAATGACTCCTGTTTTATTTCCACCTTAAGGCCACCTTCAACAAGAAAACAAAAGAAAACAAATCATGAAAGTGATCCTCAAAGCAGAAGAGGGGTTATATCTAAAGACCTGGGGAGTGCCCAGTTTCATTATTTGAAAGCTATCTAACATTCCTAAAGCTTTTATCCTGCATCCAAAGAGAGGAGAAAGGTTAGGAGAGGTGTGGTACTTTGTCTTTGGAGCCAATGGGTGTTAACAGACACATTGGTGATTTACACAAATCACTGCAGGAGCACTACCATCTAGAAACTGCCCAAGGGCAGGCTGGAGGCAAGAGAAATCATGTCCGTTAGCGGACATAAGTAAGAGAGGTCCTTACACAGCTACTGGGCAACTTCTCTGTGTAATCAAAAACAATGGAGCAATATGCTATGCACCAGCCACGAAAACATCAGGCCGTTGGAGGCCAGCAACCCAAACAGCTCTACAGCATCACCTGCTAAACAGCACAGATCCAGCATGTGACGTTTCATTGATGCAGTCAGGACAGAGGTTTGTGCAAACATTCGCACACCCTCTCATGTAGCATTGCTTTAATGAAAACTGCTGTTATAGTAAGTCAAAAGGACATCCTTATTCCTGCTGATGATTTCTATGAAGAGGCAGCAGCATAAGCAAAACTATCAGTACAGTTCTTGTAGGGTGTATGTCACGCTACTGAACACCTCACATGAAGTTCCCCTGTCAGAGGAAAACACTCATGAAACTCTCATCCCAATTTGAAACTAAACACTTCAATCACACTGAGTCATTAGACACAGGCAGACAGTGACGCTGTCAGGTCTAATCAGTGCCTAAGTGCCTGTCCCATCTCATTTAACACTCAAGCCAGGCTAATCAACCCGACATTAAATGGAAACAATCTGACCATCAGTCAGTCTCACAGCTGTTCATTCACTGGGATAAAAGGTTCCGCAAAAAAAAGTCTGTTCGGTGCCTGTACATGAATGCTTGCCATCTTAACATGTGGTAAAACTTTTAACACCCGTGCGTGTGTGACTTCAGGTGACAGGGCTGCCGAATTAATGTTTGTTTACCCGCAATATAATAAAAAAAAAGTCATTTATATTTCCATGCTCTTATAAGAAGATGAGTGCAAACGTCGAATCAACTACAGAGCCAGTAGAGACTCGCACTCCTGTTCAAGGACACTTGAGCATGGTGCATATCTGTCAGGAGAGTTTGAGCTTTGATAGGTTTTCCATTTGATGGATGGTCTCACACTTCACTCAAACTGCGAGCAGCCACCTGAAAAGTCTTACACGCCGTGTAAATTTAATTGCTTTCACTAAATCCATATATAAAAACACTACTGCTCGACATCCAGGCAATCTGTCTCGGTGCACATTAACAGTGTAATCAGCCTCCAGTGACTTTTCAGATTAAGGCAGGTATGGAAGCATCAACTACAGAGAAGAAATTGAGTAGTCATGTTTGTAATGTGGTAAAAAAGACCCCAAAATTAAATGACCATACTAATCACATTTACACTGTCATACTTCCGATACTCAGAGATACGTGGCATTTCTTTTAAAATGTTCTCGACGACCACCAAGAGAAATTAAATTATTATCAATATATATCATTTCTCCAGCTTGCTCCACCGAACCATGATTTTATCAAGCCAGCCAACTGTGATTTCTATCTCAGAAAATCTGATTAATTCATTTCCATCATATATAGTACTGTGCCCTATACATACAGTGGTTATGAGCAACAAATTATAACTACAGAAAAGATTGTTGGTGCATTTTAAGGACATAAACAGGACATAAAATTTTTAATTTTTACAAAACAAAGCACTATACTTATTTGTATAGCCCAAAGTCACAAAGTACATTTGCCTATAAGTTTCTGGTACAATTCAGCAAACTCTTGTGCTTTTGCCCATTTGGTTCAGTTGATTAAAACTGGAGTGAAAGCTGTCCATCTCTTGCACAAATAAAACAACTCAACCAACACCACCTAAAAAGGTCTAGTTCAGTCTGACTCAGGTGGTGTTTGCTCATGCTGCAAAAGCAAAGCAGAACAAAAACAGTAGTTTGTTGTAGTAGAAGCGTGAATTCAAGAGCTCAACTACTATTAAATCTATCTGCTGATCGTCAAAGGAGTATTATATATTATCAAAATGAAGTTTGCCTTTAGTCAACAGTGGATAATCAAGAAGTGACAGGAAACAACGAAGGAAAGAAAGAGAGGTGGAACGACATGCAACAAAAGTCTCTAGCCAGAATAACCGGGGACTTTAATCATAGTCTATAGTATACATTGACATGCATACAGATTTTCCCTGATCACTAAAAAAACATTAAAGAGGTAAAATAGAGGCATGCTGTGCTTCCTCCATGTATTTTGGCAAGTCCTCATTAGAAAACATGTAGTAGCAACACAATTATGTTACAGAATGCCTCTTTATCGTCTTATCGTTGGTCATTATTCAAACACAATCCAAGAGGTCCAATTGCAATTTCTGACTCATGATGATCATAATCAATTATGTCATCACCATGACTTGCCATCAGTCACTGCAATTTGATTTCTCTTTGTGAGTGCCACAAGTCTATTATGGTGCACTGACAACATACATTAATTTGAATGCAAGAAGACATGTTAAGTACCACATTGCGTTTTATTTTGCAGCCACATGAACAGAAATACAGACTGCCTAAAAAGTAGAAGAGCTTGTGATTTGCTTCAAATTATTAGCAACTATTGTCCTTTTGATGCTCAAAGTGGATCCCAACCAAGAAAATCTTCTCATACCTTTGGTCTATTTTGAGACACTCGAAAGCTGTGCAGTCTCAGCTTTTATTTAGTCTTGTTCTGTGTGCAACGTTGCAGAGGGAATAGACAAAAAAAAAAAAAAAGCTGGCAATGTCACAGTTGGACTGTGAGTTTGATGATTTGACTGGAGGCTCTGTGACAGATGATTCCAATCAGAAAATTTAAGGGGGCCATGCTCAATGTCAAAGAGTTTACACAACATTCATGTATTTCTTGCTCACCAGAACAGCCTCACAGCACTGAAGAGTCACAGTGCTAAATAATTGGACCTAGTCACAGTAAAGTCTTAACGTGATTTCTCTTTTTCTCTCGCCTAAGGACATCACAGTTTCAAAAGATGTTGCAAAGATCATAACCAAGGAGCATTTTTTTTTCCCAATTCCAAGAGCCAGTTAATTACAGTCAGATGAAAGGTGATCAGATCGTCTTCCCAGAGGCGAGCTCATCAAACGAGCAGCCTACAGGCCTTGTCAGGATTCATCAGTATCTCCTCTCCACTCAGCCAGCCTGTGATGACTTTGTCTAGACTTGACTGCCCTCCTCTCAGGATGGACTGTGAAATATTGAGCCCAGAAATATCATCTGACTGACCATCTCCTGGTCTCCAGCTGAGTTGTTTTGCCTGATGGTGATGACTGTCTGAATGTAACTAAACTGTGACAATGACAGAGCTGGGAGTCAAAAGCTGGGCATGGAAAAATGTAATATTACCTCCTGTATATATCACTGCTAGCGTGGTGGTGTACAGCCCTGTGCCCTTCTCTCCTCCTCTACTTGAACAGTTACCGAACTCTTGCAAAAGCCCGAATTTTAAAGCTGCACTCATAAATGTTTGAACAGTTCCAACCTTTGAACCAATCTGGATGTCTATGGTGATTTATGAGAGGAAACTAGCACAAAAACATATAAACAATTCACCTTATTCCTTTATTGAGTGGAAAAACAGATTTCAGTTAATCAAATGTGAGGATTTTTTTGTTTGTTTTAAATCATTTTAGGATTTTGGTCTATTGATTCAACATAACTAATCTTAAGTTTTCACCTTAAAGTGAGTGCTGGAAACTTTCTTTTCTTTTTTTTTATAGGTAATCTAGATCAAAACATGACTTTATGAATTGAACTGCAGCCCTAATAAGCAAAGAAAATCATCTCTAAAATGTAACCATGCAGAAACAGTTGGACATTTGGGAAATAAAGTGATTATCTTTTTTTGCTCAGAGTTATGACAAGATCAATATCATTCTCATATCCTTGGGGTAAATACTGAACAGCTATCAGTCAGTTAGTTAGCTTAGTAGAGCTGTTTCCCTGTTTATAGACTTCATGCTAAGCTAATCTAACCCACTACTGCTGTAGCCTTACATTTGAAGGAAAGAGATAAGAGTGGTATCAATCTTCTCATCCAGCTCTCAGCTAAAATGTCAAATTATTCCCTACTAACTTTTAAACTAAATAATCCATCTACGTTACTTACAAAATTGGACGTAAAAATACTACATGGCCATTTAAAAGTGCTCTCACTGTATGGTAATATTATCCTAGCTGCTTTCTATAGTTTAATGTAGAAATGGTTCCCATGATCTCTTCTGCTTTTTGTTTGCTGCGTACAATTACAGCACCCTCAATTGAGTGAGTTTGTGTTGTCGTTATTTTGTTTTGTTTTTTTGCATGAAACCCAGAAACATGTTTTTCTGGGAAACATGCCAACTCAGCATGCCAGTCTGTGTCCAAACCTATCCTACATTGTTGTGCCGTTTTATTTGACTACAGAGAAATCATTAGATTTTTGGATGCTGAAAATGCGCCTGCTGTCACCAAATGGTGATTTTATACACTTATTATTCAACCCTTGTAGACTTTAAATCGCTCCTCTTTCCATGAGACTTCTTCCTGAAATCATAACTGCGGAACAAGGTATATCTCATTTTGAATTCCTCATGTGCTGCCGGCACAGCAGAGTATACACTCTCTTTGACAGACACAGAGCTGTCCCATGGCTACCACTCTTGCCAACAGAGCATCTATGTTGCTATAAATAGACATGGTAATACTTCTCTTGTGGCTTTCTTAAAAGGGAAATCTGAGTGAAAAAGGGAAATCTAATTCATCTGTAGAAAATAATAATAATGGATTTCTCAAAGACTTTGTGAACCAATGTACCCCTGTAAGATCACCCTTAGATAGAAGGGACACAACCTTCCATTAAATCACCTTTGTCAGGCTGTGTTGAACTCGCTCTATCATGCGCATACGCATACAACTGTGTGTTAACATAAAATAACGTTGTCATCTTTCCTCTCCGATCTCCCCTCAGAGCTAAACATCAGACAGGACAGTGACTCACAGCCGATACAGCAAAAGGAATGGGAGAGTGAGAAACCGAAAAAAGACATGCGAAAGGCAAACAAAAGAGGAAAAAAGATAGAAGTGAAGCCAAAAAGATGTTTAAGGAGATGGTTCATTTGGAGGAGAGGAATTTTTGCTACTTCTTCTGGGACTTGCTGCTAGTCATTTTCAGCAGGAGTCTTTCAGCTATAAAGTCTTTATAAGTCTTTATAAAGTAATATAAAAGGTTTCTCTCTCTCTCTCTCTTACCAGCAGCTACAATTCTTGGGTGCCTACACATATCATATGGAAAGTTATATAATATATGGATTGTAGAAGCCTAACCCTAACCCTAAAAACTGATTTGAACGATCCACAACTTAATTCATATACTGAGCTTCTTTTTTTTACCCTACTAGGTAAGATGACAACGACAATTTTATCACCATTTGCAATCAGATCTCATTAGCTCACTGTATTGACACACAGATGGTGCAGAAGCAAAGCATCCATTCATTCCCACAGAGACCTGGGTTCAAGCCCTTAAATTGGTCACGCATTCCAACAAACACGAATGATTGTGTTCAGGTCTGAGAAACTGGTAAAGAGATCATGTCTTTGTAGCACATAAAATTAGAAAGAAACCTCACAAGCTGCACAAAGATCAATTTCAAAAGCGCTGCATTGCACTTCTATAATACTGTGGGACCCACAAAGGAGAATCTTAGTCATAAAACACCCAAATTTCCAATTCAACTGTTCAGTCGTGTTGCATTGCGGGTAATGTTGGTGCCTGACAAGGAAGATGAATGTGTGGAATAAAAACAAAAAAAGATATCTCTGATTCTGCTGCATCAATCCTCAATCATGACTCCAGCAATGTTATAGGAGTGCAAAGTTAAGAGGTTGTTTCTTCAGATAAAAATGAAACTAACACTAAACGCAATGAAGGTTAGTATCAATAATTCAAGACCTACCACCATATAAACCCTAAATTAAATTATGTTATCTGTGTAACAGTTCTGGTACAACATAACTTGTGATTTAGCAACACTTGATTGGGGAATCACTTTTTGTCCTTTACACAGAAACCTAAGCTGAAACGACATATGGTAGAGGACATGAGAATGTCACCACAGACACAAGTAAGATATGATCAGGAACAAAATGAAGTTGAGAGTAAAAGAAGATCGGGAATGTCCGTTTAGAAACTTTCTCCAGAGGCAGACTTTATAGAAAGAGAAGCAGCAGAGACAAGCCGAGGAGACTTGTTTCTTTAGATGCTGCTCACCAGCCAGACGCTCACAGACAGTCTCAAAAGTCTCACACATATTTCTATATTTGCACATATTAATGGTTTGAATCAGCTGCTGACATGAGGTTCACCCTCACATCTTTTCTCTGATTAAGCAAAGTGCTATTTGTCTCTGAAGCTCATTTTAGCTCATCGCCACAGCCTTGATCATTTTTGCCTCAATGTCACATCTCTGTCTGTTCATAGAAAATTCATTATCACCTACTTTATAACTAAACATTCTCCTATTCAATAAGCTGTGACATCTTAATATGGTCAAAGTTTTTCTCTTTTATTTAGCTTCCTTCTCAATACAATCTAAATGTACTGACATATAGATTGTTGGTTAAATTGTATTTATAATATTGTATTTCTTCTAAGTTAAATTCTAAATTTTAAATATTGAATTTAAAATTAACTGTTGTGGTTAAGCTCATGCAGTGAATTCATCCAGCAGGTTGGTTGTTGTTACTTTGTACCCTAGCAGATGCCATTAGTAAACAACTGCTAATGCTTCGGGCGTATTTGCATATGTATGAATGTAAATTCCTAAGTTGAGAATATGCATTTACACCAGTGCTTCCAGGCTTCTGTGTGTGTGTGTGTGTGTGTGTGTGTGTGTGTGTGTGTGTGTGTGTGTGTGTGTGTGTGTTTGACAATGCTGAATGATGCTGTGGAAGTTTTTTTCTCATGCAGCCTTGTAACATCTCCAGAATTCGGTCTATATTTAGATCAAACAAGCTCTTGATCTTTGAGTTTTCAGCTATTATTCAATCCAGTAATAACCATCAGAACCGTCACACACCGTCCTCCTGATACAGCTGGAGATAAAGAAGTCTTCCCCTTCTGAGATTTCTCAATATTCCTACAATGTCATACCAGTGCAGCTTTACAAAAATCATTTTTTCCAACCATTTTTAACTATATTTTAGGCTAAAGTTATTATTCAGGTGCACCATTTAACTTTTGACTAGAAAACTGCCTAGTAGCAAATCATTTCAAACAGCAATCAGATTTAAACACCCACTAGCTAGCAAGCTAATATTAAGTGGCACAGAAAACAACAAGCCAGTTTCGTAGCACAACAGTTCTGAGGTCTATCCGACTGCTTCACCTTGCATAATTCATAAATTTGACAGCTAAATTATTTGTGTAGTCTGTGTTTATTAGTCTCAAAGAAGCAATGTATCAACTGTGCAAACATTAGTGTTGGTCACAACTCAGATTTATATTAATATAATACCTTAATATATGTATATTAAAATTAAGTTTCTGTAATCTGTTAGTGAGGTAGAACAACTGAAATTCATTCCAGACAAACATTAGCATGTGGCACTTTGGAAACTAGTGATGAACAGTTAGACAAATCACATTACTCTTCCACAAACATTTTTATATTAAACTGCTGATCCGTTTAATAAGCCAATTAGCTATTTCAAATTCCTCCTTGATATAGTCAGTTACCATGGATAAAAAACAACAACTGGGACTCTATGCCAGCAGGGATATTTGGCTGCAATTTCAAGTATTTCTCCATTAGCTTCCATTCCCATTCTGACTAATTATATACACGAGGCTGAGCTGAGAAGCTTGTCTGCATTCTGGCATGCTACAAATAGGCTACTGGGCGTACTTGTGTATTTTAGCTAACAACATACCACTTTTGCCTCATATTAATCAAGCCCCCTTGTAAATATACATGTTTAGCCACATTTACTGCTACTCTCTTGTCTGGCTTCCAAGCAAAAATATTCATGAGGTACTGCTGGTGTTCCCATTCCTTCTATTCCTCTCTGACACCGTATCACCTGTATGTATCAGCCTTCTCATGGATAGAAAGAGAAGGGACGTCCACTCAACCTCCAGGGGCACACCTTATCTCACCTTAGGGCTAATCATTCCCCGGAGACATCATAGTGACAGGTCTATTGCCCAATCAGGACACCCCCACCGCACTAAAAAAAATGGCCCCCACATCTGGTGGTAATCAAATACCTGCTAGCAGCGGACCGTGGAGAGGATTTGTGTGTGTGTGTGTGTGTGTGTGTGTGTGTGTGTGTGTGTGTGTGCAGTCTGAGTATGTATGTGTGTGTGCATGTGATCAATAAAGAGTCTCTTGTGTGGGAGTATGAGAGGCGTTAGATATCAGATGCGAGTTCAGAGGTCAGTGCTTCCTGCAGGCTCACTACTATATGTTCGTCTGGTGTTTTTTTATTAACAGCATAAGACATCTGCGGGTGTCTCTTTCTAATTATTGCAATTTGTCACACATTTTAAATCACCTTTTCACTTCAATATGATTTCTTCCCCAGTGTGTCCAGTGCACTGTAGCATCTTTGTGTGTTTGTGCCTCCAAACAGCTGCAAGAAATAACTAAAACATTTTATTCTAAAATGTCAGAAATGATACATTTGTGTATCATTCCCCTGCTCCTTTCACTCGTACGTTTTTGATTTATCATGTGAAGAGGTAATCACACACTAGAGTTGGATGCAAGAAGCCCTCTCCTTGTCCTTCACTTGGAGATTAAGAATGATAAACCTAGCATATGTGTGCTATAAAATCTCACCTAGTGCAGCTTTACCCAAAAATAAGCTGGGCTTGCAGGTTTAAATGTGGCTAGTAGACATGGCAAAAAGACAATTTTGAAAACAAAAACTACGACAAAAATAAAAAATTCATGGACTGAAATGAAGCAATAAATCAAAACTATGATGAAAAATGGGACAGAGAATAGGTAAATGGAGCCGGTTTACACCAAAGATGGTGACTGCTATAGCCCTAGAAACACATTTACTACAATTTTAAACTATAACTGTATAAATGTATACATCACACTGGTAGATTAGATTACACTGACTAAAGCAAAATGGATTTAGTCATTAAAGAAAACTAGACGAAAACTAACAGTAATCTTATGACTCAAATGTGACACGTAACACAAAATCAAGTGACAAAGTAATGACAATGACGACTGGCAGATCTGTCAGAGGCGATGTTGACCGCAGTTGTGATGAATAATGAACTATATCACCACATTTAGTTCAACTGAACCCCACATCAGAGTAAGTGACGCCGCTGATGACGTCATGGGCAAACATCACAGTTTATCATTGCCAGGCACGATGATGTCACTGTGACCTCAGCGTGTTTTGTCATCTGTTTGGTCAAACGTGACACAAGTTTTCAAAGAAGGGCACACACAAACACAGTACTATACTGTATGTGCAGTAAAGAATGGGACCATGTACACATGCACTCCTGTGTGCATTCATACAAGCAAGCGAGAAGCATTTGCTTACTCCAACCTACAAACGTACTGTATAAATGCACTCTTGTGCCCTTATGTGGAGCAGCATGGTGGGAGTATGCCAAAAGGTATCTTAGCGTTCACTGGGCCCTGCTGACAGCCAGAGAAAGGCTCACCTGATGCCCAGCCACCTGCCATCTGTCTGCTGAATTATAGCATTCGCCTGCTATACTACAGGGACGAGCATGAATACACTTGTCAAATATAAACACACACAGCAAACTGCACCGAAAGCAAAAAAAAAAAAAGATACCAGATACAAATAGCTGGTAGAAATATGCGTCTCTCTCTAGGTGGGTGTGTATCTTATTTTCAGTGCACAGTCAAAGGATACAAGGGGGATTCAACTACAATGTGCAGCACACAGTTAGGAGGAACCAAAAGCGGCACAAGTGAAGCATGCCTATCACTGTGAGTGGAAGCAGAAAGGAAATGCTACTGTATCCACTAATTAGAGAGAAGGTGATTAGAAATACAAGGGTGCCAGTCAGCTCATCTGCAATGCCTCTCAGCTGTACATTTGCAAATATCTTGATTCATATTCTATGTACATGCCTCGTGCATGTTGACCTGCTGTATCATGAGAAGAGAAGCCCTGCCTTTACACCAGAAATATCATTATATTCTTATTGTGTTTCCTTTTCAGAGCACTAATGTAAGATAGGTTCTGTTCTTCTATTCAGCTCTCACGTTGAAGCCAAGGCCAAGGCTGTACATCCACAGTGCCGTTTTCTGAATATGATAAGAGAAAGCAATCAGGAGAGGATGGTGACACTGCTGCACTGAATTAATTTCAAGGTTACACTAAAACCGCTCATCAAGGCGTCTTAACAAGCATGGGATTCCAGTCTTTGGGTGATCTGAAAGGCATCAACTACGCCGTGCGTGTCTAGAGGGGGGCTGGTTGAAGGAGGAATATCCACCCCTCTGATGTTAAAGGGGGGGCGGGGAGATGGGCCAAATTTTTCTCGCTGCCTGGACACAAGACACATTTGCTCGGCAACGAAGGCGACACATTTGCACGGATTCTCGCCTGCAGTTGCATAAAATGAGGGACGCGCAGGAGCGAGACGCACGAAATGTGCAAAAAAAAATCCCCATCTGTAGGGGAGTAAATAAGCGCTGGAGGGCGGTTACTGTTGCTGCTCGAGACAGGTGTCTTTTTAAATAGCGAGATCGATTCTTTACAATCATTAAAACACTGTTTACCCACACATCAAATCCGTTTCCACTCACAAAACGCGTTTAAATCACGAGATCTGGTTCGTTTCTATCGTTTTTACGCGTCTCCCACGGTGTGACTTGATTAAGGTCCGAACTTGCCTCAGCAACAGACAATAGCAGCACAGTCCCGTTTCCTCTTATTTCTCCTCCTACAGCATCTGCAGGCATCACACACACTTACCTCGATGGGATGAAGCAATAATCCAGAGAAAAGGCGAATCCATTAAAAGAGGGAAAAGGAGGAGAAAATGGGAGCGAAAGGAAGCCGTGAGCACTCCCACTACTACTAGTACTACTACTCCATCGGTTCAGCAAAGCCGCCGCTCTCGGTTTGTGATGGGGATCACGCAGCGTGTGAGCGCATGAGGATGGATGCTGTGCCTTGTCCGGGGGGCGGGGACAAGACGTGTACTCAGGTCCAGTGGAGCGTACTTAATTCTGTGTAGGGACCTAGTGTTACAAGCAAGACGGCTGTCTAGCATGCACACTTTCAAAACAGTCTGCCCTATAGACCTCCAGGTCCTATAGAAATAGAGGGTACATGGCGTTGTTGATATATTGATATATATGAGTCTGAAGATTTATATTGGTAACATTATTTATAGAATCACTAGAATATTAGCTGAAATCTGAAAGTTTAAGCCTAATAAAAAGAAACTGAATTACTGTTTGCATCCCAATCTATAGTTTAAAGGAAGAATTTACTCACAAAACCACTACACTGAAGAATGGGAATGGCACATGCCAAAAAAGCGATATTGTGATATAAGTTAAAGATATTTGTCCAGCAAGGTAGTAGTTAAAAACCAATGTGGAAGAGTCTTAAAGGATCAGAATGTACGGTTTACAGGCATCTAGCAGTGTAATTGAAGATTGCAACCCCTCACCTCACTCCTCATTCCTAGCATGAAGGAGAAACTGTGGCTGCTGTGCAACGTGATATACACTAAAGCCAGTGTTTGCTTTGTCCATCCCAGGCTACTGTAGAAACATGGCAGACTCCATGGAAAAGGACCCAATCTGAGGATATAAAATCAGTCATCAATCATTCTAATCTAACATAACAGTTCTTATATCCAGGTGATTATAAACTATTGAAAACATACCTATGAATATTATATTAGTTTGCTAATTTTCTGACCTCAGAAAAAATGGCAAAGTCCATGCTCAAAGTCATAGATTCATAGACCAATTAAATTTTTCCATGTATTTATTTGATTATTTTAAAGCTGCTGTGTGTAGGAATTGATCATTTCTGACTTTGGTGCCATCTGGTGGTAAAATTGTACGTATCTGACCAAAGGACACAACAAATGTGACCAAAACAAAACATGGATTAGCATACTAGCATACTATGCTTTAATCAGAAAAACGGGATTCAGCTGTCACATCAAGCCACAAAACAAACGGTTTTAAAATATATGGTTTGTGAAATATCCAGTTGTTGTTAACCATTGCCCCCTTTCTTTTCTTCATCCAGTTGTTGCTATTCCTTATTGCATAATATTTCATGTCTCAAAGGAAAGCCTAAATGTACAGTTCCACCTCTGTGACCCAGCTAGTTGTGGCATTTGCACTGTGATTGCACTGCTCCCCAAACTGGGACAGGCACACTGAAGTGAAACCAAGGTTCCCATCTCTGCTACAAGAAATGAGTGAAGAAACACTGGTGTGTTCAGTGATCTAGATTCAGAGAGCACGCTACATTACACTCTGTGCTCCGGCTGTCCCTCTTCCAATCCTCTGCTTTTTAAGCCCAGTTCTTTCTTTCACTCCTCCCATCGTCTCTTTTCTGTGGCCTTTAGTCAGATCAACAAAATGAGCAGAAAAAAAGATGTTACTGTAAAACCTAGAAATGTGCAGTCAGCGCATGTTATAATTAACAATAGTGCTGAAGTGTTTTGAAGATGTGGTGGATAAATTTGGTACTAAATGTAGCTGGAGGTTGAACTGGAACTTAATGGGGGCAGTGGGAGCCTAAAGGGTCAGGGCTTGTGACAGCAGGGTTGTGGGGTATACATTTCCAGATTATCTTAGAGGATTTGTAGGAGATAGAAAGGGGAAGCAAGTGCATAGGCTACCCGAGTGCCAAGATACTCTTCTTGAGCAAAGCATTTTACCTCTAATGTCTTAGGACATCTGTCTAGTTTAGTGTTTCCTGTTTTATTTTGTAATTCCCCTCTCTCTTCATATCCTTAACTTAACTTCCTGCTGTTGTTGTGTTTCCCGCCAGCTTTGATTGTCTGTTTTGGCCTGATTAGTTTCACCTGTGCCGGTCATTCTGCCTTCCTTCGTCTGTGAGTTCCTTGATTCAGTTCATCTTCATTCTCTGTTCAAGCATTCCAGCTAGTGTTTTGTGTTCCAGTCTGGTTGTGACTTCGAGTATGGTCTGCTTATTTCTGGATGCAGAAGTGCTAAAAACTGTAACCGTGAGGCAGAAGAAGCAGTACATCCAACAATGGCGGCACATTTTCAGCTTCAAAACAGTGCTACGAGTGACTCATGCTCTTCTTTATACTGTCATTGAGCTTGTCATTGTGTGCATATGAGTAATATGTAAGTGAAGGACAATGCTAGATATTAACTTTCAATAAACTGGATAGACCAAATAGAGAGTTAACACCAACACTGGCAGCAGTGGCAGAGGGTAATCATTAAAGTAAAAGCAGAAATACTATTATGTAAAATGACTAAAATCTACATTTGATCTTAAAAGTAACTATTTATAGCAAAACTAGAAGCATCAAAAGAAGTTTCCATGCAGAAAATACTTCCTGTGAGTGTTATTACATACTGGAATAATTGGACTACTGATTCATTTTACAGTTGCAGTTGCTTGCTTATCTGTTTAATATACTTTTGGGTACTTAGGTCTGTAATAATGCACCATTTTAAACTGATTATATGCTTTGTATAATTCAATCTTTAAACTATTATCTTTAGCTGTGAAATAAATATAGTGTGGTACAAAATATAGGAAATGTAGAAATGATAAATAGAATAAAATAATCATTAGTATAGTTACTGACAGGTGGCTGCACAATGTACCACTAACAAACCAACAACTGTGATTGTAAGAGAGAAGCATGACGTAATTCTTCCTCTATAATCATAGTTCAAACATCCTGTCTTATTTCAAAAAGCTAATTTAATGCAATGATTATGACGCATCATGTGATCAGAGCTAATATAATCTGCTCAGGTCTTCTGGGGTTATAGACGTACTGATGCACAGACCCAAGACCATGCTATAGGAGTAGTCCGTAAAGAAAAGAGATGTTACTCTAATTTTCTCAGTCTCTAGGTGCCTCTCTAACTCTCGCTACTGTAACGTAAATGTGATCACTTCATCTAGCCACCATTCTCTCTTTTATGTCAGCACTGTTTAGTTGCTCCAGAAGAAGGAGCAGTAGTGAACCATCTCACGTGCTAGAAGCCAAATTCACTCTATTAATGCCTGTCTCATCAGGGTGGAGAAAAAAAAAAGTACTTTGGAAAAGCTCCAGTTCCCAAAGTTCTCCCACTGGAATGTCGGCTGTGGGAAAGAGATTCATCAAGTTGTTTGTGTTTACAAATATTTTGATGGCGCTCTCAGCAGAAACTGTTTACTCACTGAAATTAATGTGCTGTTCCTGTATGTTTAAGCAGTTGCTTATTCCACCAGATAATTCAGTGAGATAGAAGTTATACTGAAATGCTGTTTTTATAGAAACAGCTGACTTCCTGTTTGTTTCTGCTCCATAGTGCCTTGACCTTAAAAGAAAGAGGCAAGAACTCATACACACAGCTGCAGTCTTCTGGAGATTAAAAAGCTTGTTGAAAGGAGAGAAACGGTTGAGCCGCAAGTACACAAACAGCTCAGTATAATGGTGGCATGTAGAAGGACATTTCAGTGCGTCTCAAATTGTCCGACCTTGAACAAGATCGGTTAAAGCAGAAGAAGACTGGGCTAGGTTTAACTTCTGTCAGCAGAGTTTACACCACAAACCTACAGAAGTTTAATAATCTAATCTGGTAAATTCTGGTTCCTTCCTGTTGTTACATGGCAGGGTGATACTTTGACAATGCTTTGTCTCAATTGGGATACTTCCATTTGTACACTTTTATGTAGTACACTATGTACCTATGTACTTCCTGGCGTAGTGCGCTAATTTTGACAGGATAGTGTTTCAATTCAAGTATCACAACTTTTTCCTGCTTCTTCTTTTCCAAATTGTAACTGGGTACCACATTAGCAGCACCAATTGACCACCAAAATATGAATATAAAGCATAAAGCAACTTTCATTTGTATATCAACTCCAGTAGCTTCCTTGTCCACCATCTTAACAATGCTAGTGGTCCCTCCCCTTCCGCTACATAGCCAAAATGGTGACCATTGAGAAGTGTCCAGCATTCCACATTCAACTTTTTGACCGTTACAAGTGCACCATCGCAATGAGTGTCAATTATGGCAAATGCAGTTTAGATTTAGACATGGGGCATGAATCAGCATGAAACATCTCTAGCTGATAACTTTAAGACAATTACATCATATATTACAATATTGTTTAATATGCAAATGAGGCATTATCTAATGGAAACAAGAAAGCAAGTGTAGTAAAATAAGATATGTTATGAAAGCAAAATGGCCCAAAAACCTCAAAATTGATCAGTCATCAGTGCAAAACAATGTCTTTCCCTGTAGTGTCTTGCCAGTAGGTAGGATTTGGTGGCACCTGTAGCAGAGCAGTTACTGAGTGCAATCCCACCACCTCCTTTCTAAGTATGAAAGAGAAACTATGGTGGCCTTATCTAGAGTCAGTCATTAATCTGTCCTTTCTGGGCTACTGTAGAATTATGGCAGCTAAACATGGTAGAGGCTCTGCAGAGTCTGAAGATATAAACGACTCATTCTAAGGTAACAATTATTGTTTTCAGATGATTATAAACTAATGAAAACAGTTATCCATGATTTATATTCCATAAATCGAGCCCCATACATTTTAAAACCTTCTTGAATTGTCCTATTTGACATGCAAATCAAAGAGTCAGAGATTAAACTGAGCACTGTATATGGGACTCTTCTGATTATCAGGCTTGTGTTATAGATTCATATGCGAGCTCGCCCTGGGGACGCACATTCACACAGAGGAATATCAGCTTTCACTACATCACACAGTGTGTATCCTTGTCATCTCATACACTGTATGCCTGCTGTTATTCTACCAAAGAAGCTTCACACAGACTCAACAATATAGTGTAGTGTGTCACCAATATAATAATTAGAGTGCAATAAAGCATTTCGGCAAGGAGATTGGATGGGGCACACAATAAAGAGATTGTGATTTATTAATAAACAGACCTATTGATGCATACCAAAATCAATTAAGACCAGAATCTAAAGTGAAATATTTATTAGGCTGATCTGAAGTTTAGATGACCCAACTCTTCTTTTATTCCACAGCTATTAACTAACTTCCTCCAGACTTGCAGCATTGTAAAATAAGCTCAAAATGTAATGCATATTTAACATGCAGTAAGAAGTGAGCAAAAAACTGCTTTACAACAAGGAAAGGACACCATGCAAAAAAGTGGAAGATTGTGGAAGGTAGGCAGGTGGGCCAAAATAATTACAAACAATTGTTACAATAGAGATGAGTGTAATTACATGCACATCAAGGCAAAAAATGGAAAAATTATGTCTATACACTGACTCTGAACCACCACTGAACTTGCTTTAAAATTTATTTCTTCATATATATCAATAGGGTTAAAGCATCAAATCTGCCCAAAGAAGGGAACAGTGCAATATGCAGTGTAATTTTTAGCTGTAGTTTTTGTTATTGTATGAATAAACATAGCTATTTCAGCTCTAGCTTGACAAAAGCCCTAATTTATCTAAAATTAGAACCATTAGCTGGTATTTTGATGTAACAAATGAATATACTATTTCCATATAATCCTATTAATGTCAGATAAAAGCAATCTCTGCATTATTAATGTCCACAGTCCGTGTGTATTCTGTATTGCAGAGTCCCTGCTCATTTCATTATTTTGTGAGCCAAGTGATAGTCACACTCCAGATCTCCCTCTTCAGCAGTTTGCCAACTGCCATGACTCTTCTCTCCAGCACTCAGTTAAGTGTCTCAGTGGGTTTCAAAAGACTCATCCTCACTCTTTCTCCTTACTGTACTCTATCTGAATAAGTGGCCGAATTTGTGCAACTATCTACTTATTGATGGAGATTCGGAGTCGCGCTCATGCTGTGGTGTGTGTGTGTGTGAGCGTGTCTGGGTCTTTTTTTTTTCTGTGTGTGTCTACGGCCCTATTATTCAAGAAGCTTATTGATCGGAGGGTGTTTGGTTTCTCAGCGGCTCCTAAGTGGTGGACTCGTTTCCATGGTAACGTAACAGGCTGGCCGTGAAGCACTGGCCTTGGCTGTGATCAATGTTGCTGGAGAGACTTGCAAACGGCCTTTTACACACATAAATGCATGAATACACACACACACACAGACCAGACAATGGAGATGTTTTCAATGTTGTACTGTCTGTCTGCTACCCTGAGATTCCCTCTTTCATTGTCACCACTGGAGGTAATAAGTTTCTCTTTGCTTTGGCCTCACTGCACTCCATTTTTTTCAAACTATTTAAGCCATTAACTTGACAGAAAGTACTGTACTGTACTGTAAACACAGCTTGCTTTAAAGGAAATATATCCCCTCAGATCTACTTATCGTTGTTTTGTAAGTGTTACTTTAGTACCAGCAGATGTGTTTTACCAGTTTGCTTGTTTGTTTTTTGTGATTTAGTTTTTTTTATTATTATTATTGTTCTGAAAAAAATCATCAAATGTTATGCTAAAACTGGCTATCACAAGGACTTCTTTGTGAAAGGAAGACCAAGCATTACCTCTGCTGCAGAGGATAATCTTCAGTTAACAGCACCTCAGAATAACGAACGAAACCATTACTAGGAAGACCAACAAGAAGAAGCTTGGGCCAAGAAACACAAGAACTGGACATTGGACCAGTGGGAATCTGTACTTTGGTCTGATGAGTTAAATTTAAGATGTTTGGTTCCAACAGCTATGTACTTGTGAGACAGAGAAATGGTGAGCGGATGATTTCCACATGTGTGATTTCCCACAGTGAAACATGGAGAAGGTATAATGGTGTGGGGGTGCTTCCTTGGTGACAGTGTTGGCGATTTATTCAAAATTCAAGTCACACTTAACCAGCATGGCTCCCAGAGCATTCTGCAGTGAGATGCCTTCCCGTCTGGTTTGAGCTTAGCGGGATGCTCACTTGTTTTTCAAGTGGACATTGACCCAAAACACACCTTAGGTGCAACAGCTATTTGACAAAAGGCAAAATTACAGTATATTATAATAACAAGAAGGACTGGTTAGGCCTCCTCCGTTAAATGGACTGCTCTGGTATGTTGGCGCAGTGACTGGATATGGAGCAAGGCGGTTACCTTCTACTAAAAAAGGTGAATGTGCCCCCTGGTAACAAAAAAATGCCTTTCGCTAACTCCATGGTGCAGCCTCTTAGCTAGCTTAGTAATGTTAGCCACAGGTAAGACTACATTCAGGACAGTCCATTTAGATTTCAGGACTTGCTGCTGTATGCAATCACTGGGGCTAAACGAGTTAGCATCTGACCCTGCGACCTGCACTGAATAAATTCAGCAACATATCTACAAGACGGTTGAATTTGGAAATGCAACTAAACATGTCTATTCATTTATTCATTCATTCATTCATTCATTCATTCATTCATATCAATATTCGCTTTGATCAACTTACATTTGTATGAGTAGAGACAAATGATTTCTTTGAGAGTGAAGTTCTCACACAGGCACAAATGTATAACAAAACAACAAATAACAAAAAAAAAAACATGTTCACACAGCCTGTATTGTGTGGGAGTCATGCTGATCTGCTGCTAAAAATAACTTGGCTGAGGGGGTTGTCGTGGCAACCAACAAACTGATGCCAGGGTGGGAACGCTCATCTCCTTGAAGAGAAAATCACATTCAGTGGAGGGACACGTTGTGACAAAGGAAGGATGTGAAGGTAGAGGACTTGAGGAGGAAGAATGACGTAAATGATGAGATAGATGGAGGACAGATTTTTGTGTGTATAGGGAAGAGAAGAAGGAAGCTGGAGCTGTGACAAAATGCAAGTACAAGGAATGAAGAGGGCAAAGGGACACTGGAGAAAAAGAAGTGGAATGAGAATGAGGATTGGAAGAGGATCAAGGAGGGATGAGAACAAGAAGACGGGATGGAGAGTAGACCAAAAAGGAGGAGAAGAAGGGTCATGAGAAAGTAGAATAGAAGAGAAGGATTGATGGAGCAAATGGAAGTTGAATGTGAGGGAAGAAAGGAAACAGTCTCAAAGCTAAAAACACATTGTTCATATCCACAACATACATATACTATACTGTATGTTCACATGCTTTAGGCTGGGCCTTTACATGCTTTAGGCTGGGCTTTTTTTGTTCTTCTGCCAAGGGTTGTATTGATACCACCATGTTTGATTAGAAGGTAGAGCCAAGAGATGGTTAGCTTACTCTTAGAAACAGGGGAAACAACTAGCCCTGCTTCGTCATAAGATAACAAAATCAACACGAGTGTAAAAATGACACGTTTCTATTTCTTTTCCAGAAGTAGTGACTTTCGGCTGGAGTTTCGGCTGGTTGCCTGGAAACCGTATGTTCATCACTCCAGGAAATCTGCTTTGCTTCCAGCAAAGACATAGTCTCTCAGCAAGAAAACGAATCATTTTATATAAACATCTTTGATTTGATACCAAATACGTGGCATCCGTAGCTTTTCAAACGGAGTTCATCAATCACTTAAAAAAATAGCTAATAATTATATCCATAAATAGCAACAAACAACAGTACAGCTTTGTGAGAGCAAAATTGCCCAATTTATGTGTAAAAGTCCACCTTGCCGACTCTCTGACGAACTGCTGCCCAGAAAGTGGCCTTTATCTGGGAATTGAGAGCCATTTACTGTAAGTCCTGCTGTCTATCTCCAGTGATTAATGTGCTGAAATTTCAAATTTCAACAAATGTTTAATGTAGTAGTAAATAGTGTCTTTGGCAAGTTATATGAGAAAAAAAACGTTACATTTGATGCTGAAAAGTTGCTGCGACGATGTTTAGGAATAGTGTAGTGTTCAGGTGTCCAAATACTTTTTATCAGTTTTTTTTTTATTATTTTTTTATTTGGCCTCCTTTCAATGCTCCTATGGACTGTCAACACACGTTAATTTGTCCAATTCATATCAAAAACTGCTTGTACTAAAAAAGAGGCACCATCCTCTTCTATTAACCCGTCAATTTCCTCCTCTCATTTGGCCTTGCAGGACAGCTGCTGGTGCTGACCTCCACTCTGTCTGCCTCTAATTCCCAGACTCACACAAGGGCTGTCTGACTTAATACATGGCATACCGCTGTGTTGAACCGACACTAATGCTGACATGAAGCTTTAACAGGATCACAGGGAGAGGAGGAGGGGGGTGGGTCACGGCTGGGAAGCGAAAGGGTGCAGAGGGCAGGATTGATGTGTGAGAAGGGGGCGATAGGGGAGAAGGAGATGTTTAAATGAGTGAGGAAAATCACAGAGGGGAGGTTAAAGGGGAGTGAAGGGCAGAAATACGGTGCATTCGAAGGGAATGAGAAGAAGGGGAGGTGTGTGAGGACAGTGAGAGGGATGATGGGAAAACACAGACTGGGGACGTTCGGGGAGGATGTGGGCTTAAGGAAGAGAGAGAGATTGGGGGTGCTAGGAGGATTAGTGGGGCAAGACAAAAGCCCAGTGCTGCGGAGGGAGCAGGAGCACTTCATCTGCATCAGCCATAAATCATCACACCCTTTCTGTGGTATTTTTTAGTCCTGTTGTATCTGCTTGTTGTTTCTACATCTCTCTTCATTTGTCAGTTTCACTCCATCTCTCTAACTCCTTCGATGTCTTGCTATTTCTTCGCTGCATCTTTCACGTTCAGCACCTCCATCTCTTCCTGTGTATACCCATTTGAAGACAGCATGGAGGGGAGAATTTCCCTAGAGAAACACAAGAATGAAGCCCTCCAGAGAGTTGCAGTAAAGAAGCTATCTTCTTTTCTTGCAACACAAGACAAGTAAAATCAAACTAAAAGTTTTGCTTCAGAGCAATCTTAGTGTATATAGAACTTTTCAAGCTCTGCAGTATGTAGGCAGAACGTTATTAAATCTGTCCTCGAAACCGTCTGCTTGCTGTTTGCTGCACTTGAACTTCATCCAAACTATGGGAGGGATTTGATTCAGGAGAATATGCAGTTTCGGATTATAGCTTCTTTCTTTACAGTATTTGTGGAAGGTGTTCAGTGCTCAAAGTGGGACAAACAGCACATTTTGCACCATGACTGCCAGTTTTTAGCACATTTCATAAACAAAGAAACAGAAAAGAAAAGAAATAGAAACAGGAGCCCATTCTTACTTATTCTAGGGTTATCTATCATTTCTGCACAAATCAGAGTAGCCTATGTATGTATCAAAATGAAGATGAACAGAAGTGTCAGCTCTTCAGCTTTTTGACTAACTAACATGTCACTAAAGGGTTAATATGAGTCCTATTCACTGAAAATAGGCAGAGCACTCCACTCAGTCATGTGTTCCTTTTGCAGATCTAAACTTCACTGACTCCGGGCCTGCGAGCAGTGAAGATGATCAGATGTCACATCTTGAGGTGAACAGTTTGAAGTGAATGGGAGCAGATGTTTTCAGAGAAGCCTGGGAAGCATGAATGGGGTCGTGATGTCATTGGAAGAGGTATTTAAATGGTTGCCATGGCAATACCGATTAAGCTATGCACTTTGAGTTATAAAGATGGTGATTGACAGACACAAATTTGTCTGACTGAATTCAGTCCCTAAAGTGTAACACTCCATTACAGCACTGAAAGTTAATCTTAGCTTCAATGATTTATATCTCAATTTAAAACCCAAATCCACATCTGCTGTAACCTTCTCTTCTTAAACAACTCACATCCTATGCTTAACCTAACCACAGGCAAATTCATCAGAATTCTAATGCCATCTATAAACCCACAGTCAGACCCATATATAACTCCTTAAACTGTGAGGAGTGACAGGATGTCCTCAAAGTGCAGATTTTTCTCAGGTTGTCCAACCATGTGAGGACACTGTCCTAATAAGTATGGAAATATACACACACACTCTGACGCACTCAAACATAAATAAATACACACACTGCCTCACACTTTAATGTAATTTCATACACAGGCCTGAGGGTGCTTGTTCCAAAACTCTGTACCTTGTGGTCTGACAGAAACAATGACGGAGGATTACGCACACAAACACACACACACACTTATATATACCAACTGTGTAGACACAAACAAACACACAAAGGTGAGCTGGGCTGCCTATTTGTGTGATTAAATCAGTGTTGTAATGTGGAAGAGGCAGCATTCATCTCCATTAGAGACTCCGAGGCCTCAAAGCTCACTGAACTCACTTTGATTCACATACACACATTTAGACAAAACACACACACACACAGGGGACACAGAGAAGCAAACATATTAGTACTGGAGTGTGCTCAGGGCACTGAAGTGCAAAAGAAATATAAAAATGTGAATATGTGAATATATCCAAATACTTTATATTTTGTGGAATTTGATTGATTAAATTCTGCATCGTAAGTGCACACAATGGAAACAAGTCCCACAAAGAGGTCCTGAACTGTAATAAAAATAAATTTAAAAAACTATCCTCCACACAAAGAATGTAATTTATCTCAGGCCAGATTGGAAATGTGCTGCCCATGCGGATGAATAATGTAGACTTACATCTGCAGGAGATAAATAATACAACATCCAATCTTTTGTTTCTTCCTCTCTTCCCTCTTTAAGCACGACAACCATTTCTTTCCTTCCCCTTCTCTCCTGTTTTGTCACCTCTCCTCCCCTAACAGAGTCTCACAGGCCAGTGAACACAGCACAAGTACAAATGTGATGCAAATCTAACGGCCACCCGTCTGTGCATAAATGTCTTCCATGCTGGAAGATTCACAGAAGAGAAAAGAATATCTTTTCAACTTATATTTTCATTAGCTACGATGCTGAAAAGGTCACTGATGTCTCATTAAAACAGATTTGTCATCATAAATGTAGCCAGCTGATATGAACATGTTTGATTGTGGCAGTAAATTGTTTGAGATGAAGCAGACGTTGAAGCGACACTGCTGGCATTATAAATGTCAACACTGTGGTAATTACATTACCAGGATGTGAGAGGGATGTAACATAATATGCACGGCTGGACATCGCTGCTTTGTTGATGCCACTGAATGACCCCAATCTAGAGACATTTAGCCTTGCGGGGAAAAAAACATCTTGCAAGTTCACCTTTTCCCAAGAAGATGAAGAATCGACTAAATAGACAAATCAGAACCTCTGACAGTATAACGACTGAGTGGCGTATGCATGATGTCGCCCACAGGTTTCTGAAGCCCAAAATCTGAGGTGTTGCTGCTGCCATGTTGGTAGTCCTGTGTCCCAGCTAATCTAAAATACAGCAAAGACATGGATCACAGCGGACCTGTGGCTGAGTGAATGATGCTCATACATGCTATCTGTAACAGCACTTACCTGTCAAACAAAGCTGCATACTTTTAATTATGGATAACTTTAAGCCTCAATATAATTTAAATGGTTCAGTTAAAAAAATTCAGACTCACTACAGTCGCATGAACAGGGTAATTAGCTATAGAGATCAAAACAATTTTTTGTACCAGGCTGTAAAGATGTTTATTTCTGCTGTGAAGTTGGACATTTTAATATGGGTGCTTATGGAAACTGATCTGTTCTGTAGCCAACCTCCAGTGGCAACTCAAGGAACTGCAAAGTTGACACTTGAACTCATCCTGTGACCAAGACTACAACAGAAACCAATCCAAGGAACTCAAGGCAGGCATCATCAACACAGTGAACAAACAGCATAATTTTTTTTTAAAATGGTCTGCAACATCAGCTTCAATGTCTGATTATTCAATTCAGACCAATAAACAATGTTAATAACATTTCTCAGCTTAATTTGCTGGCGTGATTCTTGAGTTGTGTCCTATTGCTTTATTGTGACCGTGACATCATTATGCATCAAGACAAATTTGACATTACACTGCCTTCTCCGCTTTGTCTGCATCCTTTAAGCATGTTTACAGTCTTATTCAAAAACTGGGACGACCCTACTGTACCAACTCCTGCCAGAGTGCATGTGACTTACTTGTGACTCAGTGTCATTGTGCTTTAGTGTCAGACTTCATTTTAGCTATTGTTACACACATTTTGACACAGACTGATTTAAAATCTAAAAGACAATCCTTTGATTTAAGGCTAAATCTGCCAAGGATCTGTCAAAGTAACGGAGCATTAATTCAATTAAAAATAAACCTGACAAACCTGCAGCCAAGCTAATGTTCTGCCAAGCTTTCTCTGAAATCTGTTTGTTTCTGAAATCCTTTGAAGATGAGCGGCACAGCAGAAGGATGCTGTACTGCGTTAATTACAGCCTCCTCCAAGTCCTGTTGTTTCCTACTTTTCCCAAAAACAGCTTCAAGAAAAGAAACTCTTTGAATATTACATTTAATTATGTGGATGTGTACAGACAACTGATTGATGTAGCCACTTCTTAATGTCCTGTCAATCCTCATACTTTTTTGTATATTTTGTGATAAAGGAGATGCTTGCACACATGTGGCATGATATGGCTGCAGCATATAAGGGCACCGCTTCTCAGTTTTGACAAGTGAATTCAGTCACATATTTAATGTTATTTAAGAATTAATATATAAGCCACTGGAGGTGAAATTATTACAAATTAGACAAATACTGGTGAAAAAATATTAACAATGAATATGTATATATTTAGGCTTTAAATAAGTGATTTCATTTAAACAACACTAGGAGTAAAAGCAGTCAAGACAACAAAGACATCTTCCTTGTCTATGAGAATTTATGACAGCGAGAGAAGGAGTGGGAGGTGCAGCCTAAATTAAGGAGAGAGAATCTAAGAAGAGAGAAAGGAGGATGAAATAAAGCTAGGCAGGAGGATCCAGAGACTGAAAAAAAAGGGATTATGCAGGCAGTAAAACAACAGTAGCTGCTGTGGCCCTGGGCACAACTGAACAACATGAATCTATTAGGTCTAACACACAAGTCGGGTCGGCCAACTGAAGAACACACACAAAGACAAAGAGAGAAACAGATGTACACTGAACAAAAATATAAACGCAACACTTTTGTTTTTGCTCCCATTTTTCATGAGATGAACTCAAAGATCTAAAACATTTTCTATATACATATACATTTCTCTAAAATACTGTTCTGTGTAAATCTGTGATAGTGAGCACTTCTCCTTTGCCGAGATAATCCATCCCACCTCACAGGTGTGGCATATCAAGATGCTGATTAGACAGCATGATTATTTCACAGGTGTGCCTTAGGCTGGCCACAATAAAAGGCCACTCTGAAACGTGCAGTTTTCTTTTATTGGTGGGGTCAGAAAACCAGTCAGTATCTGGGTGACCACCATTTGCCTCACGCAGTGCAACACATCTCCTTCACATAGAGTTCAGGTTCAGATCAGGTTGTGGCCTGTGGAATGTTGGTGCACTCCTCTTCAATGGCTGTGCGAAGTTGCTGGATATTGGCATGAACTGGAATACGCTGTTGTATACACCGATCCAGAGCATCCCAAACATGCTCAGTGGGTGACATGTCCGGCCAGTATGCTGGCCATGCAAGAACTGGGATGTTTTCAGCTTCCAGGAATTGTGTACAGATCCTTGCAACATGGGGCCATGCATTATCATGCTGCAACATGAGGTGATGGTTGTGGATGAATGGCACAACAATGGGCCTCAGGATCCCGTCACGGTATCTCTGTGCATTCACAATGCCATCAATAAAATGCACCTGTGTTCGTCGTCCATAACATACGCCTGCCACCCCACTGCCAGACGCCATCGAATGTGAGCATTTTCCCACTCAAGTCGGTTATGACGACGAACTGGAGTCAGGTCGAGACCCCAATGAGGACGACGAGTATGCAGATGAGCTTCCCTGAGACGGTTTCTGACAGTTTGTGCAGAAATTCTTTGGTTATGCAAACCGATTGTTGCAGCAGGTGTCCGAGTGGCTGGTCTCAGACGATCTTGGAGGTGAACATGGTGGATGTGGAGGTCCTGGGCTGGTGTGGTTACACGTGGTCTGCAGTTGGATGTACTGCCAAATTCTCTGAAACGCCTTTTGAGACGGCTTATGGTAGAGAAATGAACATTCAATTCACAGGCAACAGCTCTGGTGGACATTCCTGCTGTCAGCATGCCAATTGCACGCTCCCTCAAAACTTGCGACATCTGTGGCATTGTGCTGTGTGATAAAACTGAACATTTTAGAGTGGCCTTTTATTGTGGCCAGCCTAAGGCACACCTGTGCAATAATCATGCTGTCTAATCAGCATCTTGTTATGCCACACCTGTGAGGTGGGATGGATTATCTCAGCAAAGGAGAAGTGCTCACTATCACAGATTTACACAGATTTGTGAACAATATTTGAGAGAAATGGTTATTTTGTGTATATAGAAAATGTTTTAGATCTTTGAGTTCATCTCATGAAAAATGAGAGCAAAAACAAAAGTGTTGCATCACCAACACATGCATCAGGGCTGCAGACTTCCTCATACCACTGGCGATTTTGTTAACAAATCACTTTCCTTGTATTCATTTTCTGTTTTGGTAGAGCAAACATGCAAGTCAGCTGGGAATCAGCTGTTTACCCCTGAGGTTTTCTACAACATGTAGTTTAACCTCTCTTTAATGACGGGTGAGCAGACTGATTATGCTAAGGGTAGACACACATAAACCATTGCACTCGTGCCTTGAGGATTCCAGCACAGGGACATTGCTCCACTGTCAAAACCGTCAATGTAAAGCAGCCGGGTAATGGATAAATTGCAGACTCCAAACATCACAGCACAATTATTGCTCTCATGTTTGTAATGTAATTGTACCAAGGTGCCACATGACTCGCAGGTATGATCTGCAATTCCCGGAAATTGATTCAAAAGACGATATATTTAAGCGCTCTCATCAATGAGTTTATGAAGTGAAAAATCTGTTTTTCCACCTGGTTTTATACCCACCTCAGCCAGTCTGTCTCATTGCAAAGGAATAGCATTAACCCTTTGCTACATTCTCCTCTGAACAGCAATTGTCCAATCAAAGCTTAAGAGCTAACTGCAAGCTAGTCTGTCGAGCTTTGGATTTCTCCAGATGTTGAAGTGGTGTGTAAAGGGCTCCAGTATGAGTTTGGAGGCTGGTGTATTTTTTAAAATGTTCCCAAAATGAAAAGAGAGTAGAACCATAAGGATAGATTAATGCACCATGCACTTGTAACTTACGCTGCAATGTTATCATGCCCAGTTAATTAGCCTATTTTTGTCTAGACTAGTAATCACTGTCAAGGTCATGTAGCAATTGATATTACATTATTGTGTGCTGTTACAGGTTAAATTAAACAACACTTGTTATTTGCCCTCATATATCAGAGTACAGGCCAATGTTACTCTATTATTAGACCTGTGGAAGACTACACTCAAACAAGCCTACAACCTAGCCAAACTTAGCTGAGATAGTGTTACAATCGCCAAACAAATTGTTAGTCAGCCCAACAGACATTTCCTTTGTAACACTAAAAGTGAAACATACTGTTTGAAAATATAAACAGTTAATTATACATCTAACATCTGTCTTGGTTGTCCATGTCCGTATGAAACCGAAGCAGCAAAACAGCCCGCTTTCTAGTCAGTCCCTGCTCTTAGGTCAGTTTGTCTCCATGAGCTGCAGAGGTGAAATTCTTGAGGGAAAACGACTGTCCACTAGATTGAACAGTGTGCTCATTGTTGTTTTTTTTAAGTTAAGCAGTAAAATGAATAAAATTTAACGAATACATTTCTGCTAACAATTTAACACATTTGTGCGGTCTCCATTATTGCTGTATCTATATATCTATATATCTATATCTATATATATATATATATATATATATAGATAGATAGATAGATATATATATATATATATATATATATATATATATATATATATATATATATATATATATATATATATATATATATATATATATATATATATATATATATATATATAGCTCAGTTCGGCCCTTGTGTTTACATTTAAATCATAGATTGTGACATTGACCGTAGACATGCAGAACACAGCAGAAATGGAACATCCAATGCGTAATTCAATAATACCGTCAATACAATATCACACATACAGCCATTTATTATCTTTATATAGGATTTCTGTTTTAAAACGAGCCAGCTGGAAACATTAAAAAGTCCTTAAGAGTCAGTGTTTTCAACCAATTCATGAGGCTAACGTTAGCTAAGTAAGTTAGCTTGCTACAGCTAGACTTTATAAACCTGCATTTGAACACCTCTATCTGAAATCAAGGGCATTGTCTCAAAAACTACTAAATATGTGAAGCAGTAAATCCGCCAGCATCATCATCGCAAACTGCATCTGTGCAGAACTGCGAGCTTATAGCAACAGCAACTAAAGGGGACAGGATCAACTGTGACAGGCTCCTGAATTACTGAGCCCCACTTAAGGCACCCTGAGGAGAAATATTATTTTGGTCTCCTATAAGTGGGATTGTTTCTGTAACAATAGGTGAAGTTAGACTGTTTTTGCTATAGTAAGCTAGCTAACTAGTCGGAACTTGGTCGCTGCAGGAAGGACGCAGCCTTTTGTACATTAGGGGCCCAATCTAGCAGTTGAGTCACCAGGGTGCACTGATTTAGTATTTATTTAGAGTATTATTAGTATTATTAGTATCCACCCTGTATATTGTGAGCTGCTGTAACAAGTGGATTTCCTCGGTTTGGGATCAATGAAGTCTTATCTTAGCTTAAATTTGATGAAAATCCAATATACATCACTTAGCAACAGCAATTTGCCATTTCCTTACAGTATGAGGATACTTATTGACATGATCAATTTCCTAATCTCTCACAGCAACCTTAACCATTACACCTACAGTACACATGCTCTGATCTGTAACTTTAACCTAAACCTGAATCTAAACCATCAAATGGTTCTTTAAAGAAGTGAAGTCCAGCTGAAATATTGTGTTCAGCAAAAGAAAAAAAAAAAAGTGCTCACTCTCAGGAAATTTACAAAGATATCACTAAAATACAGTAGCACTAACACACACACACACACACACTAGATTTCATTGGTAAAATCATTCACAAGCTCGCTCTCTGTTTAAGTAACCTGCTGGGTCCAGCTATTTCGGCTTCCACAGCACTATTTCAATATTGGCCCAACACACACACACACACACAACCACACACCTGTGCCTGTGGGAATTATGAGCTGTTAATTGTGATATTGATGTAGCTGTGGCTGGGTTGCACATTCCAACACACCAATCACATCCCATTTAATAAACACCACAACAATGCTACAACTGTGTGCATGCATGCTCACGTTGGTGCGTGTGTGAGAGTGATTGTACGTTCGTTTTGTCTTCATGTGAATACATTGTGTGCGTGTATGTGTGTGTGTGTGTGTGTGTGTGTGTGTGTGTGTGTGTGTGTGTGTGTGTGTGTATGTGTGCAGGCATGCAGTGGTGTGCTGCTCTCCATTTTAATGGCAATTCCGACAGAGCCTTTCCCATCTCCCCGTCACCATGGCAACCGAGCGGGTAATCGGCCACGTTTGTCTCGGGGGCCCTGGCCTTCTTTTGCGTGCCACAGCTGCACACACACATACACGTACACACACACACACACACACAAACAAAAATCACAATTACAAATACATTAAACCCAAAATAAACATTTACTCTCCAGTGCACACATATGCCCCTGCACTCATAGCGCTTCCCAGGGTTCTCCCCAAAATGATTCCTGTACGTCTTCCCCTCCTCCAAACCACTGCTTGGGATTTCCCAGTTAAATACTAAAAGGGCTTTCCCAAATGTTTCTCCTTTACAGAGAGCTCTGTAATATCTCCCCCGCTCTCCCATACATATACACACACCACCCCCGTGCTCTGAACCGAGCTATTAGCATGATCTTTGTGTGTGTCTACTGAAGCTGGCTAGCCAGTCAATGGTCTGCAAGGACAAATTCTCCTCTCTGATGTTTTATTCACACTGCTCATATGTGGAAAAATGTTCAACTCAGCTGGACACCGATGATGACTAATATAACCTCATGCTGCCCCTCACCCAACCTCAGCCCCGCAAAGCCAGGCCAAGCACATAAGCTCAGTTTTCTGCCTTTAGCTTGAAAAACATGGTCAATAGTCAATTAACTTGCCACTTCTTGAAACTCTTGAACCATGAGGTCAATCGGGCGTTGAGGATGATACAATGAAGCTTAATTCTATAATTGTTTGGACTATTCCTGGTTTAGACTTATCCAGAAACAGTTTCTGGCGGATCATTTCAGAGGAATTTGATGGTTTTTGAACAGCTGTTGTGTTATCACAGTGTGAAAGCTGTAAGGAAAAACTAATGACAGCTCAGTGCTTTCACCCAAACAGGTTCATACTGACGCCTCCCTCGTCTATCAACTACTGTAGAACCTATTAAAAATAACACTTTTTCTAAGCAGATGCCTGTCGTTCCTGTCTAGACCATAATGTCTGATAAACACAGGCTGCAGCATGAGGCATTTATATCTGATATGTTTCGAGTGGAAGAAATGAGCTTCAGTATTTCAGTTTGACCAAACAACTAGCACTATAAATACAGAATAAGAAGGACTGTAATCTAAATATCCCTCTGTATATTCATATGCAAACGAAGCTTGTAATATCTATTTAATATGCAGTCTTTGCCCATGTCACTTCCCAGGATGTAAGACATAATTCACTATAGTTTTTGTTGAGACTGCAGCTGGATCATATTTTTTTAGGTTTGAGCATGGAGGTTTATTTTTGACCATGTGAAATCATATCTGACAAAAACTGACCAGAAGTCAGGAGCGGAAGGAAATGTAGAGATGGATTTTGTGACTGTCATCCATGGGATGATATGGTTCATTTTTGGGTCAAGGAAATTGTCTGGATTTAATGAACCCGATAAAAATGTTTGGAACATGTCTGAGCTTTCCCTGAAGTGAAAACATTAACATTAACATTATCTTATGGAAATCTGGCAATAAGTAGACAACTATGAAATACATTTACACAAACCTTTGACACGTTTATGTTACATGATGTTATTTTATCCCGTCCTGTTTGTCACTTATTTAACATTGTTAAATTTGGTCCTTATAATCTCAGTAAGATTCACCTCCTTCTGTAGCTGCAGCAGCAGAGAACTGAGCTCTTTTGTTTAATATTTAATTTGTCTTAATAAACTTTGAACTGACAAGAGGGATGTCATCATCCTTCATCATCACACAAACCATGCAAAGGATGTTAATGAATTGTTTATCACCACCATTTTGGCAAACACACGTATTTGCACAACTGAAGTGGGTCACACAGCCGTACTTCTAGACTAGCAAAGACTACTAGATAAGCTACTAGACTAAGACTAACGACTAAAAGACAGATGCTGTTAAGTAATATTAGCTGACTGCTTGTGTCTTGTGTTGTTGCACTTGCTTGATGCTTGGTTGTGTTTGCAAAGTTGTCAACTTGCTTTGTTTTTGATCATAAGTAACATAACATAACAAAGTCACGTGTACAGCTATCCAGACAGTAGTATTGCACTAAAACTGGGGGTGCTTAATTGCCAAAATACTAATTTCTACACAGTGTTGCTTTAAAGCCTTTTTGTCCCCTGTGTAAGAAGAGTGTGGTGTAGTAAAAGAGTTTGGAGCCCTTTTGAAGTAGGTCAGAGTAAATCCCAGTTGTGATTCCTGTGGTGTTGCTGGTTCATCTAAGCTGACAGACTTTCTGGATCAACGACCAAAGCCCACCAACTCACTCTGTCTATATTTCTATATTTATGTGTCTGTCAGTCTTTCTGTCTACCTAAACAATACAGAAATTTGACATAGTAGTATTGCTGTAAGGGCATGAAGATTATAACACACAATTTTAGCACAACCTCACAATCTGAGGATTTGTGGATGTCTTTGCAGAGAGATCAGGTCCTTTCATGTCTATATTTTTCACTGACATGTTTTAAAAGAGTTTGTAGTTTTCAGTCACTGTTAATTCAGTTGTTAATTTAGATGCATTTCTATACACTGCAAAGACATAAGAAAAAAAATTGAAAAGAATCTTGTCCTACATTTCTTTCTATCTCTACTCTCAGTTCAATGCAGCCACAAACATAGCTAAGGCATCTATGAGGATATGCAACAAGAAACATAATGAGAATAAGAAAAAATCTTGAGAGATCATTGCTAAAGGTATCAGTGATCTACTTAAATCTGTTAAAAATATATCATCGTTCTTGTTTTACTTTTTACTTTAAACTTTGACCAACAGTGCCCTCTACCGGATGATGTCTGGTGGTGCAGTCACTGCTTATCATTTTATTATGGTAGTTGTGTCACGACCCGGCTCTAAGGCCATAACAAAAACAATGGGGAGACGTGGGTTGAAGGCAATGAGGTGTGTTTATCAGTACATCAGTGGTGAAGGTGTGTGCATGCATGAGTGTAAAGTGTAGGGTGTGCGAGATGTTGCATGAAATGAAAAGAAAAAAAACAAAAAGCATGAGGCAGACACGAGAGGAGGACAGAGACTGTCAGAGAGAGAGACAAGTCAGTGGGGTGGAGTTTTATAGTCTCTATCACTGGGCCCAGGTGTTTCCAACTATGGTCCATGTCTCTCCAAGTACCTGCTGCAAGGAGAGAACCCATGCAAATTAACGAGGGAACAGTTGTTAGTTGTATAATTTGATAAACACGACTTGCCCTATTTTACATGTAAAACACCTTAGAATCCCTGCAGAATTATAAATAAAACATTTTTTTTGGACTAATGTAAGTCTATACGACACAAAACTACTTCTGCTTCATAACCCGCATCTTCAAAACACGTCTATACATAATTGTTTGATATTGTTAGTGTTAGCTGAGTGTGTTCAAGCTAAAAAGAAACAGGATGTAACAGAACATAACATATATAAACATAACACATAATTTCATATAATCAAGTTATAGTTATAGTAAGTTATAGTAAATAATAATAATAACACATAACTTTATAATTCTGCAAGAATCACACCCAATATTTTGAATAATGTACTCAATAGACATTCAGTACCTATTTCTTTTTATCCATTGTCCATTATCTGTAACCACTTATCCTCATCAGGGTCATGGTGGGCCTGGAGCCTATCCCAGCTGACTTTGGGCAAGAGGCCGAGTACACCCTGGACAAGTCGCCAGCTCATCCCCAGACATGGGGAGAACATGCAAACCCAGCCAAGGTTTGAACCTTCTTGCTGTGAGGAGATGGTGGTAACATTGCAACATACATCCATACAACAACTACATACCACTAATAGTCAGATTTTTAAATGGTATTATAAACCCACAAGATGGCAGTATACTCCATACTTTGAAAAGGATATTGAGTACTATCATAAAGGATTACACACAACATTTTCTATGGTAAAAGTACCACATGCCTGCGCATTGCATGACCAGCTTAAACATAATCTGACTGAAGTCTTCCCATATTTGCCAGAAACATAACATTAAAATTCAACATTCATTATACCCCACTGATCTGGGATGATGCTACATGTGATTAATTATTACAGTCTGTACTTTAACTGTATTACTATATGAAACAGGTTGCCTACACTGACAACTCTCATAGCACACACACACACACACACACACGCACACGCACACACACACACAAGAAGTGTGGGAGTAAGTGAGTGTTGCAAGGCAGAGAGTGCATGTGTGATGCCCATTTAAGGTCGCTACCTAAACCTGAAGAGCAGCCTTGGCATAACTGGCATACCACACAGTATGATAACCGTGGGCTCAACACGGACTGTCAGGCAGGGAAAAAGAGAGACAGAAGGAGAGAGGGAGGGGGGAGAGAAGAGGCAGATAAGTTAGGAAGGAACCTACAAGGTCCTACAGGAGTAAACTTCTAAATATGTGACAGCCAGGAATGTGAAGAGATGTGACCTTCACTTTATTCTTTGAGCTTTGGAATGACATGTTGCTTAATTTAGCGCTGGTACAAAACAAGACGCACTGAAACACTCAACTTCTTTTCTTCCTTTCCATTTGGCTCCTTTTGTTTCTTATACTTACTTACTAAACTTCGCTTTGAAATAAAACCAATGTGTTATTAATCTAATGAACCTATGAATATTTAAAGTACACTTAATGTTGGACCTCTGCTGTGTATTTAATGACCAGGTTGCACTTACACTGATTCATTCCCAGGCTGTTCACATCAGTGTTAATCAATAGTCTGTAATTTATGCTCTCGGATGTAGGACAACATGCACAGAGAAAAACGGCGAGACAGAAATAGAGCGGGAAAAGGACGAAAGGAAAAAAGTAGAGGGATCTAGGATGCAACAAAAGCAAAGTGAGAAATAAAGAGAAAAGTGAAGAAAAGAGGGAGGGAAAGAAGGGAAAAGCCACCTATAAAGAACATGAAAGAAAGATGGAAAGAACTCATAATGAGGACATAAAAATAAGCAATGGAGGGAGCAATAAGAGATGGCAGGAAGGGCAGAATGATGGATGGAAGAAGAGATCTTGCTTTCTTTCTACCCTCCAGTCACTGCAGCTAAGTACACAGCCAGCAGGTTATAGACCCAATAAAAAGTCTGCTGAGCTTCTTGTTTGGATAAGCGAAGTCCCCATAGACCAAACTGCTCTCACTGCAACGCACTTGCAGTAGCAAATGGATTGTTGTCTCTTCAAGCATCGCAAGAGAAATTCTGTTTAAAGTCTGAGGTGGCACGCCAAATACCATCAGCCAACTCTCTACTGTAAATGTCTGTAAATGTCTGTAAATGTCTGTAATATCTGCGTTGCCTCGATTCAACTTGTGACAGCTGTTCCTGTTTGTCTGTGCTTTCATGATTTTCCAGGCTGCATTCACATATGTCATCAACCAGCTCACACATTAGTGTAGATGGTTAACAGACAGATCATCATATGCATTACATTATATTTGTTTATGGTTACAGATTGTAAAGATTGTGGATGGTTCCTTCTTAATGGAACTCAGATCTGTCTTATGAAACAAAACTGAATGTAATCCTGTAGTTTGATCTGCTTATTGACAGAAATCTGAAGGGAAACTTTTGTAATCTGCAACACTCTATTATGATTATGTTTAGATTTTGTCTGAATCCAGCTGTAAAAACAAGGCATTGATTGATATTGGTGCAGTGGTTAGCACTGTTGCCTCACAGCAAGAAGGTTCTTGGTTCAAACCTCAGCCGAGGCCTTTCAGTGTGGAGTTTGCATGTTCTCCCCATGTCTGTGTGGGTTCTATCTGGGTACTCCGGCTTCTTCCCACAGTCCAAAGACATGCACAGGTTAACTGGTGACTCTAAATTGCTCCAGCCCCACTGTGACGCTGATGAGGATAAGCGATGGATAATAGATGGACGGATGATTGATATTAACATGATAGCTTCAACTTGTCTGCATCTGGATGCGGAGGATCAAACTGTAAACTGTAGCCCCACAATAAAATGTCTGTCCACTTTGACGTGCCCAAAATGAATCTTGAAAACCAGATTCATAATTGAATCAGGATTGTTTTTGAATCTCAAACTGTTTAAAAAAAAAAAAATCACATATCAGTGTGTTGACAAATCCTGCTCACTATCATCCAGTCTTGTCCAGCCATACACTAACAACATAGTCCACCTGTCCTATTTAAGGTTGCAGGACACTGGAACCTACTTATGGAAAATACCTTTTGTTCTCACAGTATAGGGGTGTGAGTGTCCTCTCTGCCTCTTTAAATGAATCCCTCCTCAGTCTCAAAGGGGAAAGGTTGTTCTTAGGGATAGCAGTGGAATAAGCCAGGTAGGCCACTCCTTTCATTATACTGTAACTCCCCTAAGGCGCTCTTTCCCTCTCCCTCTGCTGTCTCTTTGCTCTCCATCCTGCTCCACCTATCACACTCACTCGTAAGTACTGCATCTTTTTACCTCATCCTTTCTCTCTCTCATTGACAGCATCACCTGCACATTTAGTGACCATTCTCTCTCTCTCTCTTTCTCTCTCTTTCTCTCTCTCTCTCTCTCTCTCTTTCTCTCTGACACACACACACAAACACACAAACATGCTTACATCCATCCCCTCCTTCTGGCAGAGCAGGGCGATGCAGGACCGGCAGCAGCAGCAGCAGCAGCTGCTCTGACACATCCTGGCGTGACGAACACACACACACACACCGAAAAGGCAGGAGGAAAGAAGGAGAAGGAGAAGAAGAAAAGGAGGAGGAGGGAGGAGGAGGAGAAGAGGAGGGAGAGAGAGAGAAGAGAGGAGAGGAGGACACAACTCTGCCAAAAGGACACCGGAGGACGGCAGGAGGAGAGGGAAGAGAGCAGGGGAGACGGGTGTTGCAGCCATGTCAGACACACCTTTGCAGAGGAACGGCACAGCAACAGCACCGTGAGTGGATGATCTTTATCTTTATATATATATATTTTATCTATCTCTCTTTCCATCTCTCCTCTCCTTGCCTGCATCCCTTCCACTTTTCTCCCCTCCATCTGACAGGCTGGGTTGTCATGGGAACGGGAGCTCCGTCATGGTGAGGCTGCTGCTCAGTCATGACTGGCAAAGAGACACGCTGTACACCGTGTACACTCCTCCCTCTCCTCTCCTCTTCTCTCCTTTCCTCTCTCTGCCTGTCTTTTCTTCACTCAGCCTCACACCCTCTCTGCAAACCTTTCACTTCACCGCACATCACTCCTTCATGCCTTAACTGTCTCAGTCTGTAATCCCCTTTCTGTCACTGTCTTTGTGTCTTCTATGTGCCTTTCCACAAAATCAGCCCTGCACTCCTTCATCTTTATCTTATTCAACCTCTCACCATCTCTTTCCTCAGATATACTATGTGTGAATGTGTATGTGTGTGTGTGTGTGTGTGTGTGTGTGTGTGTGTGTGTGTGTGTGTGTGTGTGTGATGTGGCATGTTTTAGCATAGTCAATGTGGAGGCTGCAGGCTTGGTCCATCCTCTGTGTGCCAGCACAGTCCGCCATGCTGCAGACCCCTTCTTCCCTGTGTGTGTTTTGTGTGTCTGCATCTGCAAAAGAAAAGGAAAATCAACCTGAAAAAAGGCTTAAAACTTGTATTTGCATTCATCACTAATACACCAGTAGTCATAAAATCACAGCAAGACAAAATATCAAGCAATCACTGGCAATGTGTTAAGAATTGTGCAACACTAGTAGCTTTTTTGGATTGCTGTCCAGATGCTGACTGTCAAGTCTTTGATGATGTGTCCCACAAGTACTTGTGCAATATCAGCAGATTTCTGCTGCATTTCCAGACCATAAAAGGCATGAAAGAAAAAAAATATTAAAAAAAATAAATTCACCTTCATTTTACAATGAATCAGCAGCATTCAGTGCATCCCAAGATTGTGCAATTAAATTTTATAGCTGTATTGCACCAAACATAACACTTACACTGACAATATATCCAGATATTCTCTTTGAATGAAGCAAGTGCCAGGTGTGGAGTTACACAGTGGGCCTATTGCTTTAAGAGAAAGTTGCATTATGGGTTGTTTGTAGCCTTGTTGTAGGCTAGTGAGTTTCCCCTCAACATCTATCTTCACAGGGTCAGTGCAGGTGTTTCCAATGATACTAATTAAGGTTGTGTTCCCTTTATTGTAGCAGAGACTTTCCAGTGAACCAACAAGCACCACAGCAGCACCCTGACTCTGTTTGACCTGAATGGAACAGAGCCTTAATTAGCATCACTGGTAACGCCTGTGTTGACCCTAAGACATAGACACACAGATTACTACAGGCGTCACCATCAATGTCAAACGTCAAAAGATGGCGAGCCCTGAATGATAGCATGAAAACTGCCAACAAAAAATTACTTTGAGTCAAACAACATGACTGAGACACCCAGTGAAGAAAGACCACACAAAGGTGAGATTTATGCTTTTTGTTTCATACTAGCTGTATATCAAACTTTAATTTAAAACATTCAAAAATTAATTATTTCAGCAGAACATGATGGAACAACAGTTTTGGCAGCACGTCAAAGGTGTCTACTGTTTGTGTTGTCTGGCAGAGGTCAGGTATGGTAGTTACTGAAGTTAGCATGCTAACTAGCTAGCCTCAGGGTGATTACCTTGTTAACTCATCTTAAAAAAACACACTTCAATGAAACAAAAAAACTCACCGAAACCTTAGTCTCGTTGGCAGTCTGACAAACTGGTCTCGCTAAATCTTTGCAGTCTCCCCAGTGCTGCTCAGAGCTCCCAGTCTGAACAGAGTCAACTAACAGGACTGCTAGCTGCATGCCTAACTAAACTAACTAGCTAACAGCAGCTACCATTAGCAGCAGTTTGTGATTACACTGTTTATATGCTGCTCCCTATTTGTTTGGAGTATAAATTGTACAGTTGGCTGACATATTAATGAAAGGAAAGCTTCAATGATGAGGACTACTAGATATGTGTTTTCGGTCAACTCCATTGAAAAGATACATTGATGTTAATTGCAGACCATGTCATCGTGAAATGTGAAGCGAAAAGCTTTAGAAGTCATTAGACAGCTGAGTCAACTGGTTATTCCTGACTGAGTCTCACTGACATAAAAGGCAAAGTCTGTAAAATCACTTCTGTTGCACCTGAACGTGCAGCGACCAGCTGCTATATGAATTAGTGTGGAGAGAAGTAGTGACAGTGATACTGTAGTGAGAACAGAGGAGTGGGAGTTGTTCTTTAACATTCAAAGCTCTGTGGTGTACTGTGTGGTATGCTACAGAACCTACTGAGCTGCTTATGGTGGATTTTCCCTTGAAATTTCTGACTGATTTATGGGCTAGTGCAACTTGAACATCTTATTTTTTGCAAATTTGGTGCATGCACATTTGATACAGCAGTGCCGTGTCCTTGTGCGGGTATGCATGGTATTATTATGATGATCACACAGACAGTGCATATTTGGTTTGCAAGTTAAGTCTCAAAAACCCGTAGATGCTGCAGATTAGGGGATGCTGAGTGGTTAGCTGCTTTCAGTGATAATCAACTTGAGGTTCACCTCCAAGCTCCAAGAGTCTTAATCAGCGCTCAGGCAGTTTGACTGACAGGTCGGAGTGATTACCGTGTCCTCTGTCAGAGCCGCACCCAAGAAGCAGGCAGAGAAAGTGCAGTGAAGCCTGAAGCCTTCATTGGTGCATCAATAGTTAATGTTTTAATTGGCAAAATGAGACAGTGCCATGATTCACTCTCACATCCTATCTTTCCTGCGTGTTTTCCTCTGTTCCGCGGGCTCTGTTTTAATCATCGTATACACCCTACTCTCAGGGTTGTCCACTGATTCAGCAGAAAGACGAGATAGTATTTGTGGTCATGTAGCGCGCAAACACCACAGTGGCAGATGGCCCATTCTCTGTTGCTATTTATTGCACACTCAGGAAAGTCTTACGGGGACAAGACTCTTGAGCACTTGAGCATATACGGCAAACCAGAAAGAGCACCAAAATAACCACCATATTTGTTATTGTTATGTTTTTAAATGAGTGGTCGTCTATCCATCATCATTTATCGACCAAAAATACATTGAACAAAACAAGCAATTTGAATTTATGTTGAGCATGTTTCATTATTTTTGTACATTCCATAGACAAAATAATTAATCATTTAATCAAAAAATAATCAACAGATTGATTTATAATGAAAATAAGTGTTAGTTGTGGCCCTTAATCAAAGCTCACTGGTTTTTATGGAGAGGTTTTCTCCTCTACATAAAAATGATAACACCAGAATGTTAATTGTAAACACTGAATGAGAGGAAGAGTGCAGACTACATAGCAGGAGAAGAATTATTTAGAGAAAGAGGTTGCAGAAAGAACGTGCTGAGGTGGCGATAACACGAGTGTCCGGAGACTAAAACATCTGCTTTTCCTCTAAAACGAATCACAGGATAAAAAATTATTAATACACATACACATGCGTTGATATATATCATGCATGTGCATTCTTCTCCCTTAATACGAGACTATCCCTAAGAGACAAAAGACACGGGGCAGCTCAGTTTATCGTAAACTGGTACAATAAATTATGTTTGAGTTATTCTATTATCAATTCTTCTGATTGTGAACAATGTGAGAGGCTCTGCTTCCATCTGCAGCCATATTTTTACAGGCAGAGTGTGCTTAGATTTTGCTTTTCATAAAGTTGTTTGAGTTGTGGCTAAAAATAAAACAGAGTGAAATTTCAGAGCTTGCCATCAGCTTTCAAAGTTATCTGGGGTCTTGTAGTTTTTTCAGTAAAATAAAAGTAGCTAGAACTGCTTTTCCATGCCTGCAGCAGACTGAATTATTAGTCTTATCAGTTAGAAAAAACAGCGAGAGCTGATATCTGATTAGTTGCTGAAAGCCACTGAAGTTCAGCCGTCAGCAATTTCTTTAGCCAAGACTCACCTAGACACTTGCTTTTGTTAAATTAGACTGGTTTGTAGACATACTTAGCAGTGAAGCTGCAGTGTTCAGGGAATTGGCTATAATGAATCCAGGGGAAAGTGTGCTGAAAATAAGGAGGGGTTGGGAAAGAATATCAGAATTTTAAATACTTTTTAATAATTTTTAATTGAACTGTGTGTCAGACAGACAGACAGACAGTGTGACATACAAACACAGCTTGGCCTCCCTGAGAGATGATAAAATATGAATGAGATCAAGTCTGGCACTCCCATAGACAGAAATATGTCTGTTTGGGTGCTTTTCCTATCTCCCTCCATTCTGTCTCTTTCTCTCTCTCACACACACACACACACACACACACACACACACACACACACACACACACACACACACACATCCAATAACTTAGTCTGCAGAAGAGGCCGGTCTGTACCAGATGTGTGGCTCTGTATTTTGGAGAGAATTGAAATGTGGGAGTGCTAAACTCAGGAAAGGCAGGCAAATGAGATGGCAGCATTATTAACCTAACATAACACACACGCACGCAAAGTTATTTTCTTTGTCCATATTTGCTCATTCCCTCTAACTCCTACTCACTCATTGCATGTTGTTATATTTCTGTGTGTTTTCCTGCCTCTGGTTCCACATCTGGAGGCCATTACCTCTGGGCTGGGATGGGGGGGAGGCGGAGCTGGGCTGGCTGTGTAGTGAGGTCATCGCGTCGTCGTGGCGATGCAGAGGAACAATGATGCTGTTGTCTCCGACGACGACCAACCGAAGCTGACGCCAGAATTAAGTGATTGAAGGGAGGAAGGTAGCAGAATTTTTAGGGAACGAGGAGAGAGTTAAAAAGTAGGGGGGGTACAAAGTGGGGTACAAAGGAAATAAAATATATATAAAGTAGAATAATGTTAAAGTAAAGAGGTATGATTTGTAATAGTGTGATAGTGTGAGCTGCCAACATAATGATGTGATTGGTGTAAATCCAGATCAAACAGAGACTCTTAGAGAGGCTTCAAATACTGCTGGCTGTAAAAGTCAGACAGCTGCAGCGCTGAGCCTGGTTTCATAATATAAACTGTATATTACTAAGACCTCAAACAGTTCATGGTTTATAACCTGCATGTGACCACATTAAAGATGTAGCAATGTGTTTTAATAAAGGCAGGTCCCAGGGTTAAACAGTTTTTATTTTAGTATGTTGATGGTGAGCCTCATGTGGATATTATGTCAATATTGTCATGATCTCAACAGGATACGTGGACAAAAGAATAAAAAACTTCATTTTCAATCATGAAAACTAGCAAAATACAATGCGTGCAAAATGTTAGCATCTTGACAAAAACTTTAACCTGAAAAACAAACTGAAAAATCGAAGATAAAATCAATTCCAGCTCACCAGGATGCACTAGTAGTACGAGTCTAATAACGATTACCATAAAGTCCATTGAGTTAACAATTGATTACTCATAGAAATATTCCAAATATTTCCATATTTTCACCCTTATAAAGTTGATATGGGGCTTGTTTACACCTCCAGGAAACATGAAGCAACATTAGCATTGATTTGAAATCTGGTCTCTTGCTACTTAATGAATGTGTAAGTTCAATATTGTCTCCATCAACTCCTGAGGGCAATATCTGACACGAGATGCTAGCCAATATGTTTGTCTGTCTGCTGTATGATGAAAAAAACTGCCTTGGAAACAGCACTGTGTTAGTGGAGAGAGTCGACCAAGACAGTAAACTTGTGGGCTGTAAAACCAAAATAATAAGCTTGACAACACAGACTGACATTGCTCCCTAGAGCTGAGGGGAACTGCACACTGCAGCACTTTTCACACTATGCACAGTCATTTGACCCATTGTTTATAAAAAGAAAATATTGATTAGTGTAGCTTTAAACAGTGTAGTGCTTTGTTATGAAAAAGAGAAATTTAGATTAAAATACAATCGAGCTGCACTGAAAAGTTGCCAAAGGGCAAATAATCAGGACAAAAACGCAACAATTTACATTCTGCCCACAACATCGAAACTGTCTAAAACACTAGAATAATGATCTAATCTCATAATGTATTACTTTTTAGCTTATATTTTACATATTTTACTGTGTAACAGTATTATAGTGCTTAGTTTTCTCAGAGTTATACTGTGTAAACGAAGCGAAGTGTTAAATATGAGTCAATGGAAAGCAAGTTCTAAAGTATTATAAATTGTGGAATTAATGCAAATAAACCTGATGATGAGGTTTATATCAATATAGCACCTGTTGCAAACTTCTAGAATACATTTATACTATATATACTATGGATACTATAGAAAGTCCATTTCTAGTTTTGGTTCATTTCTTAAAATAAAACGGAAAATAAAACGGAAAAGCTAAAAATGCTTTTTATTGCGCAGAAGACTTGAAGCAGATAAAAATGGGAGCACTTCTGAATTGATGAATCTGCAAGAGACTTGTCTTTGTGCATTAGTTTGGAAATGACCTTCAAGTTGCCATATGTGGTTCTTGACTTTTAACAGCTCCCTAACACCTCTAAACATCAAAATCCCAGAGAACCTTAAACGTTTAAGTGCAGTTTGCATGCAAAGAAAGAAACTATAGCTGAGGGCTAAGTGTCACTTTTGATTTATTCAAGTCTTGTAGCTGCCAATGGCTTTACGGGACAGATACTCTCCAGCTGCAGTTATTTATTATGCATTTTTTCTTAGAGTAATGCAGTGGCTGTTATGTCAGTGTGTGTTTGTGTGAGTGTGTGTGTTACATGCCTCTGTATTCCCTAAAGAGTCGACCAGGACTGCTGCTGCTGTTTCTCCTTATAAGGATGTCTGCTTGTGGAAGGAGGGAAGGAGAAAAAGGAGAGAGAGGAGGACGGGAGGCATCGAGGGAGAGGAGGAATAAAAAGTATGAGGAAGAATTGATAGATGGAAGGACAGGTGGGAGACAAAGAGGAATGGTGGCATGGAAAGAGAGGATGAGGGCAGGGACAGGGATTAAGAGGAAGACTAGGAAGTAAGGGGTCAGGAGGGAGACAAAGAAAGATGGAAAGAAACAGGTTGGGAAAGAAGGATAAAGGGGTGAGAGCTGAAAGAGAACGAAGTAAGGAGGGCAAAGATGCACTATGGGAGGTAAGTAGGAAAGGGAGAACAGGTTATATAGATGCAGGGATGTAGCAAAGTGGGGAAGACAGGAAGAAAGAGAAAGAAAGAAAGTGTCTGACATGGGAAAGGGGAGATGAACGTATAAAAGGAAAGAGGAGGAAGGATGGAGAGAAAGAACAAGGGAAACATGTAGGAAGAGACAGTGAAAGAAAAGTAAGAAAATAAAGGGTGTAAGAGAGGATGCAGAGAAGGAATGGATGAAACTCGGGTGAACCTAGAGAGTTAAAACAGGGAGAAAAGAAAATTGGGACACAGGTAACAGTGACCTATTTACACAAGCCCTCCTGTTGTCTATGTGTGTGTGCATGTGTGTGTTAAGTGTGTGTGTTTTTGCAGTTTGCATTTCCAAAGATGTTCCACTGATTAATCTGCATGCATCAATTCATAGAGTGAGTGAAACAGTCACAAAACTTTTTCTCTTTTTCTCTCCTGTTCCTGTTTTTGACTGGAACGTATGATCAGAGTGACCAGAAATAGATCCTGAAGAGTCAGCTGTACGATTGTTTGTGTATGGGCGGCATCACTGTGTGTGGAAGTTTATTAAAAAGTTTTACTTGCATGCTACGTTGCCAGATTTGGCACTTCTATTTATGATCTGTTCTCTCTTATCATCACTTACCCTAAATCTGATAAACTTCCAAACAATAGATGATGATGTGTAGGTTTGCACCTTCTCAACCAGGCATTCATTTTTGTATTTTGTCTGTCTGCTCTCTGTTGTATATTACTCTTTTACTCCAGACAACATACAGGAAATTCTTTGCACAGGCTGCTGCTGCAGGGTGCGCATAAAGCAGCATGACGGCTCCCCAAAAATGAAGCCAGATCGATCACCCCTGGTGGCTGGCTGTTAGTTTAGGAAGCGCTTGATTTGATATGCAGCAGTGTATAAAACACATTTTAAACCTCAATATCACAGTTGATCATGTGCATTTAATTGTTAAGTTAACAGCCCATTGTTCAGGCAATAATGCTTATAGCAGCAGCAGCAATCCTTTAAACATAACATAGGAATGTGCAGTGGCATCACTTGGCCAGTGAGTTTTGTCCCACAACATGACAAGGTCTTTTTTTTTTTTTTTTCATAATTGTAACGTACACTTTCATTCCCTCTTATTATCTCAAGATACTCTGTTGTCCAAAATACTTGCAGTGCTACAGTATGTGTTTCTTGGTTCAGACTACATTTTATATGTGGAAATAAATTGATTAGCTCCTATATTATATTCTTGACTTTTTGAGTTGCTGTTTGTATTTTTTTGAAAGAAATTTCAAATAAACCAAAATGCCAATAAGTTACTAAAAATCAGTAAAAGGAAAGAAAACAGTGACAGGTCAGTTAATAAAAGGGAAATGATCTCACCTGCTAAAAATAATACCTACCTTCCATGTAAATGTTTATTTTAGGAGACTGCCACTTCAGGCACAGATCTGAGCGATCAGAGTTTGTGATAGGGGCTGCATGCAGAGGCTGTACTGAGTCATAAATTAACCTAAATCCAGTTAAGATACAAAATTTTGTTTAGTCTAGTTTCATCTTCAGACTGTTCCATTCCACATTGTCTCCTCTCTTTCTGATATGACAAATGACTCCTACTTCCCTTTTCCATACTTCTGCAGTTTTATTTTGCTCTTCCGTCTTTCTCTCTCCTTAATTCCCTTTTCTTTCTCCCTCTCTTCTCACACCCCCTCACCTTTATGCCATCACATCTCTCTCCCCTGCCCCTTCCCCTTCTCTCCCTCTCTTTCTCTCTCTCAGCTGCTCCTCCCAGCTGTTTAATCACACATGGCTCATGCCTAAAAAAAGAGAGAGAGGGAGGGAAGGAGGGGACAAATGGGAGGAGAGACAGCGAGCGCAAAAGAAAGAGTGGGTGATAGAGTCAGAGAGAAAGAGAAAATGCGAGCAGCGGGCTGAGTGTGAGGCACATGGCCAGTGAATGAGAGATCTTTGCTTCCTCTCAGTGCGAGCTCCTTCTCCCACTGTCTCCTCTCTCTGGTTGGATTACTGCTGAGGAAGAACCTCGTCTTTGGATACTCCTCCTCTTCTCCTTCTCTTCCCTCTCTCCTCTACTTCCCTCCCCTCTCTGTCTCTCTACCTCTCACTGAGGGAGACTCCAGCTCTCTTGTCTTCCCAGGTCTCACGTCTCTCTCTTTCTCCTTTCACCCCCTTTCCCTGCTTCTCCCCCTCCCCTCCCCTCAGGATGTCGTGTGAGGAGGCTCAGCTCCACAAAGAGAGGCTGCAGGCCTTGGCGGTAAGTCAGAGTGTGTTTAAACCGTCCATTTATGCTCTGCCCGTCTCTTGATGTTTCTTTGACCTTCTGTCTGTTTGTTTTGCTGTCGGTGACTTATACGGCCACCATGTCTTCATCTCTTTGTCATTCATATAATATGTCGCCCAACTGTCTGGCACCTCAGAGATCCTGCAACTCTACTAGTCTGTCTCCCTCTTTCACTAGTTACCCCTTTCTCTGTCTCTCTCTCTCTGCCTGGTCACATTATTCATTCATGTTCCATTCACATCAATTCAAACACATAGAGGGACAGGAAAAAGTATCGGCATCTGTTTTTGTCCCTTTGCTCCAAAACCAAAGTTCAAGTTTACTGAACACAACAGAAGACGTGGTAAACATCACGGTGACCCCTTAGCTGAAACTTCAACATGGAGCAATGATTTACATATGAGCTTATAACACACGAATCTAAACCTGACGGTGCATTGGCTCCACCAACAATATAACTGACATCCAGTGTGGAATCTGTGTTACACAAGTTAGCTAGTGGTCATCCACCTTATCTCTTTTGGAAAGCTAAATGCTAACCAAGGTGACAAAAGCTAAACACTGTTCACTGCATGTCGCTTTTTTTCTTTTTTTAATGTTGCAAATGCATCAAGGACATTCCTGTGTCATGTTACTTTTTAGTCATTAAATTAAAAAGTTAATTAGCTTAATGTGTTGGGAGCACTGCAGCATGACATCATACCCTCCTACACCCATTTTTTGTCACATAAAACAAAGTGATTGTTGTTACACTCGTAATGTGCTTTACTCCCTCACTATCCTTTCCTGCACTGCTGCTGTTTGTCTTTCTGTTCATGTCAGCTTTTCATCTTATGTCTTTTTTTTTTGGTGAAGTCATAGGAAAGTTGGAAAATTAATTCTTTCAGTTTTTTGTTTTTTCTCTTTAGCCAGATGTCTGAGGTTTTTAGGTGTATAAGCTTTCCAAAGTACAATGATCTCAGCTGCGTGGAGGTCAAGAATATGTTTTCGATACTCGGCGTTATGTTTCATGATCACCAAGGCATCTGTTGAAGTGTTTGGCCTGGTGCTGGTAGGACTACAGAGCAACGGTTAGACCGGGATTCACTGCCTGGGACTAAATTTGGCGCCAGCGAGGAACCACAGCATACCACACACACTCAAGACGCACAGAGGCACAGGAACACACATACACACATTTAAACACACAAGTGGGGGAACAGCGGCAGTGGCAGATGGAGAAACTATTTTGGCCACGTTGATCATGGCAGCCTTACCAGGCTGCATGTATTTAAACCAGCCAGGCACTTTAGTGGAGAACGAGTGGAAAGTTCGCACGATTTTGAACAGAGTGGAACAAGCATTTCTCTTTTTTGCCGTTCTTGTACAGTATGTGTATTTGGCAAAACACTACAGAATCATTGATTATGTGTAAATGAGTTTTAGTTTGGCACAACAGGCCAAGAAAAACTGCAGAATATTCCTGCGGCAGCTGTCGTAAGCACTACAAAGAAAGTTTTATTTAGTCTAAATCTACCCTGCCATCTACTATCAGAGATCCTACTGTAAGTACAAAAAGCTTTGACACATTTAAAGTAAAGTCAGGTGGTGAATACGAGGAAATCATTTGAGCCTCTTTGTCTCCTCCAAATGAGCATCTGTCTTGTCTCAACTCTGTGTGTGTGTGTGGACTATATCAAGCACAATAACAGCACTAATAGCTTTCAAGCCCTACCAGGCACTTAAATAGAGAAGGGTTACTATTACACTAATAGTACTAACAACTCTCTGAGGCATCTAAGATCTCTGTAAGCCACAGACTCAGCCAATCAACGCAGCAGGTCCTGTGTAAATACAATAGCTGGACAAATACCGAGAGTATCTGAAATGGACAGAGAAGGAGGTTAAAATTAACTGGTGACTTGAAAGTGTCTTGTCTGGCTTTCTGGATAAGCATTACTTAACCCCTGTAGAGAGGGGTACAGTGTACACAGTCACACACTGTCTTCGGTCTGCAGCTGACATGCTAATGATTTCATCAATAATTGATACTCTGAGATTTTATTGTCCTCACCATCAGTGTCCGACCTCATCAATACTTTAGCAGATCTCGTGCCAAATTGGAAGCTCCCTCTAAAATCAGAGCCAGGGGTTAGACCAGTTGGCTTTGCGTCTGAGCCACCTCAGAGCTCAGAACTGAACCCTCCCCATCAGGTAGCAGACAACAGCTGTCATTATAATGTTGATTTATCACAGAGACAGGTCTGTGTGCGGTGTGGTAAGGCTCATGAATAAAGCATGGCACTGATGGCTGTGAATCACTACTCCTCTTTTTTTTTTTTTCTTAGTTTGGCAGAAAGGACGACATACCTCTCTGCTCAATCACAACAGCCGGAGTGAGACAGTGCAGTGAGAAGGCAGTTTACAGAAATGTGACTCTAGACAGCTTTTCACAGCCACTTCTCTCCTATGTCACATTTTAAGTGAAAAGGAGTTCTAATAATAACCTATTTTTTTAAAAGATGAGATTTTATAAGAAGTTGATCATTCAGTAATATATATGTGTTGACACATTTTTCTGTATTTTATCGAAGAGGTGATTTGTCAATGGGTTCATTTTGTCCGACACACACACAAACAGACAAAAATTCCCATAGTCTGATAGTGATTACGGCCTGTCAGCTGCCAGCAGTGCAGGTTTCCATGGTTACTAATGGGTCAGATTAGGGAACAGTTGTGATGTCATTTTGTTAAATCCAGACCTGTAATTGGTATATTATTAACATGTAATTATAGCAGTTGGATGGAGCACAGCCTGGTCAGGGTTCCCTAAAAAAGTGATTACGTGTGCGTGCATATGCTTGTGTGTGTTTTTTGTAAATTCATGTGTGTTCACCAAAATCCTACGTGTGGTTTTGAGATCAGCCAATGACTGATGAGCGCTTCATCTTTCTAATTACTTGTTGCCCATGCGGCCTGCCAACCGCAAACAGCGTGGCAAAATACATATATATACATATGTGTGTGTGTGTGTGTGTGTGTGTGTGTGTGTGTCTTTTACATGCACATGCATATCTGTGATATGTTTGTACAGATGACCTCAGGTCTTTGGATTGACTCTTAGCTGCATGCTACAACACACATACACACACCCAAACACACCAAACGCACACAAGGCCGCAGATCGTTTGAGGCCAAGTCTAAGGGGAATTAGGAAGTGGTGCATGAGGAGTGAGATGATGGTGATGTTGTAGGAAAATCGTGTGTGTGTGTGTGTGTGTGTGTGTGTGTGTGTGTGTGTGTGTGTAAAGACAGAGAATGAGGAAATGACAGCTGCTGGCACTGTGGACGAGACAGAGACTGTCGGGGACCAGAATTATTTCAGTGGAAAAAGATAACCTTCAGCTCAAAGATCAAAATCTCTGTGCCTGTTGTCTCTTTTGCTGCTCTGATGCTTTGAGAGTATTATTTCCAATCCTGCAAGACTAATATGCAGTTATGAATTATTATATTTCCTATATTTGACCACAAGTTGATCTCTTCGGATGAGGACTGAAGTAATCTGTGTAGCTCAGGGTTGTTGTGGAAGCTGGTCAGTGTTCTGGATCCACTTAGTGAGGTCTAACAGAGGCAAGTGAGTGGGGCTGGGTGAAGCTGAGGGGGATGCTATAGCTAGACCTTGGCATGCACTGAGATTTGTGACTGTGTTGTGCAGTGGAGGGGTAATGGGCTGCATTCAGAGAGGTAAATAAAGTGGGGGGCTGGGCCGCCTGCTGGGATGTGTAGTTTGTGCAGTTTACTTATGGACTGACAAACTGGCAGCATTGAACCCTTGAAAACAATTTGGAAATTATTGATTGGGGCTCCAGTGTTTTCTCCTAAGAATGGGTCACTAATAATAACTTTAGGCTGTGATCACATACACCTTTTCTCTGTTACTTTTACTTGTTTTTCCACCACACTGTGGCTATTACATCTAAATCATGGGGCTCAGGTTTAATGGCCTTGTACTCCAAGTTGAACCTACCTGTTAACTGTTTCTGTCAGTGCACACGTTGTGCTAATTTAACCTTTCAAACACTTTAAATGCTTTAAAAGAAAGGAGCAGTTCTTACAGTCTTCCGGTTTGTTACAGATTAGCCTTTAACTCTCTGTCATTTGCTTTTATTTGCAGCAATTTTATCTTAACTAGACTAGGTAATGGAAATTACAAACGGTTTCAAACCGCTGTAAAAGTTGTGTTTCACAGCATCAAGAAAATAACCTCTGTAAGAGATTGTTTGTCCCTTTTGTTGGTTATGTGCTCACAATTAAACACGTCTGACTAAATCACACACACATCCTTGTAATAGTGTTCATACACTCGATCTGAGGTGGACTGGATTCAACTTTCCAGCCCCAAAGAGCTGCAGCTAAATCAAATATTCTGATTCATGGTGAGCCAGTTTAGTATATATGTTCATGGTGTATGGTTCAGACTGCTCATATATGATTGTTCAATGGGCTTCCTGAATTAGTGTCTTAGTGTCTTTGAATATTTGGAAGAGTGGGTGTTGCCAGCTACCGACTGAGCAGATTGGATCCTGGGAGGTGGCAAGGCGAGGCTTGGTTTATGGACTTAAGCAGTTTATGGGGGTGGGGAGGTTGCTTGGGGCAGAGTCATTCTGTGAGGGAAGAGGGGGTGTGGTTTGTTGGGTAGTAGGGGGTCTGGGGCACGCCAGGCATTACATGCCATCTAAAATTAGCAGCAGCTGTCTACTGGACATTTTGGTGTGTTTGTGTGTGTACATGCCTGTGTGTGTGTGCGCGCGCGCAAGTGAGTGCGCAAGTGAGTGTGCAAGTGAGTGGGGTTAGGGTTCAGAGACCTGAGACAGGCAAGATAAATGCAGATCTAGTGGGCACTGCTGGTTTTGAAATTATTTTCATGACATTTGAGCTTAATTGGATAGTAAACAATGCAGAGTAACATGACAGAGAAATATTGTAGAGGGCTGAGGGACATGCAGCAAAGGTCATTTTAGCAGATATAAATGTAACACAATATTAGCCTTGTTACTCTCCTGATACCAGATACACCCTGGTTTGCTGATAGCAGTGGCCTGATTTAAGTCAGGAGACATTAAAAAATGGTACCAGGTTTTGTTTGTGTTTGTGTTCGTCCATATGAATGCAGCAGACTTGTGTCTCACCTCAATATGGACATGATGAGTATAGTCACCACTTGCTGCTATCGCATGACAACGGCATGCAAGACATTTCAGTGATGTGCTAAGTTAGTATTCACTGACACGACCATTGGCTAAAGAGTTAGCAGGTTAGCGTTCTGTTCACTGTAGTCCTAACAAATTAACATCACATATAGTCACCACTAATGGCAAAATAGATTTTCACCCTGTAGTCCTGCACCTGTTTGCTGCAACTATGGTAATGATGAAATTGTAATGTCATCATTACCAAAATTGTTTAATTAGTTTCAAAGTACTGAATTCACATTGTAGGTATTAGCTAACTGTTCATGTTTTTATCTGAAGATCTTTTGAGTAAGTAAGTGCAGAATCAAACCCATGACATTTAAACTGCAGGTCCATTTCAGTCTCTGTTCTCTAAGTGTTCAGGTATGGCTACCCGCAGAGTGGAAGACGATCTCCACTGTGAGATGTCTCTGCTGGGTGTGTTGGCATGTGCAGAATGTGACCCATCAGATCTGCAGCTCACTTCTGTTCACAGTCTCAACACTAGCAGAACATTGATTTGAAGCAGAGTTACATCACTGCTTTACCACATTTTAATCATGTCTGTGTGACCTCATCCCGCAAGTGTAAGTTTATATGCAGGCAGAAGGCAAGCCCACTCCTTGCTTCCAGTCAAACTTTACTAATCTCTATAAACAGATATCTGCATATGAATGCAGATTCTGTAGACAACGGACCAAGATTTTTTTGGCATCAGAAGCACTTAGGTTTCCATTTGTAGTCCAAGTAGTATTAACAATTATGTTTGAGTAGGCTTTAGTTTCATGCATGTAAACAGTCCATGTGGAGAGCAAAAGATTTGGAATGCATTGGCCTAAATGCTATCAATGTGTATCAATCAGACTGCAGAGGAGGTCTTTGGCTGGATTTCCATTGTCTGTTATCCGAATATCTGCTGGCTACACTGAAGCCCCAAAACATCGTCCATTGTCCCAAGAGTCTAAATTGATGTTAAACGATAGCCGATGGGTCCGAGATTGAAATTTTCTTTACTGATATTCTTTCAGTCTACTCTTTTGATTATCCCTCTCCGTATTATCAGTATGTTTCACTTGAACCTTCACTAAAACAACTATCAAAGTTTTCATTCAAGGATTTATTGGCTGCATTCATACGTGTCATGGTTTTCTTCTTTGTTGAGTTTTTGTCTTTGTCCAGGTAAGATTGAGGCCATTTGAAATCTTTGGGCTTGGACTCTGGTATGCCTGCTTGCAAATCTAGTTTGTTTGTCCGGGTGAGAATTATAACATTTGCCTGAAAATATTATTGTTGGTCCTCTTAGCAAGAACCCCATTGAACAGTTTGTTAAGGCTGAGAATGTTATACAAATCTACTATAGGAAACACCCAAAGACAGAAGGGGATAGGGTTAGCAGGAACATCAGACAGACTTTGAGCTTCTTAAATTCTGTCTTTTCTGGCACATACACCACAGCAGAAGAGTGAAAGTTCATCGTGCTGAACTTAAGTTTACAGGAACTGTAATCAGATACTGTAAGTCCAATCCACTGCCAAAATGTTCAACCCTGTAGGATGAGAGGTCACTGAGTTCTGTCCAATTTATGTGCCTTTTCGTTTACTTGTGAGGCTAAACAAATCCACTAAAATGTTCAAAGGAAGAGGGCCTTACTCATTTTAATTATTGAATTTTGTAGTGTCCAACTTTTTGGCTGGTGCAAACAGTAGTGGGAAAAGTGATGTCCCTTGTGTAAAAGCTCAGCTTCAAGCCAAGTGGGGCCAAACTGTGAGTCAGAGTGTGGGAAGTCATGAGTGTGTCACCAAGAATGTCAACATATTTTCCCGAGGAGGAGGATGTGTTCTCTGAGGGGAAAATACAGCGAATAGAGTGCTCAGGGTCTTTCTCCTGTCCATTCAACTGTACAAAGGGTAGGGATTCATTTCATCTTTTTATTGACTTATCAGTTTGTGTTTCAAATTCAGTGACAGTGACGATCCCTCCATCTGATGAATTTTTGTTTTGTCTGAGATGTGATAGCTGGACTCATGAACCAATCCAACACTCCTTTGTAGAAACTCTATGACTCCAGGGAGCTGAATAGTCCTTCACTGTTAAACTCTTGGCACTGAAACTAAATTCAAGCCAACGTTCAGTAGTTTTTCTATTCATTCAGTTACAACTAGGATCAAAGGATCAAAGCAGCACTATAATAAAAAGTCAAAATTTCTCCGTATGTACACATAAAATATGGTCCAAGATATTGGGTGAAGACATTGACACAACTGGCATTTTGTTAGAGAGGAACATTTTAGCGTTGGCTCCTTGTATAGGACCATTTCTAAAACTGCAGTATTTGATCTGAGCGCATATCTGGGATTGAGGAACTCTCAGGAGAGAATTCCAAAAGGAAAACTTTGACGCTGCTTTGGGAATAATAGCACAGAATAAGCAGTAGTACCATATGAGGAAGCAGTGCCTTATCCTCTTGCAGTACATTCTGAAATGCATGCTTTCATGCAATTATTTCCAGAAGTTCTCACAACAGCAGCAACCACTGGAGGGAAAAATTCGATCTAAAGCTCACTTCTTGGCGAGTTAGATTGTGTTCAGTAATGCCATGGTTGCATTTATCTGAGATTTTTGCTACTGCTACGGCATCATTGATGCCAAGACACCACACAGCGGTTTCTTCTCTTTGGAGACAGGATTGTGGAACTCTAGAAAGTTTTCACAGCAGTAATAATTTATTCCAATTATAACCTGCAATGTATGCTTGCTTGGATGAACACTATTTGATTGGCCAGCACAGTAGGTTGCACTGCGTTGCAGAAAAAGTAGAGTTGGTGTCAGCTTTTTTATCAGACTGCCCTCCTTTTGTTTGGTTTGGGTTTTTTTCCGCATCCCTCTGCAGTGGGCACCCCACTGCATTGCCTCCTGAAATGAATGATGAGTCTGTATTATTTGCTGCAGAGCTATTGTAGGACAGTTTAGCAACCACTCATATGAACTATTATTTTTTTGTATCCAATTCTGTTTGAAGCATGGGAGAGCCTATTCTATGCATTGTCCTTCTCGAATGTGATGGAAACCAAATGTCACCCAAACTATCTTTGATCTGCATCTGTCAGGCATCTGTCCGTCTGTGTCTGTATGGTCCAGGATTCTCCAGCACAGAATACACACATCCTGCCTGAGTACTGTTTTATTTTGAGGCTATGTTAGTGTCTACTTATCTGTGTACATTTTCGTGCCTGTGTGTGTATTTGCTTTTGGTGATTCCATGGATGTGTATTTGCACATTTGTGTGCTTTGCCCCATTCCTCGACCACATGTCCTTAACAGTCCTTGACATCTGGTGACCATACATCTACTCTGGCTCTCTGACTGAGCTTTCACAAGCCATGGGAACTGCTGCTGTGTAGGTTGCTGTGGTGTTTGTGGTTGTACATACATGTGTGTGTGCATGTGTGTGACGGAGAGAGAGAGAGAGATGACCTCAGGTTTGGTGCAGATGTTTTCACAGCCTGGGTGCAGCTTTGTGATGTGTTCTCCCAGCAAGACGGATACATTCAAGTTGTTTTCTCTGTTCTATTTAGCTTTTTAGGTCTGTGGTGTTCGGGATGATTCTGATTTTTATCTCAATTAAATAGGGATGCACCGATTGTGAAATTCTGGGCCGATACCGATACCGATGTTTAAAATAACAACTTGGCCGATGCCGATGTTTTTTCTTTTTGTTATTAATTCCCTTTGTGCCTTTGTGAAACATTACTGAACTGTCTTAAAAGTCGTTTAGCTCTTCATCATACTATCCTTGAATGAGCACAAATTCAATCAGACAAATTTATGAAACAAAAACAACCTTTAACAGTCCCTCCAGTTTTTCACGATTTTGCGATCGCGTGGTTTACCGCGTAATCAGCAATATGCCGCATATTTTCGCGAGGCCGCATATTTCCTACTATGTCGCACAATTATTGCAAAATAACCACGCACGCGCAGCCATTTTCACACACCGCCGTGGGAACGTTAGTTAGTGATGGCGACTACTAACAAGTCCCACCTGCCGTCATATATATCGGCAAATGACCGAGCAAAACAATATCCGGCAATTTTCCATGCAAGCGGAGGAAAACTATTTTGTAGCCCGTGTAACAAAGTCCTCGACCATCGCCGAAAGTCAACTATACAGTACGTACAGATTATATCATTGATCGTTGGAATCACTTGTGCATTGTGCATATGGGTGACTGCTAACCATTTTGATTGTTTGTTTTGGTTAATTATCTCGCCTCACTCAGTACTGGGGTAAATGTGTTTTTACACTCCAGTACTAATGTTCAGATTCTTACAGAAAATAAAAAGGAAACAGTGTTTCTCAATCTGTCTGCCTTGTTTTTGTCTTATTAAGCCTGTTTAGACTTTTTGATGCATTTTAAAAGTAAAGAAAATAACAAAAAAGGGGCGCAAAAAATGAGAAAATGCCGCCGCAAAATCAGTCATTTTGATCGCAAAAATCACACCAAAAAAATCGTGAAATCCTGGTGGGACTGCTTTAATGTCATTTTTTTTTTTTTACATTTAATATAACCTTAATTCACATGACAAGTTCTTTTCTGAAAAATAACTTTCAAAACCCTCTTAGATTGGTGTATAGCTAACTCACAGCACTTTTTATAATGTTTCATTTCATTTTCTCACTTGTAATGTTTTCATACTATCACATTTATTTTTAGCGGTATATGTGAATTGGGAGTGAGCGAGAGACAGAGAGGAGACACCGGGCGTGTACGGGCATAAACTGAAACGGGCCGGTCAGAAATGAAAAGAGGAAAATCACAGAATATAGGATATGTCCAGGACACTCAGGACGTGAGTGAGGGAGGATCGGATGGTGGTTCAGGTAGTGATGAGGAAACTGTCACTGTAAGCTGCACACCTGTAAGCAGCTGTGCTCCATGCAGATATTTCTCAGACTTTATTTTATAGGCTAAGGGCGGGCGGGGCCGGCGTGCGTGAAGTGAGCTGAAGGTAGTGGGAGTGTCTGTTGGCACGTTAGCCAGAGCTGTAGTGGGTGTGTGAGTGAGTGAGAGTGCTGCCTGCTGAACAGAGGGTCGCAGGAAGAAGGCTCTTAAGTGCCCGTGTTTTGGCTACAAAAACCCGCCATATAATCATCGGCCACTGCCATCGGTGAATGTCATCTTTATTTGCCGATGGCCGATGGCAGTTAAGGAGGCGAATATCGGCCGATACCGATGTTCAGCCGATGCATCGGTGCATCCCTACAATTAAAGATTAGATCTGTCGGAGTGCGGTCCTGTGCATCATAAAGTTATGTCCATTTCTTGCAACAACAAGACATTTGTTCACCACGGCTGACAAAAAACAGGGTCCTCCAGTGGGGAGGAGAACTCAGCTTATCATTCTGAACAGGTCCAACTCCAACCTACAAAATAGATGTGCCCCTTTAGCTTAGACCATAAACCACAATTCTGTCACCTTTCTGCAACAGTCTGTAAAAGCTTAAGCTCCAAAAAATACTCTTAATGACAAAATAGTTTGTCAGTGTCTGCAAAACCAACCCAATGTGACGGTCACAAAATTGGTTCATATAACTATTTTCTGTGGTTTGGTCAAGTTTGAAGAGCAGTCTCGAGTGTCAAAGTCAGATGTCACCCCGGCCTCCTCCTCTAGGAAACTTGCCAACATCCTAACAATGTCACGCTGCTTTGCTTTCGCCTTTGCTTCTGAGAGACACCAGTCATTATTCACAATGTAAGCATGATTCATATTAAGTGTGAGAACAGACAGCCATTGCTGTCATTTTTCTGACGAGGACAGTGTACTTCAGTAAAAAGCGTAAACAAAAATGTGGATAAAATGCACATCAGTAAAACAAGTAGTGAAACCACTATTGCAAATAGTGGTTTTGTAAAAGTCATGTAACCTAAACTTGTTTTCTGATACTATCAATCTATTCTGTACAGCTCTGTCCTTTCCGTTTTTCTCTTTTCTATTTAGTTCTCCTGTTTATTCCATTCTGTGTCACTCTTCGCTGAGTTTTACTCCCTTTTGAGAGGTGGTCTGAGGTTTATTCACATTTTGGGGTTTTCCCTGATGGTTATATTTAGCCAACAGGAAACGTCCCAGAAATCCTTGTTCTGCTCCCACTGAGAGAGGGAGAGAGAAAAAGAGAGACATAAAGCCACATACACATCTACATTATCTCATGCCCTTCAGACCCAAACAGGGTTGTACTGGGATCTACTTTGTTTATATTTCCATGCATGTAGTGACTCCACATTGCCCGAGTCTGTTCAGTATTTCATTTTTTATTTCAGTTTCAAACCTCCCACTCAAAGTAGATCCATCCGGGCCTCCAAACATCAGCCTTATTCATCCCCACATGAAGTTAGGGATTGTCCCCCCCCCTCTCCAAGTTCAAGCATTTAGAGGCTTCAAGGCCTAATCCCTCCCCTTTTAGATAGCCTGTGTACCCTGACCCCCCTCAACCCTCGATAAGCCCTGACCTCCGACCTCTCTAATACTTCACTTCCTTCCTGCATGCGCCCGGGGATCATTTTTTTTCTCCCCGTCTCTCTCCAGAATGTGAAGTTAAATGTTAGTTTAAACTGAGATGGCAGGCTACAGTACAAGAAGCCATTAAGTTTCTGCTCACCTTTTAAATTGAAATATTAAAACCTTAAATGCCCTGAAGGGATCTCATCTTGATGAGTGTTAACAGCAAAACATTCAATCAATACAACAGCATGCATTAGTGCACCACCATGTACCAACTTGTTTTTTTCCACTGCCCTAATAAACCTAATGAAACTACTATTGTTCTGTGTTAATCCAGAATAATCAAACTTTTGAATGAGCTGTTCTGAGCTGAGATTTCTTTCTCTTCTGTTTTTTTTTTTTTTTTTTTTTGTCTTGCAGGAGAAGCGAAAACGACAAACTGAGATCGACGACAAAAGAAGCCAGCTCGATGATCTGGTGCTACAACTTCAGCATCTCAAGGTTGGTGTATGTTACAGTATATTTAAAACACGGGGGTGTTGCTGCTGCTGGTGAAATTACAGCCCGTCCATCTACAATCCGTCTTCATTCAATGTGTTCCCAACATATTCAGTGCATGTGGCTGTTTACACACGGCTTCTATTTTTGTCAAGCTGCTCATTCCTAGCTCTGCATTTTGAACAGCCATATAAATACTCAAAATTAAATAATCACAAGTATGGCAGTGATTACAATTTAAAAGTTCTCTATGTAACATTCAGAAAAAACCTTGATAATAATGACAACTTTAGCCGTTGAGTGAACTGTAGTCAGCATCCTGTTGCTTGTACTCGCACTCCGTAAGTGCGACCAATTCTGCTAGGCTGCAGTTACATGTAGGTCGCTGGCCCCGGCCTTGTGTCACTCTTGGCTGGTTGAAACCAATCGTTATTTAGACCTTTACTGTACTGTTACAGAATTTATTGTTGCCTAAAATCAACACTGTTTGTCTTAATACATAAGGTAGTATCATGGCAAGCTATAAATAATAAATCCACTTAGATAGTGTTTTTCCAATATTGTTAGCAAGCAAGCAAGCTAAGGGTAACTAGCCAGCTTCAATCCAGCAACACTGCATGTATCTGGCTGGCTTGCAGCCAACAAAGTGATCTGCAAACATCAAGTGAGCCAGTTTACCAGCCAGATCAGCCCTGGAATAAATGTATGAATTAGCTAATGTTGTCCACCCAAGACAGTATTGTTCTATGTTTGCTAGCTATCAATTCATCCACATGCAAGCCAACGTTACCCAGTTAAAACCATATATTTTACATTCTTTGCAGTAATATTAGCTTTGACTTTGGACTTTGTGTTGGACTCTGTGTTGTTGATGTCAGTCGTCTGTTGACATTAGCGGATTCCATTTCTAAGCTAACATTAGGTAGTGTTGCGTACTGTTGACACTGTAGAGAAGGCATTCAGGGGCACACATAAAAATCACATACTTTGGTTTTTCACAGAAAATTCATCCCAGGTCCTTTAGATATAATTCAGTCCACAGGCTGTTAATGAGAAAGTCATGGAAGAGCTCACCTATTAGCAAAAAGTAATAATAATAATTATTATAATAATAATAAAAGTAATTAAAGCATAAAATTGCTGTAAAATGCCTCACAATCTTCCATAAAGCACATTTAATCTTGTGTAGTTTGGACTATGGTGCTGTTCAATTGTTTTTCTCTTGATGTCACTCAACAGTGTCAAAAACCGAAATCAATGCATAAACAGTACAATACTTTTGGAGATGCAGATATTACATTTATAGGCGTCCCTGAATTGTGAATTTTTGCTTCATATTCACTGTCTGAATATAACTGATAACATTTAACATTTGGTCTACAAATGGGCTAAACATTGCAAAAGTCTAGGCTGCTGTATGTGAGAGATAAGAAATCCTTAAGACTTGATTGAACAGTTATTTTAAAGTAGATACTGAGAAGGATGAGGCCAATGTAAAGGTGAAGGTAAGGCAGAGAGTTCATGTTTGGTTTAGAAGTTTGGTTTAGTGATGAATGGCGCCAACAACGATGCTCACAAGAAAGCTTTACAAATGTGTCTATGACACCCATTCATCTCTTTTAAATCAATCCTCCTTTCTTTTTTTTCCTAAGCTCTCGCCTTGACCCTAAATGACACATGGAGATAAAGAGACATCATATGTCTTCCTTTACAGTTTTGTTCAGGACATGCACACTGATTTTACACATGCGCATGTGTGTTTAATTACTTGCACGCACAGATGAATGTGTTCCATTTCACTCATTCCATCTAAACATTAAAAAACATCTAAACATTAAAAAAATCTCTGTGTGCTCCTGGTGTGCAGGCCTGTTACAGCAGAGTTTCCCTTGGCCAAGCAGGGCAGGCCTGGCTGTTTTCTTCTTTCTATAAAAACAACTCAAATCCAAACACACATAAACATGTCCCTTAATGATTACTGCCAGCCGCTACTGGTAAGCCAAGATTTTGTTTCAAGTAAACACTGATTTGACATTCAAATAGCAAGTGCTGTGTAAACGAAGGCACAAAGTGCTGACAGATTGTGAGTGTGGAAAAAAAAAAAAAAAGCGAACAGCTTTCAGACATCATTTAATTTATGTGATGTTCTTGAACCTTTCAACCAATGAAAAATGTGTCCCTTGACCTTGAAAGCAAGCTCAGAAAAACACATGACCAGCCCTGTCACCAGATATAGGTTAGACGTTCATTTTGATGACTGATACACCATGTGACATCCCCTAAAATACATTCTGCTTATGACGTTTAAGACTTTAATTTCTGTTTCCTTATCATATTTTTGATCCATGTTGAAATAAAAGTAGTCAAAAGGTTTAATCCCAAAACGCCACTCAGTGTGTTGCACTTTTAGCTTACCGAACTGCTGCTGATGATCGGAGGAATTGCTTGGAAAATACTGCTGCACACATGCAGGGTGGGTAGAGTAACGCCTGTGGGTACCAATTATACAACAAATATCTGTTAGCCAGTTTTAATATTTGCAATAAAAATACATTCCATTCTCTAATTAGAGCATTTACACACTTGGCATGAATGACTCCTTTATTAAATAAGTTTGATTCTCACATGCTGCTGTTTTCCAGCATTTAACACCCACTTATGGAAATATCGACCAAAGAGGAAGATTGATTAAAGCCATGTGGACAATGTGTATTTGGCCATTAGAGAAATGTGTTCAGTGCAATATAACCATTAATGAAGCTGTTACACTCAAGTCTGGCCTGTCTTGAGTCTAGGTTTCAGATCCGGTTGCAAAACAAAACATTAAAATAATAATCTAAGACTTACTGGTCAGATTAGTGTTCATCTTTACTATATAGAAGGGCTACATTTTATGTCATGAATGTAATGCTGATCCACTTCTTTCTGCTAGTTTTCTTTTTCCTTTTGGACCTGATATTGGTTACTCTGCATGGAAAGTAATAATCATAACAAATTACATATGACATCAACTGCTGACATTTCAGACTACTGCAGCAACTACACTTTAGACTGCTGGCTTGTGTTGTTTTATTCAATCAATGCATTGTAGAAACCCGCAGGCAAGTCAACATACTGTAATTACATGCAGTGTTTTCATACACATAAATGTCTGTTTTCTTAGTCTTCATCACTGGCTGATTAAAAATTCAGCCAAATCAAGGTCACAAAAGCTTTTCCATTTGTTTTATGTTTTATTATGATTTTGGGCACTTTTTATATAGCTCGCAGTAGTAAGATCACAGGAAGTGAGTGGAGAAACACTAGGTCCCCAACCGGAGATGTTGCGGTTCATGGTTAGCAACTTAAACCCCAGGCCACCAGGGCACCCACTTGGTGTCTAGTAGCTCCTTCCTGCTGCACAGGAAATGATGCAGCCTACATTACCTGCTTTTAATTGAGCCATCATGGATGAACAAAGAAGGGAGCCACCACCATCTCAAAGACAAAAATCTGTACATGCATACAACAAATTAAGAACATATCAAATATGTGAACTGGCCTGCGTCTTGTCTCTATTCCTTCCCTTTGTACTTGCTGTGCTCCGACACAGAAAAATGGAAAGAAGTAACAGATATGATCTAAATGCACCCTAACCTAAACATGTTACTGCTTTTCTCTATCATCCACTGACATAACAGGGAATTGAACCCCTGCAGAGCATATGTACTGTTCTGTTTAGGTTTCATACAGCACCAGCAGGCCTGATCTCCAGATGTTATCGGCATCTGGTCACAAAGTCCCATTTAATGGCCATTACCTCTGAGTGCCACACAGCCAGGCAGCATGAAGCAGGCTTTGTAGTACGCTCTCCAGAGACGTAGTGGCCTGGGAGAGGAAATGGAGACTGGAGCCTAGAGATTTGATAAGAACCTCTGAGCTGCATGATTCAAGCCTCTCAGAATGGAGGCGTTGATCTGAGTCTGGGACCATGTAAACAACGCAATGATTTCAAAGTACAGTTAATCTGACCCAGCATTTTCTGTTGCAGCCTAGTCCACACAATATATGGTTCAGTTTGCCTGTGGCAGTTATGTATTTTTGACTTTTAAATTATTTCTGATGAATAGCATGGACCTTTTCAAAACAGCCCCAGACCTTCCCTTTAAGAGTCCCGCTCAAAGCGGTTGTGTGTCAGAGCTCAACAGGAAATGGAAAGTCTATTAAACAGCGTGAGAGGGAGCAGAGAGGAGGCTGGTTCTCAGAGGAAACAACTGGTCAGTTCTCCAGCACAACTTTATTCATCACTGCTGTAGTGGTCAAGAAACTTTTATTTACAAGTAATCCACAGAGAGGTCAAAGGTTAAGGTCAACCAAAGGCCAGCATCGTCCTCTGGATAAATTATGCTTTCTTTGCCTCACATACAGAATATAGTCTGGAGACACTTTAATGATTAACTTTCTTCCAGATGAACATGATATCATTTTATATGATATCACTAGCATTAATGTAGGTGCAAAATAGTAACTCTAACAACATGGATAGGCAAAAGTAGCTATAAGGGCTGATGCCGCCGCAGGCCAGGAGAGCTACTGTATATTTCAGATTTTTTTTCAAGAAAAACAACAAGTTGAATATGTCAGTGATTTGGTAGAAGACAAACCGAGCAATGACCAATGTACAAAAGGACCCTTTGTAAAGTGCAAACATCTGAAGGCATTCCACTTTAAATTTGAATTCAATGGTTAAATTAGATTTCATAAAAGAATTCATTTAGTCTACTGGACAAAACGGGTTTAGCAACATCATTCCGGCATTCTCTCATTTCTGGCTGACAACTCTGAACGTGATCTGTGAGAGGTTAGCTTTAGCTATGTGGGTGTGCAGCTGCCACACACGCAGACACAAACAAACAAATAGCCCCACTGCCACATTCTGACAGCAGGTGGTAAAATGCTTTGGTATAATTTCTGCAGAGCTCATTGTGTGCTTGCGTGTGGTACTTTTACTGTTAATTGTCAGCTCTGCGACGTCGAGCCAAGCAATGGTTTTGACAGCAAACAGCCAAAGGTGAAGCTGAGTGCTCTTCTGTTGTGGTAACAGAACAGAGTTCCAGACAGAGACGAGACGTTAAACACACAGCTCTGGCATTCGTCTTTAAAACATTAAAGAAAAAGCAGTGTGATGAGATGATCACTACTTCACTCCTGTTAATGCAGGTGTAATCTGAGACCTAATGTCATTTGTACATCTTTTTAACAAACATTGTGCTAAAGTGACTTTATCAAAGCTACAGACTCATTATTTTGGTTATAGATGTATGGCAGAGCCTATTGGCTTATTAAGATCATAAGAGGTTGCTCTTAATTATCTTAATGTGTCTTGATGCAACAGCTGGATAGCAGATATACTTCAGTTTATTTCTTTTCCAGAGAAATTTCTACGTCTGAGGAATATTTGTAATAGTCTCATCACAGCAATATGATCAGAAAACATAACACACATACAAGAATCTTTTATTCAGTGGAATGTAGTTCAGTAAAATGTAGTTTCCTAAATGAAAGCATAAGATGGATTATTTGGAATTCAAGAAAAACAGCGTCAGGAATGAAGAAAAACAGACTTGTTTGTGGACGAACAATTAGAGATTGAGCAAAACCAACAAAATACTTCCATGTATGTGTGTAGCAAGATAACTTACTATATTTCATGGGGACTAATTACTGTTCTCTCAGCCTGATGGGATTTGTGTTTTTCTGTGAGTAACAGCAGAGTTTGGAGTCACTCTGTGTTATAGAACAACTGTGTGCATGTGTGGGCCAACATGTTTGTTTGTTTATTTGTTGTAGCTGCGCTTGGCAGTCATTTTACAAATCTCTCACAAATTAGTCTCCATAGTGGAAGTCCACTGGCTGTTGATAATGTCTAAGAATGTCACAAACAGGCTAGAAAAGAAGAGCCATTTGAAGAGTGTTGATGTACTGTAGAGCCGTACATGGCCATTACTGCTACTGTGTTTTGACGAGGGGGCCTACATTTTGTTTGTATGTTAGGCACAGTAGGATGGACATGCATGCTCACACGCATGCTGGTTATAAGCCAGTTTCATTCAACTTATTATTGTTAAGGACCCAGAGAAATGTAGCTACGCATAAAGAGAGGCAGGAAAGTTGAAGGCTTCTAGCTTGCCAGCTAGCAAACATAGACGGAGACAATGCAGGTTTCAAAATATTCAAACAATCTGCTTCATAAATGTTTTACAAGAAAATAAATGCTTTCAAGGATGCTAACTATATGCCTTTGGTGAGAAAGTAAACTCCTCAAGGCACCTTTAACCTAAGCTAAGCTGTGTGCCAGCTGACTAGCCAGCAGGCTCATTTAGCCAAGTCAAAAACATGAATTGATCATGTCTGATCAGTCCTGTTGAGATGGACAAGCTGCACATTTAAAAGTATGATTAGCTCTTCACGTTCGCTGCCTAGCTGAGGAGGAGGATGTCCAACATGGCTGCCAGAATACGTAATAACACCTAAAAATCCTCTGTATGCACCAAACTGTGTCTCTGTTCCCTCCACAGTCCAAAGCCATGCGTGAGCGATGGCTCCTCCAGGGAATGGGAGCGGAGGAAGGGGAGGCACGGCGGAAACAGCTGGAACAGGATGAAGAACAAGGAAAGCGGCTGGAAGACCTGATACACAGGTACACTTGTCGACACCACAGCTGTGGGGCTTCATTCGGTCTTCATGTTAATTTTAGCATTGCTGATCAGGTTTGAAATGTTGGACAGATGGATTAACAGAGTAGCTCAGCTGACACTAAATACTGTATTTTTTTTATTGCACATCTGCTTGTCCTCCCTTCAGTCATAAAACTTTAAAACTCTTAACACTTCTGGCACAGATTGCTAGATCCTATCCACGTGTTCCAAATTGAAGTACTAAAAAAACAATGTGACTTCAACTAGCTTCCACTGATTAGAAAACATCAGTTACAGTATGCACCGCATCTGATGCTACAAATTAAGAGCTGGGACACTTTTAGCTGCAAAGTGAAAATAGATACTTCGAGGACATCAACAGTAGTATTCTTTAATTACATCAGCCATATTTGAAGCATCAAAACAAAGTGCCTGTATAGAGCCTTGATTTAGTGAGACTGTGGCTCAACACAAATATACTCAAACTGTACAGTGGTTAAAATACACACACACACACACACACACACACACACACACACACACACACACACACACACACACACACACACACACACTGTAACTGGAGAAGTATTGGAGGCATGGGATTCTGCAGGGCAGCTCTGTAACCTTAGAGGAAAATCTACATTTTTCTCGTGCACTGGTGTGAAAACAAACACCAAGAGCTGCTGTGCCTTTGTGTATCTTATCTAAAAAACAGATGCAACAAGAGCTGATGAGGAATGAAGAAAGAGATGGAGATGAAGAGGAGGAAAAAAGATGAAGGAGATGTAACAGGGAGGAGGAAACAGAGAAACTCATAGGGCAGGAACAGACAGATAGAAGCAAGGCAAGTGAAAGCTGGGCGTTAATGCCAGAGGAAGAGAGTGAGATATTTGGCACTTCCTGCGTTTGTGTCTCTGGGAGGAGCTTCCTAATTCCCATCAAGCATTGCTGTTAGTCACTTATTCCCCCCAATGAAGTTGGGCCATGAGATCACCGGTGCTATGAATAAATCGCCAGTCAGCTCTTGCCAACGTGATGCTCTGTGAGTGTTTTCCATTTGCAGGGTGTGAGAATCGGGCATGGCTGCACCTTGGTTTTCCATCGACATGAGACTGAACTATACACTCATACTCTTACATCCACAGTATTTCTGTTTGTTTGCATATGGCCAGGTATTCATGTGCTGGAGGCCCTGGAAAGATGCTGGCATCTAGCATGGTCAAAAATCCCCTTTAAATTTCCTTTTAAAAAAAAAAAAAAAAAAAAAGGCTGGAAAATTAAAAGTGATGGGGCTAAAAGAAAAGCATTTTTCACCTGGTGTGCTTGGTTACGACAAATAGAACACAGCCTAAAGCAGCAGAAACTGTTGGCACCGTGTAGCAAAGAGCAGAGGAAAATATAACACACTCTCAAGTCAAACAAAAAGGCGAATAAAAATATGCTACATAAGAGAACAGTGGAGTGGAAACATATTTATGTCACTTCCAATCAGTGGGAGTTAAGTTAAAACTAATCAGCCAACATGCAATGCAGATTCGTTATTTCATACTTGAAGTATTTGAGCGATGGTGATCAGAGCACACTCAGAAAATCAGGCTGGTGGAGAGGCTCTGGGTTAATTTGGCATCAGTGAGTCAGTCCCCACCTCCTCATCTATCAAATCTCTGCATGAAAGACACTCTGTTAGCCAGCATCTACCGTAGCTTATCACCAACGCTGAAATAACATCAACATCATACGTTGCCACAAACACCAGGATAACAGAACATAAACAGAGCAGCAGTGAATGGTCAAAGAGAGAGCATTGTGGGCCAAAGTACAGTTGTGATTGTGGAGCCGCTTCGTGTGAATCACTTCATTCAGCAGCTGTTGAATAGACTTGTTGTCTGATTCTCTGTTTCAAAGAGGAGATATTGCAGTTACTTACAAAAGCAATTAAAACCACAAAGATTATTCTTTACTGTGCTACACTGGCATGTGTTTTTGGTCTGGTTTCACTTCTTTTGTCAACAGACAGGAAGAAGAAAACCAAAGCAGTATCACGATGATGAATACATTCTGTATTTTAAAAACTCAGTGCCGTAAGTTAAAGGTTCAGTTTGCACAACCACGGCAGCCACAGTGGCTCAGAAACATCCTGAATGCCTCACTTTCCCAGCCTGTTTTTGACTGGATCTAGAAGTTGGTGGATGCTTTAGTACCAGGTTTTATCACCTTTGGCACAAGGTTTGCGTATATATGTCAGTTATATACCAACTTTATCATTTATTATCTTTAAAAACTCCAAGTGTCTCTCCAAGTGTACAAAGAACAATTTCTGTCTCAGCAGAACCAACATTAAGCACAGAAGTGGATAACCTGTTTGTCTTGCATGTTTGCATTTGAGCAATGCCACTGAAGCAGTTCTTAATCAATTAGCATTGTGAACCAGGGTCTCAGTTGTACACTGGAAATTGCTTTAAGAGGAGCTCAGCTGTCTGAGATTGAATTCTGGAGGCTTTCAGAAAACAACCTTCTCCAGTGGGTAAAATAAAGTCACAGAGCACATGTGTGGGAGTCGAAGGAGTGCCTCAATCTGTCACACAAATCTTAAACTTGAAACCCTGAAACTATTTGACTAAATCACCTCAAAACACTGACATCATTATTTTAAAAACTTGTGTAAAGAAACTGACATTTAGGTGTGATGGTGGGAGATATTTCTATTTAGATGTTTTGGACTTGACAGGACGGTAATAGACAGCCCACGCCTGTGTGTGTGTGTGTGTGTGCGTGCATTTCAGGCAGAGGGTGTGGCATCTATATTTACATTCTGTGGGACACCATCCCAGAATATCCCGAGTCTTTCCACCACTGACAGGGACAGAGGTGAATAGTTGGGACAAATACCGATTCCACATTATCTGTGTCCGTGTGAGAGAGAAGGCAAGAGACAGCCTAAAGCTATAATCATGAATACACCTGGAGTTCCATAAAAAACTACACCTTCCTCCTCCTATAAACAGACTCCACTGTCTTAAAGAGAACAGCACAGAAGCCCAGACATCTTGTCCATTCCATTTTAATAGCTGCTAGACGGATAACACATGCGCTGGTGGACATTTTAATGACAGAAAGCGACAAAGAGAAAAGCTGCAGCTCTTTTATGGATGCTCGTATCGTTTCATGCACTGAAGAACACTGGAGAGTGAAAGAAAGAGAGGGGAACAGCTGTATTCGTCTTTGCAGAACAACTCTAGTGCTGCTGAGCTTTAAATGAATGAAGAAAAAAAGAGAAAAAAGCAGCAAGAACGAACAAGCGTCCCTTCAGATTATCCATACGATTATGCAAACCTAATGGAAAACACGTTATGGAAAACAAAACACAAAGACATAGGGACAACAGCAGTGTCTTTGTGTGGTCTCATAAGTGCTGCTTGCTGTTGACCTTAAACTGGAAATCACATAAAAAGAAGTGAACAGTGCAATCTTTGTACGGGCCATTTCATACACATACCTAAGGTCTTCGAGCACAGACAGAGAAAAAGGAAAAAAAAAAAAAAAGGAGAGAGAGGGGAAATAGAGACAGTTTGTGTGGTAGTTTTCCCAGTTGTAACCCAACGTGAGGAATACACAAAGCGACAGCTCAATGAAGAAATAGCAGCCATTGTGTGGAGGAGAAGACGCTTACTTTGCAGAGCCTGGAGAACAAACAGACAGAAGGAGACGGAATGAGAGAGCGTGGCGGCAGCAGTGGTAGCTGTACAGATATCCCTATCATTACACAGACGGGCTAAGTAAACAGAGAGAGGGATACAGCAGCAATAGGCCCTTTCACAATGTGGCACAGGCCTGACCCGTACCCACACCGTGCTACTTTTGGATTACTGCTTGTTGTGCGTTGTACAGACAGCCCCATGCAGATGTGGCCATCATTGCAGGGGAGCAGTGTGGTTTTTATACTGTGTTTCCTGCCACAGCTACAGGACAAGTTTCTCAACTCGACAGAGGAGCCATTAGTGGAAAAATTTGTTTTGTCTTTTGATGAAATCGGAGAGTTTAGGAGCATTTTACATGTGCAGGTTTGTGTGAGTGAGTTCAATTGTATTTTGGAGCATTGATTTTAAAAAAAAAAGTAGGCCACTGCAGCAAGATGAGCCCATGCATCTGCAATACTGTAAACTTAAACTCTGTATGTGTTTACCTATACTTATAATATACTTAGAGTGCATGGATTTCATAACTGGTTACCTCAGGCTATTTAACTGGATTCACTTTGATTAATATAACTCTCTAGGTATGAAGCTACAGCCAGGTGGAAGGCTAGCTTAGCATAGCAAAAACGCTTGAAACAGAACCAGCTAGCCTCGTTCATTCCAGAAGTTAAGAAAATCCAAGACATTATATCCAGACGTTAAATCCGCTGGTTGCCTGGCAACACGACTCCCACTGTGTCCACTTTTCATGCTATGCTAAGCTAAGCTAACCAGCTACTGGTTGTGATTTTTACATTTGCAAAACAAACACAAGAGAGGTATCCTCATCTAACTCTCAGCAAGAAACCCAAGATATTGAAAAATTTCTTAGTAGCACACAGTTACATATTCACACACCGCTCTCTTCTTTTTCCTGTTTATGTAGGCTATGTGTGCTAGACTATTCTTCTTAACTCTGTCGCCGAATCATGCTGCTGCAGCAACCTTGTTTCTCTACAGGAGATCAATAACATTTCATCTAATCTTGTCTAACCATCAATCAATTACCTGACCAGAAAACCTCTGGTCTCAGCTGTGCTGAAGAGGCAAATGGAGTCTGTAGGATACATGAGGTCCAGCAGGCAGTCTGTCTACAGCAAACTATACTTATTGCAACAAACCCATTGAAGCGCACTGTATCGTGTTACATAATGTTCTAAGAATATTTGTATTTTGTCCCACAGTGGCAGTATGAGAGCACATAGTTTTCAACTGACCAGAAAAGTGTGATGCAGCTTATCGTTTCAGGAACTATTTTAGCTCGAGCTGAATGCAGCTGCATTGGAAAAAAAACACAAAAGTGCTCCTAAGAAATCTGCTTCAAAGTCCAAAACTAGTCCCAGTATGTGACACAGTTCAGACCAAGACACCATGTTAGACTGGATTTAAGAGCACGGCACAACCATAATTTATGTCGGACATTTACTGTAGATAAAATCAGGTCCAACACAGCCTCCTGTTTCTTTTTAGTCCTAAACCAAATTTCACAATAAAGTTGGAGTAATAACTCACTTGGTTCATGTCTCACCTCCTGAAAACCAGATGAATTTAATGTTTGATGTCAAAACAAATCTTTTCTAGCAAAACAGGTTATGTATACAGAGGAATGAAAAGGTACTTTGTCACAGCTATTTGCTTGTACAAAAAACGTACGTCTTGTCATTCCTTAGTGATCCTTTGTGATCTGGCTTTTATCCTTACACTCCCTCATTATCCTTCTTACAATTTAAGCATGTAACTGTTGCTCTCACTTAAAGTTAGTTAGAATTAGACTGTCAGCTAAATTCCCTGTAGGTGAGCTTATTTATGTCAAACATTTTTATTTTTTTTTACTAATAGTGTCTGAATTGCATTTAGTTTAAAGGTACATTTCTTTGTTAATGTTTGAGCAACATATCATGATGATATCATGTCATACCATTGCGACACTACAGATTTAAGAAGCATTTATAGTTTTTGATAATAAATGAATCACTTGATTGACTTGATTGGTTCCACCTTCAAGCAACACGTTCTCAAGCATTTTAGGGAGAAAACTATGAAGTTATTAAGTCAAAAAACAAATAACAGATTCATAAAAAAGACATGTCCACAGCCAAATTTTGAAAGTTCATTCAGAGTCATAATTCCAAGCTCTTTTGACCACAAAGATTAATTCAAATAGATTCATCTTTTCAAAGACTTCTTTCAGCAGACACTCACAGCCCCAGAGCACACTGTACAGTGCTATGTTGTGAATTAAGACCAAGGACAGAGCAGGGACTCAAAAGCTGCTCTGTCAAGCTCTTCTATCAATCAAACATTTATTATTCAAACACATAACATGTTATGAACACTTTAAGTCTCTTTACTGTAAGGAACTAAAAGAAAAACACAGTACTGTAGGATACTATGACAGATACACATTTAAAGTGCTACCTTGCTGAAGAAGTACACATAATAATGAAGGTGAAACATATCAAAGTGCTACTTCAACATCAGTTCTGACATTTATTCCATTCCATTACTCAGGGAAACATTAGGCTGTAGCTTTTATGTGACATTTATCTGACCTGAAGTAATAAGAACTTAAGTAATACATTTCATGTAACTTCCACTACTACTTCTAATGACTTATAATATAGTACAGAGTGTAGAGAAGAGCTTTACTTAGAAACTTTGTCTCAATCACACAGAGCACATGTGCAGTACCATGTATAAATACAAAGTGTGGTCAGAGACTTCCTCTCTTATACAGTCAGTCTGTCGTTGTCTGTCTCTGTAGCTCTGACAGCCTGTGTGTCATGCACAAACACACACACACACACATCCACCACGCATAAAACCAGATCCTCCTCCTCTATGATGTGGAAAGCAGTTGCTGCCCACCCATTCGTTTCCATGGCAACTAGCCTGCGGTGAGTTGACAGGGCGGGACGGTGACATCACTGGTCTCTTTCAGGATTGCCACAGAGATAGCAACACTGCCAGACACAGAAGGATGAAGAGAGGACAAGGAAGAAGGAGAGGGAGTGAGGGAGGGAGGAGAGACACTGTAAGGTCGTGGCCTCATCTTTCTCTCGCTCACACACACACATGCAAAAACCACCTGACCAACTCTGCAGTAAATACAGTTGGAAACTGATGTCTGTCTTTACAGTATATAAGTATGTAACAATGTACTTACTGCATGCTTTAAAATATCCTTGAAAATATCCTATATGAGAAGCAGGAATAGGTTTTGAAGTCTGGTAGGGTGGTATTATAGGATTAGAGTAGCATTCAGTGCAACAAGCCTCTAAACTTAGCAATGTCACCACTTAATTCTTTACCTCATAACACAACACTGTGCAGATTTAATGAGTGTTATTTTATGGAGAAGAAGGTGGGAAATACAGCAGTTTGACCATAGAAGGAGCATGAAACAAACCAGCTCCATCATATTATTTCTTCTCTCTATGTGCTCACAGTTTTGGGCATGTTGGTAGTTTGATCACTAGAGGGCGCCAGACACAAGTGTGTTTCACTTTACACATAAGATAAAAGACCATATGTAGGGTGGACACATTCAAAGACCGTGATCTAATCCAGTCTCATAGTCATGGAGGACATGTCCACCTTTGGGAGAGGTGAATAATTTTTAGGTTGTAGTTTTTTTGTGGTGATTTAGTGGATTGCATTATGATGTATTGATTATTTGTGTACTGTGGGTGCTCAACAGTCTGCCTTCTTGCTTTCAAAACATCTAGTTCTACTACTAGTCCTACTTTCCTTCCCATCTTTCTCCATATCCACTACCATTCCTACTTACCTACTTACTGTCTTACCAGCTCAATATGATAAACTCATTAGGTGAGTCCCTACAGGGGTATAACACCATTATTAGAGTGGTTTTTCACTTGAGGTGACAGGTCCTTCTCACAGGGAATGATTTAGATTATATTAGTTAGGATTTACACCACATATTCCAGGGTTCTGAAAAATTTAAAGGGACAATAGACGCCAACATATTTTTAGCATTTGATTCTCCTTACAATACAGTGTCTGAAGTGGTATTGAAGTAGTAGGATGGGAGACCTGCATCCTCCTCCCTCCGGTCACAAATCTTGTTCTTTGCCCATTTTGGCAAGACCTCATGCAGCTTACAGGAAGCAGAAGTAAAAGCAATTTCCCGTCAGAAAGGGAAAAAAAGGAAATGAGATAGGGAGGAGCAGGGAAGAGTAGCCAGTCGAGAGTCAAACTACAGTCAAACTACCAACATGCCCAAAACTGTGAGCACATAGAGAGAAGAAATAACATGATGGAGCTGGTTTGTTTCATGCTCCTTCTATGGTCAAACTGCTGTATTTCCCACCTTCTTCTCCATAAAATAACACTCATTAAATCTGCACAGTGTTGTGTTATGAGGTAAAGAATTAAGTGGTGACATTGCTAAGTTTAGAGGCTTGTTGCACTGAATGCTACTCTAATCCTATAATACCACCCTACCAGACTTCAATACCTATTCCTGCTTCTCATATAGTCCAGACATCTGTTCTAGAGAGAAAAGACATAAGTGAGGGTAATATCCAACCTGATGGACACGATAACTGACAAACACTGTGCAGTTTGTACACACACTTGAAAAACTTGAAAACTTTTTTTTAAACTGAACACATTACTGAGCTAGCAAACTGATAGTTAGCAAACTAACTCTGTCACTACATTTTGGTTATTGAAGAGGTAATTGTGCCATTGGCTCCTGTCTCATAACTGTCTACAAACCATTCATCTTTCATGGAGCAGTTTATACTACGACAGAGGAGGGGAAATAAACATGTACAACACAGCTAATAAGCTACAATAGACAATAGCTTCCTACATTTTGAACTCTAGCTGTCAGTTCCATCAGAGGTTAGCACTGTCAAAACAACTTGCTGCTGGTCAAATTTGGGTGTCAAAGTTGAACATTACCAACCTATTTCTGCTACTGTCATGATACAACAGAGTCTAACAGGTCATTTGATTTTGTCTGATCTTTTGTTTGATTAAATAGGCAGTAGCATCACCAAAATCATCACCATAAGTAAAGTAAGACACGTCATTATTTCAGAAGATATCAGCTTTTCATAGTCTTAGTTAATAATAAAGTTCATATTTTGGAACAACGATGAAGCATAAATTGCTTTTCTTCCACTCAATCTTTCAGCACATCCTGTTAGCATCTGCTGCACTCTTGTTGCCTGAAACATGTAATATTAAAAAAAATACTCAGAAACCTGAAAAACTCTTAAGTTGAAGTCTGTGTCGTTGTTAATTCTTACATGTGCGGTGTAGGGCAGCTTGCCCATCCATTTTGTCAAGCATTTACTTTAGGTAATTTTGCACACATTATTTCGCTGTAAGAAATTCCTGTCCAGATTAGTCTACAAATACATTTCAAGTAGTGTGCTTACATAAACTGAATACACATTGTGGTGCGGTCCTTGCAGCTCAATCCAAGGTTGGGTGATTGTTTCTCATACCAGCAAGGCTATAGGTAAATATAGCATGTACAGTCCAGCTTTACTGTATTTATAAATAACCACTGCCTCACTGCTGTTAAGACTCCTAGACCACAAAATACAGTCAGATATAAAGACTGAGAAAATGCTTAAAAGTTACTCAAGAAAAGGTAAGAGTGGTAAAAGTAACAGCATAAGTATTGTGGTTCGAATAAGTTGCTTTGACCTACTTAACGCTACCTACAAAATGCTATAGGTATAAATAAAATAAATAATTAAACAGCCAAGTCGCTATCAAGTTTCAGTCCAACATGAACCAGATATGCTGCATTATAATGGACAATACGTTGTGATAAGACGCTAGCTCTGTTTTCAGAATTGACAGCGGTGTTGAAATACCTTTTGTGCATGTTGCTATATTTGTTGAATCGTTTGATTTCAAGGAACACTGAACGACCCTGAGTTGTGCTGATTATTTTGATCCAGACAATGGCAAGGTCACATGTATAAGAGGCCGATCCAGTCTTATCTATTGTTTTGTTGTGTGACAGATGCAGCCAACATTGTTTTACTTCTTACTGCAGAACAACTCTACTGCGGCTCCAACCCATTACACAACTTCTGCAGTATGCGTTCTGAGCCTGATTTAAATAAAGGTTATATTTACTGTATATACATAATATATCATATGGCTAAGGTTCCTGAAGGTATGTATATATCAGTGAAGAAGGGTACGGTAACAGTACAGTTCTCAGGTAGCAGTATAACATCCAAACATCACACCGCTGATGTTGAACTTGAATAGAAACTGGCAGATGATGAAGTGATGAGTACAAACTGCCAGGATTTGTTTAGTTAAACCTCAGTGATCAGAGCCAAAGCACCAGGTTTTTCTGGCAAACTTCATTCACAGTTGAATGTGGCCTGTGTTTCCCCTCAACAGCTTCAGATAAAATGCCTCTCGTGGCAAACAGTACAGTCAGTACAGTGCGTATTAGTGTTTGTTCATGATCACTGATGCTGATATGATGAGTGAGCCCAATTGATTCTGGAATACTGTGGGAAGGCCGACTGTTCACTGCATTGTTATGAACTTTAATATCTCTTTTACACGCACACACTCGCACACACTGACGTAGAAATTCCTCGCGTCCCAGAGGAGTGTATACTGGAGTGTTGTGAGTGCTGGCAGTGAGGAAGCAACCTTGGTCCTCCTCCCTGACCGCTTCCTAGAATTGTTGCTACATCCATCTCTTAAATGTCCACATGAGTGCACGTGTATGTGTGTGCATGTATGCATACATAAGCCTATTTTAGCTATAATTTTAAGAATGGTACAGATGTCTCGAGACTTTCCTAACCAGAAAAAAATAAATGTTCATACAATCAGAATTGGTTGTACAAAGTGTGACTTTGACAGTGGAGACCACAGTTCTATTCTGTCTGTCTTCTGACAAAATACTTTTTTTGGTTGCTTAAAATTAGACCAGATCTGAACTATTGGAGCAGAAAACGGATCAGAAAACTGTCATATTAGTAACAGTAATTAGTAACAATATGGGTTGTTTTGTAAAATAGTGATTAACATGAGGGCTTTTTGTATCTCTCACAAGTGTGCAAAGTCAGGCTGACTGCTTAAAATCAGGATTATGTGATTACTTACACTCTAAAGATACTGATACTCACACCTTCTGCAAATAGGATTATGAGCGCGTTTTCAGCCTCAGTGTCAGAATAATCTCACTCAACAACTCAATCAGGATAAACTGCATAATTACAATATTACACGACAGAATTACTGAATTTATGGCCACAAAACACTAAAGTGGTTAAACACTGGGGCTACTTCAACAGTGTTAAAATGGAACTTGTTTTTGTCTAACCTCTGAAAGCTTTTGGTAACTAGTGTTAAATGCTACTTAGACCATTGTGCCCAATTGACTATTAGACTATAACCTGCTGATGGAGGATTTGTGCATGAAGATAAGCTCTTGGCCAGATGGCCACACACTTTTTACTCATCCGCCGTCTCTGTCTGGTCATTTCATGTGTTTGAAGCATCTGGATTGTATCCAGATCAGAATTATACACTTCAAAAGGCTGGTGTAAATGCACCCAGGAGGTGCTGAGAACAGGCTGAAATATGATGGCCAAACCCAGGTGCTCAGAGGCCCATTGTAAGCAGATGTTCTACTGCACACCGTATGTAAACACATCGCTCTCTCTGCAAGCTCCTAAAGAGGGGTTGCATGCAGTGTTGCAAATCAATTTAATGCATTTTAGTTACCAGCTAACCATAGAAGTTACCATGTGTAAATGCAAGGCAGAAGCAACCCAGATCCAAACTTACCCTCTTACAAAATCCTTTTTTTTTTTTCTTTTTTTTTTTTAGCTTATTTGAGTTGATGAGTTGATTTTTTTCTGTACAGTGCAACAAATTCCTTGATCCAAGTGTTCCTGTATTCGTTGTGTTTGCAGGCTGGAGTCTGAAATCGGTGCTCTTGAGAGCGAAGAGTCTCAGATATCAGCCAAAGAGCAGGTTCTACGTGAACGTCTGAAAGAGACGGAGCGCTCGATAGAAGATCTGCAGAAGGTATGAGCTATCTAGAACCTTGTATGAGTGTCTGTTGAGCTACAAACTGTTGGCTGTGAAAGATATATGCTAATGCTGAAATCACTCTGCTCTACTCTTACAGGAATATTTCAGTTCTTGCAATCTGTTATCAGTTTCTTGTTTAATTACACTATAATTACTTTATTTTTTTTCACATGTTTTTTATGAGAGCAAATTAAAAATTAAAAAATTACATAAACCTTTTGTTGCTAATTAAAAACAAGTGTGCTAAATATACATGAGATCAATAAAGTTGCTTTGTTTGTACAAAGCAGTTAATCCTTAGTTGTAATTATTATTGTAAAATAATTATTGAAATGCGGAAGAATATATTACTCTGCTATGATTCATATGGACTTTCTCTTGTCTCTCTTTCAGAGTCTGATGATCCAGGATGGAGGTATGAGTGATCTCTCTCACACACACACACACACACACACACACACACACACACACACACACACACACACACACACACACACACACCTCATTGGGGTAGTATCCTCCCCTGAGTTATTGTTGTTTCCTAGCAGTGGGGTCCCTCTCTTTCTATTTCTGTGTGTCTGTGTGTGTGCGCATGCAGTAGTGGATAATAGTCTCGCTGAGGCAGGAGAGATGCAGGCCAGAACACGCTCTTGGACCCCCATGGACGCACACATAGACATACATATACCTGCACACAAACACACACGGTCAAACGCACACAGAACCCGGCTCAGCGAGACCATTGAAGCTCGCGCACACACACACACACACAAGGCCATGACTCTGCAGCCTGCAGTCGCTGGCTTTATCCCCCCCTATTCACCATCAAGCCCTGTAAGCCCCTAAAGCTTTGTTCCTGCCATCACACACACACACTTCTGCTGCATAAGCACTGAACCTCAGGGGTGCCAGAGTTGCCGTGGACACAGAAACAGAGAGATGGGGAGAGTTAGACAGTGTGTGTGTGTGTGTTTGTGTGCAATAGGGGCGGGTAGGGTCACTCAGGGGTGTGGTTAGTTTCTCTAATGGGGGGCTGGGCTGTGTGTGTGTACATTTTTGCATCAGGGTGTGGTTACACATCACTGAGAGGTAGGTGTGTGTATGTGTGCATATCCAGTGTGCATGTGTGTAACAGTGTGTGCCTGGCGAATGAGTGTGTACGCGTGTGTTTGTTCTCCCTCAGGGCCTCTAACATCCATCTGACCATGTGTCATTTCCCCTCCTGTGCTCCTGCTCACTAGATGCCACTGGCTACATGTCCGCCCCTCTCTCGGACTGCACGGACCCAAATCCTGACCACCTCGTCCTGGCCACGCAGCCCCGGACCGGCCCTCCTGCCTCTGGAGAGCACACCATACCAAGACCTGGTAAGACAGAGGGTGGAGAGGAGGGTGAGTGATGGTAGAGGGAGGGAGGGAGGACAGGAAAGTTTTGGGTCGCAGCCAAGTCGGATTACCGGGACAAACTCATGCGCACATGGAGGGTGGACTGGCACACATACGCACACATCTGGACAAACTGAGTCAAATCTCATCCGGACTTCAACAGTTTCACATCCATGTTCGCTGAGAGAGATGTGCGACCAATACATAACTCATAAACACATAATGACACAATACACTTCACTACATATACTAAAAGCACACAGACATAAAGCACCAGATCAATATTTATTATATATTTGACTTTGTATAATCCAAAATACCATAAATAACAAAAAACAAGATTAAATTTACCAGTATACCAACTCTCAGTATTGTAATTAGTATTGCTAAGTATTATAATCAACAAGTATCAGTATTAAAATCATATTATATGTTAGAGAAAGTATTAGCATTACTTTTAGTCTCTGTATTACTGTATTTTTTGTTTGTTTGTTTCAGACTTAGCATTAGTTTTATTAAGGTGTTCTTTTATAGCAATACAGCAGCTAGTAGGTCTTATTAGTTATTACCTATTAGTTGACTAATAAGTTAACTAATAAGACTTTGCTCATAGCATTAGCTATTAGTTTGTTTCATGCATTTAATGCTGCTGACTTTGCAGTGGGGAGCATCTCTATTAAATAAAACCACAGCTTACGAGGCATTTTGATAAAGTTAGGCAGTTGTGTGTATTATCTGCAGTAAGATTTATATCAAAAGGCGTGTGAGAACATAACTAAACCTCAGGTATGATTGTTCTCTTTTCATTATTTACCTAATACTTACTCTGCAAGATGTACTGAAAACATACTTTACTGCAGAAGCAGATGTGTTTATAATTTCAGTGTCCCTTGTCAAGGTTGACCATGTGAGGTACGGTGAAATAAACTCATATTTTTTTTGCGCATTTCTTTAAAGGAAGTAGCAAATATGCAGAAGTTGTCACTAATCTAACTTTCTAAGTAACTTAATCTCACAAGATACCTGCAGTTTATTAGAAAGTAGCATCAACAGTAAACTTAGGTTAGATATTTTTTTCTTGTTTACTCACCTTCATCTGTGATTTGCATCTCTAAAGGATAAAGTTAAGGTAATGTTTTGTGGTTTACTAATTTCATATATAGCAGTTTGAATATCAGTTTTATCAGAGAACACTGTGTCCCCATCCTCACGCTTTAATCCCTCCACCTTTTCCTCCCAACAACCCCCACTTCCTCCACTTGTCCTTCCCCACCTCTTCACTTTTCCTTCTACATCAAACCCCTCCCTCCTCCCTGTGTCTCCTCCCATCCCTCCCCTCCCCTAACAGCAATGTTTGCCATGGAGATCAACGTACAGCACGACCCACAGACCGGCGAGCAGCGCATCCTGTCAGCCAACCGCGTTAATCCGCTGGATGCGGCGTCACGTGGCGTCAAAGTCTATGATGATGGAAGAAAAGTCGTCTACGAAGTTACTTCCTCCGGGGGTGTGTCAACCACCACCGTGGAGAATGGCTGGAGCTCTGCGCAGGTTGACCAGCTGATCCAGCGAGCTGCAAGACCTGGCGCACAAGGAGGAGATGGCAGTCAGGTGACAGTGACCCTGGCTCCTCCGCAGGCCTACGTTTCCCCAGCAGATATCGATGATCTGTCTCCGCCCTCCTGTGCCCCGCCATCCATCCCTTCAAGCCCACCTGCCCAGGTCACTCTCCAGAGGGAGACCCGGCTTGGCATGATGCCCCCATCACCTCCCATTATGACTCAGCCCATCTCCTCGGCCCATCCAAGCTCTGAGCTCACCTCCGCACCCCAAGCCACCACGGAGCACCCTATCACCATGGTGTTCCTCGGCTACCAGGACGTTGAGGACACAAGTGAGAGCAGGCGGCTACTAGGTTTTGACGGCGCCGTGAAGGCCGAGGTAGTCCTGATCGACGAAGACGACGAGAAATCGCTGAGGGAGAAGACGGTCACTGATCTATCCATCATCGATGGCACGGCGGCCGACCTCGTGTCAGGACGGCCGGCCACATCTGAGGCCGCCAGCACGGAACTGTCATCCGATGGCCGTGAACCTGACAGCACCTCCTCACCCCCTGCCAACGCTGACGCCAACACAGCCCCCCCACCCGGCCTCACGCCTTCCACAGGTACAGACAAGAGGAAACGCTGCGAGTGCTGCATCCTCATGTGACTGAATCTTCTCCCTCTTCCACCCTTTTATTATTACCCACAACACCCCTCTCTTTTCCTCTGTCTCTGGATGGTTACTAACAGAAGCCCTGCCTCCCTCCTCCTCCTCCTCTGGACTCTGATCGGCTGGCACACATGCATGCACACACATGCTGTGGTCTGACCTTTGACTTTTACTCAGTTATGTTATTACCTCTACATCTCTGCTCTTTTGTCACCCTCTCTGTCAACATGGAGTCTCTGCCCTCCCGCCCACAGTCTCCTCAGACAACACAATATATTTCATGAATCTAAAGGAAACAGGCATGAAGTTGTAGTCATGCTGCTACATTAATGGTAAAAAACAGACATATAGATGAAGAAAATTGATGGCTTAAACCAGGTCATACAATACTACTCTCAGTGGTCATTAAGACCTTACGGACAATCAGTCACATTGCCATGCTGTCTAACCAAACAGTATGTCTGGCTCTAAGGACAATCAACCAGATCATCGCCTTTAATAAGCCAGTTTATAAAACACTCAAAAATGACACAGTCTCAGTTATTTCTTAATATTTCTCTATTCAGTCAGTTCCCACTTCCTTTTCTCTCGACGGATTCTCTCCTGCTGTCTCCAAACTTACACAGACACACATAAACAACCACACACAGAACTTATGAACCCACCCACCCCTCGTTGTACAGACTTTCTCTGAACAGGGCAGAGAGGAGGGTACTTGTTGCCTTGGTTTCTTTATGTGCCTCTTCATTCATCCACACTGATAGTTCTAACAAAGAAAATAATAGATAATTAGAAGCTCCTATTAGACTTTTATTTCAGTTTGCTGTTGTTACCTGAACTTTTTTTTCTTTTGTTTTGAAACTTAGAAGGCCATTGAATTGTTGGGATGCCTGTTTCGTGGGAAACTTGAGGTTTTTGACACTGTAGTTAGTAATAACAGGAGTCTCTCTCTCTCTCTCTCTCTCTCTCTCTCTCTCTCTCTCTCTCTCTCTCATTTTGTCCATTAACTCCAGCTATTCCACTGCTGAGGTCATTTCCTCCTATTCTAGTACTTTCTAACTCAGCAGCCAATAAGAAACCGAGGAGCACCTTTTGGCAGCCAGTAGGATCAATACAGCCAACTTTTCCTATAGAGCACAGGAAGGTAACGGCAGCTTAATGAGCACACTCTGGCAGCGAAGGAACATGTCTTTCCACCTATGAAAACAAACATGGGTTACCACTAACAACCTGGGCACAAAGTTGTGAATAATCAATATTAACAAGCACTACCATATTGCTAAATTACAACTATGACAGCTGTGCTCATATGAGCTTTTAGAGAATCCATGTTCATCTTTTTGTCCATTAAATTAGCTGCAGAAGGCAGCCAGAGATCTATTTTACTCTTTCAAAGAGACTGAAAACACTGCCAGCTCTCGCTGTAGTCACCAGCCAGGCCCTCGTTTACAAGGGTGCTACAAATAATGTGGCCTGGGTGTCATTATAACATCATATATATTACACTGTAGGACATTTACTTGGCTGGCTTTCAGAAAAGCTCTCAAAAGGAGTAATCATCCTCATTCTGTTGAATGATAATGGATGCTCTGGAAAGTTTTTGCTTCATTTGAAGTGTCTTTGATGGTACATGGAATAGAGAGGATGGTGATGCTCAATAGGCATCTGGTGTATTGATTTCTGGAGAATTAGTGACATTGCCATTGTACGCTACAGAGAAATACCTGTTAGTGTGAAATCAATAAAGTTATATGGGCCAGATATGTGATTGAAGAAGATGTCCACACACTTACAAAGAGGTTAGAGAGTCTCTTTGGATCCAAATGTGATTAGGGGGTGTTTTTGTGGCTCAGGTGTGACTGTAATGTCCTTGGTTCATGTCCAAACTGGGTCTTAATATCATTTATTCACATAAAAAAAAAAAATTTTTTCATACAGAAAAAATACAGTGAATACTTCACTAACCTAGAGTGACCTGAAGTGCAACACTTTTTGTTTCTTTCGCTTCAGTCATTTGTTTGACTGCTTTACTGTTCCTGGCCATGACGCACTAACTCTGTCATAAAAAGAATGATAGACAATAATCCTTGGCATCAATTAACATATTTCCAACACTGAAAGGACAAATTAGTTCTTTCCTTACAAGGCTCTGTGCACAGCTTCATAATCCCACCTCTAAACTGTCCTGTAGGTCGGCCTTCAAACATACATGCTTGAGTGTAAATGGCCATTGCTGCTGTAAGTCAGTCAAGCTGGCTGTGTGATTGGCCACCAAAAGGCCCGCGGGGGGTCTAGTTTCCTGTGTAGATAAAGAATGTAAATATGCTCTATATTCTATTTAGTGATGATTTTATTTTCCACATCTATATAGAGATCTAGAGATACTTCTGATTATAATGGGTACTAGACATCGTTCTGATGTCCTGCGATGCCATATCACGACTGTATGAGTGCACAAACGCAAGCTTTGTATATTTTCATTCTTCTAACTTCACCGCTTTGCTGTGTGTAATCCCAATATTAACCCCTCACAACTTTTTCCCCTCTTCTGACCACCCACCACCTTCTCTAAACTCTTGGCGGCTGCTACCATTCCCAGATGTGTTACGGTGGACCTTGAAGGCATCTGAGGATCGTAAAACATTGCACAGAGGCAGGATCTTAAATAGCCATATGAGTGGATTTGCATGATAGCCTATTAACTACAAATCACATTCAATTTACATTACTCTTGACCATTCCCCAAGTTTTTACTTTAATTCCCTCCATACTGCAATAAATCATTTTTTTTTTTTTAATCAAGTTGAAATTCATCTGTTTAATAATATTTTTACCAATAAATGCTAGTAAATTCACATCATCTTTTTTACCACGTCCATGTTTATAGTTTAACAGATCTTATAGGGGGGGAAAAAACACCAAGATGGTTCTTCTGAGCAGTTATGAACACTTATTTTCCCTTATAAAGTCTATTTGCAGCAAACAGACTGCAAGGCTCGTGTAGGCTGGGAACCACTGCTCACGTTGTCCTGTTCAGTGTCCCAGATTGGCCAAAACATATTCACTGCATGACTGTTTGGGTTTAAAGATTGAGGATGCTATGCAGAGAAGTTTATTCTCGAACATGTAGTGTTAGTTTCCCCAAGGTATAATGCACACACCTGATGTGCAAACAGAGCAAAGAAGCACTTACCGTACGGACCTACGAATGGAAATGCAATCACAATCTAAAAAGAAAACAAAACAAGAGAGACTCAGTTCAAGTTAATGGAGCCTGACCAATCCGGTTTGCCTGTTTGGGTTTGTGTGTGTGCGCGTGTATTTGATGTAATACGAGGAGCTGTACATGAACAACAGACTTGTTGAGTTTACCAGCCCCACTGCCACGCCTGCAGTACTCCTCTGACTCTATAGGGGTCTCTCATTTTCTTGTCTGCCTGCCCTCACGGTTGTATGGACTGTTAAAACAAAAAGGAGCCATTTTCTATTGTTCAATCTTCTCACTCTCTCTCTCACTTTCTATGGTTATGGCAACTCACTCTCTCTCTCTCTCTCTCTCTCTCTCTCTCTCTCTCTCTTTCTGTCTCTCTCTATCTCTCTCTCTCTCTCTGATGTCTGTATCCTCTCTCTATCTTTGGTCAATAAAGCTGAGTTTCTCCAGTGCCCCCCTGCTGTCTCTTGCTTGTTGTTCTTTCCATCTGTCTCTAACATTCACTTTTTCATTGGCTGCTGACAACAAGATCACAAGCTATCCTTAATGCACCCCTATCTGTTGTAATACCCAATGCAACTAACGAGTAAACACTTGCACACACACACCACACACACGTTTTACACTTAAATTTAGGTGATATTATGTCCAGTGTTAAGAAACAGTTATTGTTTGTTCCTGTGTTCATTATTTTTCTCACATTAATATTCATTGAGACAGGATTAACAACAAATCATTTGCAGTCAGGTAAGGAACTCGGTGGTGTTCATGTTCAAAGTTGCACCACAAACACACATGAAAGTCCGGTTGTATAACTTTCCTCTCATACAGTATGTACTGTTCATTCCCAATATAATAAAAACACAACTTTTTATAGTCATTTATTCAACCCAGTCTACAAGCCTACAAACTACAGCAAGATGAAAGCCCCAGTCGCAGTGAGTTTGAAATTGGAGCTAGATTTACAGAATTACTGCTTTGATTCACTGAGAGTTTCTTTCTTCAGAGTACTTCAGATTATTTAGACAGAATACGCTTCATAATCACTAAATTCAAGTACCATAAGATGTAATAAAACTTTGAAAACCAACTTTGAAAAGATTAATGGAATTCAGTAAAATGAATGAAAAGAAATATCCTTCATTATCCTAATTACAATTCTGTTCCTACTAGAATTATTAAAGTCCAGACTAAATGGTGGCTGTACAAGGATGTGATACATAATCTCTCTCTTTCAGTATGTCTAGCCTCTGCTCATGAGAAAGTCTCTGTAATATTTGTGCAACATTCCTGTAGGGACCCATGCTGCACCTGTGGCATCTAATGAGTTTACACACTGCAAAAAATATGGAGTCGGTAGCACCATATAAATAAATAGAGGAAGACCGGAGGATAGCTAGTGTTGAGAGAAGGAAAGCAGGAGGGTATCAATAGATAAATAGTTGGATCAGTGTAGATACCCCCACATGCCCTAGTTTTTCAGGAGCCCTGAGGCGCCCCCTTGGTATCAGTAGTAGGTAATGCAAAATACCATGCAACAGTACAACAACACTCACTGCATGCTCATTCATCTAACTTTGCTGATACCACTGACAACTCCACAGAGGCTCATCAGAGAGGATAAACAAGACTAGTTGAGGTACAGAAAAACAACACCTACCACACTACAGCACTAAACACATGTAGGACACAAGGACTCTTAAGGAACAGGCCACAAATACAATGCACTGTGGACATGTCAGGACACAAACATCTCCTGAAATCATAGATTGTTTTCTGTTTATCCAGTACAGTACAGTACAGTCACATTGACAGATAGTCATTCATTTGCAGTCGTACAATCTTTCCCTTGATAATGTGTGTCTGTTTTGGACAGGGAGTGTTATTATTCTTATTTAAAACACACATGATATGACAAGGGCCTCACCACAATCACAACACATGCTTCCCAAGGTGATAAATGATTATATTAGAGACGTCATGACAACCAGCATCTGAAAACAGGAGTAGCATTTAAGCAGCCACACACACACACACTCTCTCTTCCTGCACAGCGGATGGGTGTGTTTTCCGTGATAATAAACACTAATTGATTTATCATAAGACAATGACAGTCTGGTGTTTTCAACAGAAACTAGGACTGCAGATAATTATTACACAGTCTCACATGCATACACACACACACACACACACACAAGAGGATGATAATACATGTGTCAAAGGTTGAAAATATATATCACTGTCAGTATGCATCATAAGATTGTGTTTTGAAATGCTCTAGGCCACAGTAATGTGGTTCATTGAAAGGGAAATAATCACAAACTTATAAAGATACACAACATATAACTTATATAAAAACAAACTTTATATACAAACAATAGGGCAGAAAATTTAAAGTAGTGGACATCTTTTTAAAGTAGTAAATGAAGTTGCAACAGAAATGTTATCTGAATTATTATACTGTGAGCCTGACTTATGACATTCTGTGTAACAAGAGAGCCAAGTCTTATTTTTCTGGTGTCCGGGGAGTAGGTTTAATATGCTACTACCACTGCTGATGCTACTAATACTGCTGCTACTATTACATCCACTACTACTAATACTAATACCATAGCCAATACTACCACTACTATTCCTACTACAAATGATTGAAGAACTGTTCAGATCCTTTAAAAGTAGAAATAATACAGTGTATTGTACAGAATGGCCTTTCAGAGTGTTATAATATAAATAATTATTATTATGTATTAATGTTTAAACATAATTTTAATGTTAATGACAGTTTCATCTATATTTTCTAATCTGATAATTTCTTTTGTATATAAAATTTGAATTGGCATAGTAACTTGTAAGTATAGCTGTCATGTAATATATGAAAAAGTACAATATTTAGCATTATACACTCAGAAAAAATGCAGGAGTACAGCAGTTACAGAATGAACCTGTTTTGACTGATTCATGTTGTTATGTCAGTTGCAGTGAGTGTGACTGTCAGGAGGATGATACGATAAGATATGAAATCAGATGAACTTGACTCCTCGTGGTAGAACTGAGTCACTAACACAGCGAAGAACACAATAATTTTACAGTTAATCACACAAACATCGCGTCATTGTCTTGTTACTGCATCAGATTTAAACGTGGAAGACAGATGGATTCACATGCTTTTATTTAATTTGCAGGTTGACGTATTCTGTACATTTACATACAGGTGGTGGGCTAAGACAGGAATAAAGGTCAACCACAGGTGTAAATGAATATGAAAGAGGATAATGTTTAACATAAATGGTGACATTAACTCAAATTTTGTTTCATCCTAGGCTACGCCCAATTACCAGGGGTTACCGTGACAACAGAAAATGGGTATCAAGCTCCCATTCTGACCAGACATCCTCACACTGCTATGGTGAGTAGTCTGTATGCATGTGTGTGTGTTTTTATGCATATCTAAGGCTGCAATCACTTCCAAATCCAGTTAGCGGAAAGACAAAATATTCTACACATAATGTACTCACACAAAAAAGCTTTGTGTGACAACAAAATAGTAAGGTGCTACACCAGGGCACGATGTGCCCACAAGCCTTTCATGATGCAGTTATAAAGAGGGGACTATTTGTTCACCTCTTACAGGGGATTACAGGCTTCCAAGCCACAATTTCCATTATCCGTTTTTCGCTCACTGAAATGGTGTGTGTTCAGTGTACGTGTGTGTTTGAGTGAGAGAGTGAGACTGTTTCCAACCAGTTTTCTTATTCTTTAACAGGAAAGAACAAAACCACAATGTTAAGAGAGTTTTCTTCTCATTTGTCAAATGCAGCAACAAAAGACGAGACAGACTTTAGGAGCAACAATCACCAATAATAATAATCAAAAAACAAAACAACAAATGCAACAAAAAGTGACACATCATATCTCTGGATGGGATTTGTCCATCTAGACTTCAGTATCCTGCACAGAGTACTGTATGAGCCTCCACACATGGACTGTTTGTGCTGAATTAGACATCTGCTGTGGAGCTGGATGTTTGGATGTTTTGTCTTTCAGTCACATTGTTTCCTTTCTACAGGTGCATAGTTCTTCTACAGACAGTCCTGCCACAATGTCTCGATAGATACAGTAGATCGTTGTATATTTATGGCAGTCAGTAAATTTAATATGATCTTACAGTACTTTGGGGCATTTTTATCTACTATGATACCAATTTAATACGATACTGTAATACTTCTACAGGGAGTCATATCCGGCCATGCAGTGTAGTTTCAAGTTTATAGTTACCATATTATTCCCATATGGCACATTTTCTATGTTGTATATTTTGATGCAGGGTTTTATATATTTTTTTTGGCACACAGTAGTCATGGTGTACTAAAATAGTTATTTATTCATTCATTTTATTGGTTGGTAATTGAACTATTTATTATTTTATTTGATAATAAAGGTTGCTGTCCTGGACCTTCTCTTGTTCTCAATAGTGGAATAAATAATTAAAAAATACCACACTGCCAGTAAGTATTCAAAAGTAGATGCAGAATGGACCTTATTATTGCCGTTGTGTTATTATAACTGATACATTAAATAATTTTGCATCATCTCTTATTAACTTATCATGTTTTTTTAAAGTAAAACCTCAATCTGTAAACAAACAGTAAATATAATGGGGTTAATCATACAATAATTGTCTCTTCTTTGTCGTCCAGATTTAGTATCATGCTTCCATAAAGCTGGGGGGGCTCCTGAGAGACAGACTGAGAGTAGATTGGTTTAAAATCTGTGCAGCAGAGGCAGAGAGAACCTGAAACACAGCCGGCCCAGAAACACTGGATCCTACACTTTCCATGATGCAAGTGGATAGCATCTTTCATTAGACCCTTCCTGCTTAATGATACCCTGGTGTTAAAACTTCACACTTCAAGTTTGTAGTGATGTTTTCTTGGTATGAATTATTTGACCTTAATGACATGATTAGGGTCATTTTTCAGCCTCCTCCAGAGCCACTGAGACATTATACATGAGACAGAAAGTCCCTTTAAATGTAATGAAGTAGCATGAAGTGGCATAAATATATATACCTGTAGGCTATATTCAAGTAAGTTAACTCTACTTGAGTAAATATAGGCTAGCTTAGTTACCACCACCAACACCACCACCGGTTCTGGAGCATTCTGAGTTTGTTTTGTTCCTCTGAAAACGCCACCTGAGCACATTTGGGTGAGAGGGGGGGAGCAGAGCTGGAGGTGGGGGAGACAGAGAGGTGGGGTACAGGAGCAGGGGGTAGAGAGGAGGTGGTGGCTGGCTCGCTGGCTGGGCTGCAGTCAGGTTGTTGTGCAGCTGAATAAATGAATGAAAGGCGGTAACCTGATCCGCGCGGGTCGGCCTCTTTGTGCTTGGCTGGGGCTCGAGCTGGCGGCTCGCTCTCTGATTGTCTCTGGAACGGGACAGAAAACACTCCCGGGACCTCGCGAGCCCTGCATTATTCAGCGCGCGTGCCTAGAAGAAAAGAGAGAGAGGGAGAGCGAGAGAGGAAGAGGAGGGAACTGTCGGTTGGAAAAGCTGGCGCGTAAAAGGAGCTCAATGTCATCCCAGTTACAGGCTGCCGTTACCGTTATTACAGTCTGAGACCTCACACGCATCCGTACTCCTCCTGTCCGTTTGTTTCTCTAACGTCCCGCCGGTCGTTGGTGCAGCAGCTGCGACTACCTCTTTTTTTTTTTTTTTTCTCACGAGGTGAACGTTGAAGAAGAAGACAAAGCAAAGCAAAGAGAAGAAGTATCGGTCACGCCTCCGTTAAAAAAAAAAAAACTAATCCCGGTTATTAGCCGTTAATTAGTCGGTGGTAAGGAGCTCCGCGGGATCAGCGCTTTGCTACACATCTCTCAACACACAGGTAGATGAAGTATTGCTGTAAACATGACAGAAATGTATGAAAATTGAAGTTTAAGAACTCATAGAAGGGCATATTCAGTGAAAGTGTATTAATATCTTAAGGTGGAGGGTGTGTGGGGTCCATTGGGATGTGTTTTTTTTTTTTTTTTTGTATGCTGATGGTGTTTTCAGTTGTGTGCTGGTTAATAGAAACATAGCCTGTAATTACACTGATTGGCTTTAAGGTGGGGAGGACACAGGATACTGCACCTCCCTCCTCAGAGGAGAGAGAGGGAGAGAGAGAGACATTCAAAGGAGGTCAGTGGACCAGACTGCTTGCTGCAGTAGTCTCCATATCTCTCTCTCTGCTCCTCCTCCTCCTCTGCATCACTTTAACCTAGATATAGAAATGACCTTAACCTGGTTTTCATCATCTATAAACTGAATGACACACAGTCTTCTTAGTGCTCTTACCTGTCACGTCCATCACCCAAAAAAAAAAAATATATATATTATAACCTTTGCTGTTTGCTCATGCTGATTTTATCCAGTGTAGCTGCTCATCCATTTGGTGTCATAACGGCTCATTATCTAGTGTTCAATTACCATTACGTGTGATGTGTAATAGTATTTCACTTAACACGCTCTTGCTTTTGTTAAAAGCGCCATCAGCACATGGTTAAGTGGCAGTGCACACATTTCAACCCCACCCCAACAAAAAGCTCTTATTTTGAATATTGCATGCACATTTTCAAAAAGGTGAAAAGAAGAGGCAGTAACGACCGTGCCGGTGTGTCACAAAGTACAGTAGCAGAAACCAGACTTCGTTTGTTTGCTCCAGATTTTCTTTTTGGTTTTCTTTGCCTGTAGCTGTTGCCAAGCAACTTGCATTTTTCTTGACTTTGACAATGGTTCCTGTTTGAAGGAAGGATGGACATTATCATGCTAGAGGTGATTGGCCGATGGGTTGAGCATCGGAGGAAGTACCTGATCACCTTTTCTGTGTAGCTCAATGACATTTGTGACCACCTGTTCTGAAAATGCACACTCATGGTGCAGAAATATTCCAGTTAAATACAGTAAAGTGAACCCCCTCCCTTCCAAGCATGAAGTAGACTCTACGGTGGCTGCAAAACATTAAAAAAAACGTGAAACGCCCCATCTAGAAACAGTGTTTGGCTACCGTAGGAACATGGCCATTCAACATGGGGGACCACATGGAAGAGAACTCACAGCATCTCTAGATAAACTGGACCTTTAATGCTTTGTCAAGAAGCCAGACCCTGTTTTCTCATCGCTTTCAATCACACTGATTGATTTCACTTCACCGTAGAGTTACTGACGTCTTGTAGCGTGGGCGACCAGTACAAGACCAAAGGGGTGGCGGAGGGGCTCAAGAAATCAAGTGTGTCTCTTTGAACATTCTTACAGTCGCTCTATAAAGAGCTGTGCTCATTTCTAGTTCATCTCGGATTCCACAGCTTTTATTTACTCTGCACCCAGTTTACACAGCAGTGCCTGTAAGAGAGGCAAACACATCCACATGGCAAGAGGAAGCATGGAAGCCAAAGACAGAACACTACAAGGCGATTTAAAAACACTGATGAGATTCTGGTCCGATTTGATCAGTGACATTTTAAAATCGAAGGCTAAACACAGTCACGGTGACACTTTTGATTGCCCAGACTCCATTAAGAATAGCTCATTATCCGTGTTCGCTGTTTTTGTTTGGTCATCATTTGAAATTACTAGCTGATTCTGGAAATAAAGGAGCTAAGCAGCAAACTGCCAATTCAGGCAGAGTGTTTGCCAATACCTCTGCCGGGCCTGGGGATAGAAAAATCACAGCCAGCTCTCCAATTTGATTAGATAGTCAATGACAGGAGGTACCGGTTACATACTGAATGTCCCATTGAGACACGCAGTGCCTGTTAGTGCAGCTCAAGGTTTGTGTGTTTGTGCAGTATGTGTAGTAGATTTTCCATCCCCACCCTTTTCAGCACCATGGTCTGTGACAACATTGACAGGAACAACAAAGTTATCAATGATGTCTTCTTCCTCCGAACCTCTCCCTCTTCCCAGAAAGTGCACACACTCACACACACACACACACACACACACACACACACACACACACACACACACACACACACACACACACACACACACATAAACGCACAATATCGCAGGTTACGTAACAGCTGTGTGGTCGATGATGCTAAAGAGTACACAGGAGGTGGAACCGAGAATGTGGTACTGAAGGAGAGACGGGATGAGAGAGGCCAACGTGACGACAAGAAACAATGAGCACTAAGGAGAGATAAAGGGCGGTGCAGGTGTGTGTTTGTCGGTGGCAGTTGGAGCGGTGAATGTGAGGCGAGTGAGGAAAACGTGGGGGAGGGAAGTGGAGGATGCTGGTCTAGGAAGTCTGTTCAGTCTCACACAGCTCCAAGTGTTGTTGACATTAACTGGCTGATGGCCTTTGAATGGCCGATCTGATGATGGGCCCCCACTGGCTGTCTTCCAGGAAGAGAGTGATACGCCGCCTTGTATTATTGGATAAAGTCCAAATAATTACAGTCAAATCAGCGCCGTTCCCATTGCGCTAACATCACTGATCGCAATTGTGTTGTTTCTTTTTAACATTAATATGAAGCATGCTGTCACCTCTCAGTTCACAAACGTAATGTGCGCGCTATCAGCTGACAATGAGCTGAACACATAAATAGGCAAGTTGTCATTGGAAATCATGTGACCGCCCCTCAGGCCAGCTGTTAGTCTGAGCCATGGAAATAATTTCTCCCAGCATTTAAAATGATGTTTGTGCATGTATGAAGTATCTGGAATTTTAAGTGGGATGTGGATGACACTTTGTGGCTATTTATGTTCGGCCCATGGGAGTGGATGACAGCTGATAGTGGTGTGTGTGTGTGTGTGTGTGTGTGTGTGTGTGTGTGTGTGTGTGTGTGTGTGTGTGTGTGTGTGCACATCTCTGATTTATTTATTAACTTCTTTGATTATACAGCAAAAAGAAGTCACCTTGACAGAGCAGATTTGAAGAGGTGAGGCACTTCTCAAAGGTGATTTTTAAGCTGTTAAAATTTTGGATTCTTCAAAATCAAACCAGGAAGTGGAAATGCACAATAATGGATTTCATTGGAGGCATAAGTGCTGCAGTATACTGGTATGGTATACTGGTATTGGTATTTACTCTAGGTCTGGTATTGTCTGAGAATGAAGCTGAATTGCTGTCTTGTTTTCACTTCATTATTCAGTCAAATGTTGTGTTTGCGATTGCTGATCAGGAGTGACCGACATCCACAGGTCAACATCAAATATACACTGTTTCCCATGAAGTTGTAATAAAATATTTTTTCCTATGAATCGATTTTGACAATGTGATCAATTCTTGATAGTTAAAGTGTATCTTCTCAAAACTTTATTGATCAATCTCTTCCAAACATATCGCAGTGAAAATTAAACCACAATTAACCCGATATGAATAAAAAGAGAAATATGTCTGAAAACAAAATTATTCCAACTTTATGGGCAACAGTGTATATGTCAACAGTCAAAGAAACATGTCAGAATATAGCTGCGTTAATCTCCTCCATGCTTGTTGCCATTTTTTGCTTGGCTCTGGCACAAAAGGACTTCCTCATTCTTAATCCTGCTTACAAAACTCTGATTGGCTCAGCTGTTTCTCCAGCTCTGAATACAGATTTGATATTGAAATGCATGTCACTTTGAAAATGATGGTGAATGAAAAATATTTGAATGAAACACCAAACGAGGTCAAAGAGTCATTTTTTTGTCACATTCCATCTTCAAAAAGTATTTCGTCCAGTGTTTCGGTATTTGTGTTCCACAGAGGAAGAGAACTGAAGGGATGCAGGAAATGCAACAATACAACCCGGCCATGTGATGGCCACCATTATACAACCTCCACCACCCACTATTGTCCACAACATCCACCGACTATTGTTGTACCGTGCAACTGAAGTCATTCATGCAACACAAAGCAAAAGCACAAACCACCTGCTAGCATAAATACTGTGTTTACAACAAAGATGCACAAACAGACAGTGAAAAATGTAGCCCTAAAATGCAGGGAACAGGACGTACAGTAATCAAGAAAAGAAGAAAACTGCCTTTGAACTGAACATTTCTAACTTTTACAACTACATTAGGTTAGTCCCCTGACAGAAGCGATGAGGTGAATCATTTTTTCCCCACGACAATTTACAATAAACAAGAACGACTGATTAAACGCTAAAGCACATCTTGATCTGTAACTCTGGGGAGTCTAGGGAGAGGTTGACCTCTAATGTCAAGGTTTGATCTCATAACAGTGCTGTGTTTTGGTGGTGAAAAGCTGCAGAAGTCTCTTTATCACATTCCAGCTTTAGACTGGAATGTCAGAATACCATTTGAGGCTTTAGGTGTTAACCAAATGTGTGAGTGGAGCTCGAGGGGCGCCATCGTCTGTGTGGGTGTTGTCGTTTCTTATCCTTGTAAGAGTCCGGCCAAGCAGTGGACCTACAAAGTCGGGGCAGTTTTAGGAAGTGAGGTCATTTTGGGTAACTGTTCTCATCAAGGGTTCAAGAATTTTGATTTATGGTCAAAAAGGGAGTATCCATTTAGCCGTGCAACATGCCCTAGACAAGTTCAGCTAGCTAAACAAGAAAATGAACACTAAAACAACATAAAACATGACAAAACTTACATCTTTCAAGTTTGAAGTCAGGTCACAGTATCGGTAATGTTACTGATTCATAAAGTTTGAACAGTTAGCAGTCCGTAATAAAATACTCACACATGTTGCCATCAAAAATAAGCATTATCCACTTAACTGTTCTGTACTCTGAGGCTGAGGACCAATGTAATGAGTTGTGCTGGTTCTTTGACATGGTGTCAATTAGTTTGTAGCCAAGGGGAGTTTCGGCTTCTTGACTTATAAATTTTATAGTCTATTATTATTCTGTTATATTATTATTATTGCCACATTACCACATTTGCTGGGTAAAATATATTTGAATATTACTTTTATTCATAATTAATGTTATTTATTACCAATGAGAGTCTGGCTGGACAAAACCTTATTGACCAACCAATCAACCAACCAACCAAAAGGTGTCAGAACAGATCACTCACAACTCTCAACGCATCAAGGACATGATCCATAGCATGGATACGATCAGTTCCCCTTGCCTCAAGAAAAATCTTCATTTGGAACGAAATGGGAAGGATTGAAAAGTTTAGTAGACCTCTGTGGTGCAGCCCTCACTCTCAATTTTAAAAGAACTCTCTCGCTGCTGTCATGATCGCAATTGTTCTCAGCTGGATAAAATAAGTTCAAGGAATGTTCCTGGGGGTTGTTGAAAGGTTGATAGGAGAATACAAGTACAAACTGAATTGGGGTAGATAAGGTAGTTGGAATGAAAGATGGAACACCAAACAGTAAATTACAACACTTCATCATGAAATAACTCCAGGAATGTTGTGAGCGACACAGACAGTTCAGCAGAATCCGAGGGGAGTTTTCCTTAAACCGCTCATCTGGGGCTGAACTAAGTCACTGGAAGATTTTCTCATGTATTTGATTTGAATCATTTTGATAAAGTGCAATTTGGGGATTTACTGGGAAAGAATCAGTTGAGATGTTTTATGTCATAATAACATTTACACAAGCAGAGACAGTTCTGAATTCAATTTCAAGCTCCTCCGCTGATCTTATTTCAGGTCATGCCGTTCTGACTCTCTCTAGTTGTGCGTTTGTCTTCTAAAAATACGCAGACGCATCTTCATTTTCACCCACGGAGTGGTTGCTGCTACATTTCAGATGATATTCCTTTGAAACCACAGAAAATAGCACTGAAAAGTGGGAAATACTGTAATCATCAGGCTTGGACATGTTTGTTGTCACGAGGCAGTTTTCTTCCTGTGTAAAGCCTCCTTCCTCTGTCTAAATACTTCAGGCTAATGAGCTAGTTTCCTGAAATAGACAGGTGATTAACACACTGCTCTTCTCACTGTGAGGCAAAGCAGAGCTAGATAATGCTACAAACTAACACTGGGAAGAGGTCCACTCTCTTAGGACAACACTGTTAATATGGTGTGCCTGATGGTTGCGAATAAGCTAATGCTATAGATCTTTATGTGCTGCTCATGCTGTGTGAGCTATAGCCATGCAGCATCAAAACATATGGACGGGATGTCATTTATAGAAATCTGTTACATGATCAATCAACTCATGCTGAGGAAGAGTGCACTGGTGATGGATAATAAGGTCAGACACCATTCCCGATAAGGTCATCATATTAGTTATGTGGTCTTTGTATAATAGCTGTATAGTTTGACTAATATTTAATAATATAATACTGTAGCTTTCTTTGTGTTTGACAGGATGGTTGGTTTATCAATTTCAATTTAGCTTCTGACTTGCAATCTAAAAGAGACGCATTTGACGAATTGTGTTATCCACTCAATAACATTTAGCACCAGCAAGCTAAACTAATTAGTTAGCATGCTGGGGTGTGTTTTGCTGCAGGGGTGGGTGAGTGTCACGCTTTCTAAACATAGCTATCCTAGTGAGTGTTTGTATCACAACGTCAACAGTTCTGGGTGGAGCCCGTAGTCACATGTGATTCACTGATGACGCCACTTATTACTCATTTATTAGGCTATACACCATTTCCTAACTTCTGTGTGACGCTAATGTCCTTTTTGAAACTCCAGATCAAATCGACTAAAGGAAGCTTACGTGTCAGCTTCTCTGCTCTCGTATAATTTTACTCAGAACCTTTAGCCACACCATCAGCCCGTTAGCTGGTTACCCTCTTTGTGTGGTCTCTGCACAGAGTCCTGTGGGACAAAGTACTAAAATGGGCTGATTCACGCTGGGAAAGGATTAGAATTATATGCTCTGTGGCTTTTTCCTCACACACACACACACACACACACACACACACACACACACACAAACAAGAACAACAACATCCTCTCAAATTCAGCCATCCATGCCCCCCCCCCCAGTGAAGATTTATTATGTGTCCGTCCTCATCTTATTTCCTGCACAATCTTCCTGTTGTTATTTCTGATTTGTTATCTCATTCCATGGAGGCTCATGTTTGTCTCTCAGTTTCACTTCTGAGATTACTTACAGTAAACAGACTCGTTTGGAAGTTTAGGAAGTTGAACTATGAGATGTTCTGTAAGACTGGAACTATCAGTCATTATACTGTATAGTTAAAGGACCAGTGAGTAGGATTTAGTGGCTTCTAGTGGCGTGGTTGCTGATTGCAATCCCTTTGCATCACCCTCTCTGTCCTAATGTAAAGGAGAAACTACGGTGGCTGTGAAACACACGAAAAACACAAAGACCCTACCTATTTTTTTAGGTTATTATACACTAAAGAAAACATACTTATGTGCATTATATTTCATTTCTAACAAAGTCTCTAAATAGAGCCCCCTAACTCTGACACACTGGAATAGTTGAAATAGTTGTGGTCACTGAATTGCTGTTTTTTCGCTGTGGTGTTTATGTGCGATGTGATATGAAACCGAGGGAATGATAGTTGACAGCAAGTGCTGTGTCCTGCTGGATTAACAGCAGGAGAGAGTTGGACTCTTACATAACCAAGGAGGGCTGAGGAAAGGAAGGGAAGGGAACAAAAAAAAACAGTAATTGGCAATCTGTCAGTGTCCTGATAGCTTTGTCCTTTTTGTCTTTACATTTTCTTCTTCCTGCTGTAAGTGGAGAATCACAGGTAACATAACAGAGGGAGGTATGTTCAACATAGCTGCGGTAGATAACTATGACCTTAGTTTAACTGTGAGTCGGAACTAGAGCAAATTTTAACTTGCCTTTTTTTACCCATAAATCCCTTCTAATAGACCTACATGTAGGCATATTTTCACATAAAAGTGTGTGACAGGGTCATTTGATCTTATATGTGGAATATTATGTGTATTAAGCTGTGTTTAATAGTCACAACTCTGCAGGCCTGTGTAATATCTAACCCTATTACTCATCATTTAACATGTCTGATTCATTTTGTTGATTGATGCTAATCAAATTAACTAATTACACTGCATTGCTTTGTAGCTGTTTCTTGGCTCATGCTGACAGACGTCATTAAATTACTTGTAAAATTATGTTCAGTCACTAATTAGCTGCGGTGTCATCTACAGTAAACTGTAATTGTTGCCACATGAGGCTGTTTAGAGCCATCAAGACGACCTCAACGTAAACCCCCGAAGATAAACTTTGCAACAGCGACTCACTTGACTGTACATTAGCCGTCACATAACAGTGCACCATTTCGCTGAGTAACAAGCCCAGCAAAGCACAGACTGTTTTTACTTTCACAGTATGAAATATTGTTATACGCACAGATCTGGGCTCCGGTCAAAAAAAAAAAAAAACAGTACATACACTCGGTGCTTTTAGTCAGCCCAAGATGTAACCCATAATGGATGGCTGTTCAGTGTTACTGCTGCTACGCTGCGTTTTGTCCCAGATAGTCCTGTACTTGTGCTCGGAGTCTTAATCTGGCTCTCTGTCCTGAGAGCTTGTGCACACAAGCAGTCACACTCTCTGACTACGGACCTTTCCGCTTAAGAAGAGCCCTCCATCTGTGAGCATCTGTGTGTGTGTGTGTGTGTGTGTGTGTTGTTGTGGAGTGTAGCATTAGTATTCAGGCTTGAGAGTCTCACTGAAGCGCCCGTCGGGCCCTTTGTTGTTGTTTCATGAAAGGGTCTTAGGGGGGTCTGGATTGTGCTTAAATGGTGTCATGAGAGACTGGGGAAAAAAAAGGGGACACAAATAGTTGCCATGAGTCCAGACATGTGGTGCATTCCTCTGTAACACTCGGAGCTCCAAAGGCTTCTTAACATGATTTCAGTCTGGTTGTTGTTTCAAGCTCTCTGGCAGTGGGTAGGTGAAAATCGCCTTCATTATTATTCTTTTGCAGTGCTGCAATATGCCGTCACTGTGCTCGTGTCTGTGTGTGTAAGTGCAGATACACAGTAGGCACAAACCTTATTGTGCTAGTGCTTCTTAAACAAGGATGGATCATACGTTTACTGATACCGTGCTGCTTGGCTGTGAAGTTTACTTCCCAGAAGTCCTTGAGTGAGTTTGTGGACGTCTTTTCAGTGCTGCTAACAGCTAGCCATCCATTAGCTCAAGCCAGCTCCAACATATTTCAGCTTTAAAGTGTTTGTGTCTATTCTGGTTGTTGTCTTGACTATTTGTTTAGCCAAATGTTGACCCCAGTGAACCTCCCAGCATGCTGTCAGTAGCCTGTGATTGTCTGTGTGCTTCAGACTAATGCAGGTGGCCTCTACTTTTTGGTGTATTTCCTGCGTTGAAGGGCATTTCCATGGATACAAGTAAGCGCAGCTTCCTGGTTTCCTGTTTAGATGTGAGCTGCAGGCCGTGATAGGCTTTTATCCAAAGTTCCTTTTCCTTTGCAGTATCATTAGTTTTTATTTCATAGAAATGTTTATCGCTCATCTTTAAATGCATTGCCACTGTCTTCATCACGCAGCAAGACTTGAATGGTTTTTCTAAAATAACTGAAGGATTTAAAAGGGCGTAGCGGCTTTTATGTGCTTTCTAATTGGATTCACAACCTGGAAAATCTCAATAGTACAATAAAATAACTAACACTCTCTTCCTCGAGTCAGACATCATCATGAAGTTTTTGAATACATTTGAAGAGGAAAATATACCCTGCTGATACAGAACCGTGTTTCATTTTAGCACTGTTAAACTCTTCTGTTTTATTACATTCAAAAAAGCCCTAACGCAACATCATTTCTTGTAAGGTATTCACAACCTTTAGTGAAGTGAATCTCTTTATAAATTATACAACACCTACTTTTAACGAGGCCAGGGAGCTCTCATCTCATTTTGGCCTTGTGAATATTTGACTGTGCTAAATTAACACTCAAGTGGAGTACTCTGCCCGAAAACCTATATTTTGAATATCAAACACTCTCCTTCTGCTCAACCTTGCTCCTTCACGGGGGGGAGGCGTAAGCTCTTCTCTGTCTATTTGTATGCTCGGTGTGATAAACTCTTTAACTTATTCCACAGCTTCGCTGAGGATAGTTAGTGTTAGCAAAATTACTGATTTAAATTGATGCAACCCACCCACGCAGTTTAGAGACACAAACTGTATACCCTGGAGCCATGCAGGACATGACCTAATAACTAAAAGAGTGAGTGTGAGTTACATGTTGATCACATTTTTGAGTTTCTTACCGTATGAGCAAAGCCTCCTGCGATTCGTGGTTGCACGTTATATGTGTCTTTCTGCCATACTGCAGTGTAAGTGTGTCATCCGCTGATCAATCACGATCAACTGCGATGACATAAGACTGCTGTGGGCACTGCTGTTTATCGACCGGGATAGCGTTGACCCAGATGCATGTGATCACACGTAGACACGCGCACATGAATAAACCGTCACATATATTCCTGCTGTTCTCCTGAGTGTGTCTTTCATATTCGAACAATATCTCTTTTCATCATTCACAGCTTGTCCATTACTGGACTCGTTAGCTCTTTCCTCTGTAAATCACCAGCGCCAGCATAATGACCATCACAGGTCTCTTTGTGTGTTACAACACATGCAGAAATTGAACTCCCCAGCACATGTGCAATAATTGGGTTACTGTCCCAATTTTTCTGTGACCGATTTCTCTTCATCATGTGAGTTATTTCTGGCCCGGGAACTCACCAAGAACTTGATTTGTCATTTTAAACATGGGCCGTTAAAATGTTTTATGTTTTTTTTTTTTGTCAGTTAGTGAGCGGCTACTGTCCGCCACACTCTGACAGCATGCCCAGCTGTCAGTGGGCACGCATTAGTTTGTGCAGGAATTCCTTTGCAGCCGCAGAGATAACCTCTCTGACCTCTGGACCACCCTGCTCTTCTCAACACACTCCCCTGATTTGAGTCAATTTTCAATCAGATGGATATTGACTGTTAAATCTAAAGTTAGGAAATCTGGTGCTTTGTAGAGGTCATGCAAAATGTGTTTCAAAGTATGTTTTATTTCACTTTAATCAAATGGACCAAAAAAATGAATGGTGATATATCAGCCTTGATAAAATAAGACATTAATGAATTAATAGTGCTTGCGCTCTCCCTCCGTGCATCTAACACCTGGTTCGTTTTTTTTGTCATCGACACAAGGTCAACCTTTCGCAGTAGAGAGGAGGGAAGAAGCTAATTAGAGCAAAAGTAATGCCCAGAGAAGAGGTAATATATCATTGTGTCAACCGCTGTGGTAAAACTGCTTTGTCGTTTGCTTATTTGGCTTTTATAAAAAAAAAGAAAAAAAGAATCTTTGTAGCAGTTACTGCTGAAATGCAGTTACCTCGCCTGCAGCGCCCATCCTACATCATTTAGCAGCGGCTAACACAATATTGCTAATTGAGCCTGTAAATTTGAGGAAAGTGTTTCCAGTGCGTCTTGATGTAGTGTTTGTGAGCAGAGAAAGTGAACCATGACTCTGGTCAGCTCTGGTTTCCACTGGCCTGATCCTATGACCCAACAGGTACACACACACACACACCAATACAGATGAGTAGCCTCAAAGTGACCCTGAGATGTAAAAATGTGATTTTTGGCAGTGAAGTTAGCAGTAGCTGATGATAGTTTAAAGCTAAGGTCAAGTCAAGGTGGGCAAGTCTCTGAACAGCGTTAAAAGCAGCCTGCTCTCAGCCAAAAGCACTAATAATTAAATACTTTGAGGGTTTTAAGGCAGGATGAGGCAGCAGGTATTTTTTTATTAAAAAAAGCCTCCATGTGGGCCTGAGTCAACAGTCCCATACTGATGATGACAGAAGAAAATATCATTACCTTCCTTATCACCGCCTCCCTCTTTCTTCAGTCATCATGTCTTCATCACCGCCTCCCTGCCTACCTCTCTCAGTTCTGACAGGAGTTGTAGGTTAAAGGGAAAGTGTGCGAGCGATGTACACACTGAACGGGGGGGAGTGAGGGTTTGGTCTCACACAGGAAGGGAGGAGTGGGGAGCCACAGGGTGGATGTTTTTAGTGTGTGTGTGTGTGTGTGTTAGTATGAGGGCCTGCACAGACGGGGTCTTTGTGCGGGAGGGCATCTGGAAGAAACACACACACACATATACACACACACACATATACACACACTTAGCCCATGACATCACAGCTTACCGAGCGGCCGGCAGGAATGTTACTCAGAAAGGAGAGGCTTTGTGGAGGAGAGGAAAGAGACGGGAGGGGAGGAAAAGGAGGAGAAGAAGAAGAGGAAAAGGCTTGGCTAGGGAAAAGTCCGGCACTCCCACTATCTGGAACAGGACGGACCGAGACTGAAGTGAACAGAGCGAAATAGGAAAAACAGATAAAGTTTACTGAAAGAGGGCAGATACGTGGTAGAAATTATTTTAATATTACAAAACTAAAGGAAACTTTCTTTTAAAAATTACACCATGGATTTACAGATATCACTAAAATAGACAAATCTACAGCTGAGACACTTGTCAGAGCAGCAGGTGAGTACTGTGTTTTACTTTGTAGAGTTGTAAGACAGTTGTGTTGTGCTATTCAAGGTTTCTCTAACAGCTTTTCTGTATTATAAGTGAGATTATTTTGTTTTGACGAGAGAGAAAAAAGAGTAGATGGCTGCTCAGCAGACAGCAACACCCAAACAGATGTCATATTTTTTAAATGAAGTATTGGTGTCAAAAGTTGAGATTCTGGTGTTGTGTTTGTAAAGGTTGTCCAGATGTAACAGTGTAACATTGTGAGAATTGAGTGCACACTTTGGGCTCTTCACACTGTGTCCTGAGGACCCCGCTGGGTCTCTCTCCTCTGGCCTGATGTTTATGCCAGCTGTTCGCTCGCTCACCCAGCCCACCTGTCTGCCTGCTGACCAAACACTTCCCCGCTATGTGTCAAAGTAGCCACTTGCTTAGTTTGTCAGAGATGTACATCATCACGCTTATTCGACTGCCTGAAATCATGAATAAGTCCTGGATAGCGCTGTTTGGCCGGGGTTCATCAATCCAGGCTGCTTGGACATGAACACCGGCTAAAGCAGCACCAGGCTCCGGTTACTATACAGGATCATATTAAGCTAGGAAACAGAGCCAGGAACGCTGACTGCACCGGGTTACACAGGAGCTTAGTGTGTGTGTGTTCATGTGTGTGCTGATAGAAGCCTATGACACGATACTAAAGGCATGAAAACTATGTTGAGACGAAGAGAAATTGAGAGACAGAGAGTGTTGTGTTTACTTCCAGTCAAGGAGTATTCATATTCTGGTAAATGCGTTCTAGCTTAGAAACCCCCCCGAGGGTCTCAGGCATGCAGCCCAGTGTGTATGTTTGTGTGTTTTGTGTATCAGAGTCAGCGTAATCATTTCCAGATGTGATGGGAATGGCGACAGGCAGAGAATGACACAGCATTTCAACAGAACACAGTTATGACTCAGATAAACTTATGACTATATTACTAAACTTTTTCTCCACTTTCCAGTGAATTCATTGATACCCAGCCATATAATAATAACCTTAACACTCCCAGTTACATTCTAACTTTAACCTGTGCTCCTGGGTTAATATAAAAGGGGAACTATACTCCGATTTTATCCACTTAATCTTAGCTCTAACACCAAATCCAAGCCATAAAGTCATGTCTTAATCTTCACTATGATCTAAACTTTCTGCCCAAAACCTAACCTATAATCCTATAATAATCCCATAATCCACATCCAAAATTGAATTTAATACAACACTCTAAAGCCACGTCCTCACCCTAAAATAGATCCATAAATTAGGAAGGCTGCTAAAAAAATGACCTCACTCTGTAGGATTTTCCTAAACTTTTTGTCCTATTTTGGAAAACCACAAACCCAGCTGACACATCATGGTGGTGAGGATGTGACTGCTGTGACTGTGAACACTATGTTTCACATTCATGTAGGTGTTACAAAGACATTTGTGCGTAGTTACATGCTAATATTTAACTCAATATAATAACACATCCTGATGCTTTCAGACATTCAAACAGTCATGCCCAGGTAGGGTGTACTTTGTCCCTCATCACAAGTATAAGAGTCTGAGCCTTGAGGACAGCCAGTTATGCCTGGAATGTCAGCTCACCTCAGTGAGAGTCAGCAACACACACGTGAATACACACCTCCTATACAAGTACACACACTTGAAATAACACGCTCACGCCACCATGCTCTGCTGCGCAGTCTCCTACACACTCCTTTTGGTGTGTGTGTGTGTGTGTAGCAGAATAGCATTGCATATGAGACATTCCTCTACTGTAGTAATGTTTTCCTGAGGCAGTAACAGGATATCCTCCCCCTCTGTACTGTCCTGCCTGCTGGACACACACGCACACACATTTCTGCACATACACACACATACATACGCATACACATACATGTACAGTATATACAATGGGTCAAATTTAACAAGACAGATGACTTTGTATGTGTGTGACTGTGTGCATAAGAGTGACATGTGGTCCTCACATGGTGGCTAATATCATAAACGGGGTGGAAAAATCATTTGACTTGGAGATGAAAGAAAAATAACACACACACTCCCATCAGCCTCAGGTGCAATTTGTGTTTGTGTTAATTAGCAACAATTAGCATTCTAACATGCTAAATTAAGCTAGTGATCATGATGAACATTACACCTGCTTGGCATCGTTGTTAAAGCATTGTCATTGCGAGCTTCTTAATCACTACTGCCCCTAAGTACAGTGTCACAGCCTATTTATTCATTGTTCCTGCATTCATTTGAATGGTAAGGACCATTTATATACAATGTAGGCCTAGCAATGACTAATCCTCGAAAACTGCAAGGAGAGGAAGAGGAAGAGGAAGCAAGACAGCATCTGGACGTGTACATGCATACAGGAAACAAGCGTATACGTAGATCTACCAATGCTCATTCAACCAGCGATGGACCCATTTATGTGAGACTCAAGTCTGTTGCATAGCTCATAGACTGTTAAACCTGAATAGTATAAGTTACATCAGGCTTCATGATCACATGATCAGTTTTTGTTTTGTGTGTCCGTTTCAGTCCATGTGCATGACCTCTATCTCTAACCCTAACTCTCTCTGAGTGGAGTACAGTACAAAACAGTATTAAACTAAGTCCTCTGCCAAACCTCAAAAAATTTGAACAAGCTCTAATTGCCAGAATCAAATCACACATCCTGCTGGCCTACATGTGTCTCTGGACAGTGGCGGTAAAGCAGTTACCCTACAGTATGTGTTCTGGTTGTAGCCGGCTGAGTTGAACTCTCTGGGTCTTTCGACCTTGAAGTAGAAATGAGAAACATTAATCATAAACAATGAATAGAAACAAAGTCAAACCTCTTCTACAACAAATACTAGTGCACTACGCATATACAGTAATCATTATTAGTTTTCTTTAAGAGGATGTGTTTTTTTTCTGATATATATACTTCATGAGACAGTATTAAGTGAGGAATTTGCATGTGACTGAGCCAGATGGGTCACCAAAATTGCCCTCAGTGCAATTCTTTTTTTTTCTCTCAGTAGAAACAAGAGACATGAGAATATGAGGGAGGAGAGAGGACTGAAGGCAGGGGTGAGGAGGATACATGAGAGAAGGCTTTTGAGGTTATAGTCCGCCATGTGACTTCACTGACCACAGAGAGAACAGAGGAAGCAAGAGAGGAAGAAAAGGACACAAAAGAAGAGCAGTAAATTGGAAGAGAGGGGATTCAGCGGAAGAGGGGACGGCGACCAAGAAAACCGAAAGGGAGGGAAGGGAAATAATCTAGATTTAAGGCTAGGCCGCCCTCTTCACATTGATGCCAAGTGTGACTGAAATCAAATTCTGCAGAAACGCCTCAGGCTGATGGTTAAATGGCTGCTGGTGGTGGTGTGTCTGAGAGGGTTAAAAGCAAAGACTTCCTTATTATGGCCGTGTGTGCTTTAACTGAACAGTGTTCCAATTCACTGAAGTGATCCTCATAAAATCCCCCCCCCCGCACACACTCTCACATGTTACAAAGACGGTGGTCATCAACCAGTAGAACAGGAAGCCATTATTTGTTAGCAGGAACACAAAGGTCGGTAAAGACAGGACTGTGTAAATGTAGCTTCTTGCTAACGGCGGGTCTGGAATGTGTCGAATGGGTGGTTCAGAAAGACGGAAGGTCACAGGTTTGGTGATTATTGCTTCATACGGGTGTTGCACTCTCTTCAGTGATGATATAAAAGTGCGTTAACTGTTATTCGTCAGTATTATACATCACTGGATGAGACAGTTCCTCTTTTTTACAAAATGAAGTCACCTCTGTTTGTGACAAATCTGACAGATGTCATTTCATTACATTTTAGCATCTATCTCTTATAATCAGTTTCTACAGGCTGTGGGACCAACTCAGCAGGGAAATTTTGGAAAACATATTCTCTCCTCCCATAACAACTAATGATGTGGCCTTGAGCCATGCACTTCCAAAAACACATCAGTGAAACTGCTCTGCGAACAGCTGAGGCTGCAGGGAAGATACAGGGAGTGCGTGTGTGTAACAGAGCAAATATGGAGGCTATAAAACGTGAAATGTCTTTAAAGCTGCAGAACCTGAAGCATCTTTGAAAATTATGTTAAAAGTGTTAAATGATTCCAGGTAGGACCATCAGATTCAGATCTTTAATCAAGAGATGAAAAAAAAAACTGTTTGAATGACTGCTAGGCAGGAAGAGTTTATTAGAATTATTCATCATGCAGATTCATCCACAGAACTGTGAAGAAACAGCACTCTGGAAGATGCTATGTTTCTGGTCTGTCATAAAGCAGCAGCATGGGAGTTGATGTCCCCTAGTGGTGGGAACCAGTCAGAACACACTCCTGCTGCTGCAGAGGTTTAACTTAATACACTGTAGTACTGCAATGCAGACAGACAGATTTATCTATCACGTGTGTCTGTGTGTGTTTACCAGCTTATCTTTTTAATTCCTGTTCGAGCAAATATTGTTTTTATTAAAGTGATGATACGATGTACAGCATCTCTGAACCTCGTGTCTTTTGTTTGTTTGTCGCTACAGAAATCGTGGCGGGCAGCCGAGGATGTCAGTGACACACTTCCAAAAGAGCGAGCCCTGAAGAGCGTCAGTTTCCAGGAATCGGTCAGCGTTATCACTGACAGGCCTGCAACCATGGAACTGGAGAGCCAGCAGATCCAACATGGCTGCCTCAGTAGCCCCAGTAACAGAACCCACAGTGCAATCGACAACGAGGTGGTGCAGGTATGAGCAAATGTTTTGTTTCCTCTTTTATTTCCTCTGGAAAGGAGCAAAGATTAAAACCAAACACCAGATTTATTTTAGGCAGAGTAGGAGTTGTACTGGTTTTCTGTATTTCCTGTCACTTTTCTTTTTGTGTGTTTTAAAATAAAAGTTTGTGTAAAAAAATTTTATACAAAATGCAAACCTTTGGATTTACTGTGATGCCTCTTTCTATATTTACTGGCTTGTACTGTGATAAAACAACTGTTTCATACATGACATCAGTTTGATTATCTGCTGTGTTTACAGGAGATCCGCTACTTGGACCAGGTTTTGGACGCCGCCTCAGAAACACCCACCAATGGAAACTCTTCTCCATCAGAACACATCAGATCCATCAGCATCGACGGAAACTCTCCTTCCATCTGCACGTCAGCATCCTCTCCCGTCAATCACCAATCAGTCGTGGTGGAGGGGCCGAGACAAACCACGTTCTTCCACCAGGAGGATTCTGCCGTGAGGACCAACGGGCACGTGCAGGGAGAGGAGTCGGGCCGCAGCGGGCCGAAGTTTGAGCTGAGAGCGTTTCAGGAGGAGAGACGGCCAGCGAAACTCTTCACTCCTGGAGAGGAGCAGCAGGTCAGGGTGACGAGGAGACGACCCACAGAGGAGGTAAACGGCCGTTTACGGCTGACAAGAGAGTCTTGAGTCTCTAGGATGATGTTAAGAATCCAGCCTCAGTATTACTACACAGTCTGAAAAATATGAAAATGAAACAAAAACTTCACAGAAATTATGTTTCACCATACCGAATTAAGTTATATTTGTATTTTCTCCATAAACAGGATTTAAGCAAAAATCAGCTTCTACTACCACAAAGAAGCAATTTTGAAATTGAAAGTGTCATTAATAAACCATAAGTAGCACATGACGCAATGTGCAGTGCCCAAAAGGGCAGTTGTGGTCACATTTACTGTTTTTGCAAATTCTCTGGAAAAATCGAATCACACTGTTTATGATCCTCCTTTAGAGCAGCTGGGTATAACATGGTTACTCAAGAGTATTACAACTTCTAGGCAAAGTAGTGTAAAGAATTTCACTTTCAATTGTTAACTAATATGTCATGAAAAGCCAATGGAAAATGATTGGGAATGCATATTCACATTCTTTTCTCTTCTCTTCTTGTCCCGGTTTGTTATCTGTATCAGGTTCAGGAGCTAGAGCGTGAGCGTCAGGAGCTGATCAAAGACCAGGCAGTGAAGAAAAACCCTGGTATCGCCCAACGCTGGTGGAACCCCCCTCAGGAGGTAGCTTCACATTCAATCTCTGTTTTGAGCTTTAACTCCACTGACTTGCTGACAGACTGACAGACTGACTGAGTGGTTCTCTGATTGGTTTATTCAAGGTTCCTTTGGAAGAACAGCTGGATGCAGAGCAGCTTGAGTCTCTCAAGAAATACCAGGAGAGAAAACAGCAAAGACAGAATCATACTTACCCATACACACAGGTAACACACACGCACACACACTGAGTGCTTGTTTTCTGTCTCACCTTAAATTCTCCCCTTTCTTTAATTCTAACCCCCACCTGTGTATTCTGTCCTCCCATCTCTTTTTGTAGCCACAGATGTCAGGTCCTCCCACAATGGTGACCTTTGAACCAGATGTAAGCAGGAAGGTGGACATTATGGAGGAGCAGATCGACTTCTCGTCTGCCAGGAAGCAGTTTCTGCAAGGGGAGGCAACCAAGAGGGACGTGGCTCCCCACATATACTCCGCCAAACCCTTTTCGAAATTCACAATCAAGGGCAGCCAGGGGAGCAGTGACATTGTTGCAGAAACTGGAGAGGGCCGCGTGACCTGGTCTGATGAAGCTCTGGCAGAAGAATTTACCTGCGCACGAGCTGTTATGACAATCCTGCGTGAGGAGGAAGAAGGCAAGGGTCGCTTCCATCAATCTTTTCACCCAGAGGAGTCTGACTCAGGATTAGACGAGCTATCTGTCCGCTCTCAGGACACTACTGTGTTTAGCTTGGATAATGTTTCCGACAGCGGGGCTTCGCTACCACCTACCCCGTTGCCACTTACCCCGGTGTCACCGCCTACTCCTCAGCCCACCACGCCAGTCAATGGGCAGACCATTGGAAGTCCAACAGAAGATGAGCTGGAGTACCATGCGGGGGTACTTGTCCAAAACGCCATCCAAAATGCCCTAGCATCTCAGAATGGAGACGAGTGGCAGCCATCTGACTTGAATTCTTCACAGCTGAGCGCCCCTGTGTCTCCATCCTCAGCTTCCACAAGTAGCCCAGTGCCAGTTTCGTCCTCTCCTGTGTCTTCTGCTGGACCTCCCAGTCTCCAATCACCTGTGTCCTCCAGTCCTGCTCCATCCAACCTGTCCCCTCAGCCAGAAACACGGCCAGACGTGAGAGTCTTTTCCCAAGAGAAACCTTCAGAGTCACAACAGGCTCAGCAGCAGCAGCAGCCCTCCAGTCCAGCACAGCAGCCACACCTCCAGACACCTTCTCCGCCTCCTTCTCAACCCATCTCGCCACCACAGAGGCCAAGAGATGGAGGCCCCAGGATCAAAATCCAGTCCTCTTACGCTAGAGCACTCGCCTCATCTGCCCCGGCTCCAGCTCCGGCTCCGACCCCTGCTACAGCTCCAGTTCCCAGGCCAACTCCAGTGTACCGTCCCCCTTCTCCTCCTAGCCCGGAGAAACCAGAGTTCAGCTACTTCAGCAAATACTCAGAGGCGGCAGAGCTGCGCAGCACGGCGGAAGCAACACGAGCTCCTGAGGTGGAGCCAGCCAGCGGCCCGTTCCGCCTGCGCTCCAAGAAGCAGCGGACTTTGTCGATGATCGAAGAGGAGATCCGAGCAGCTCAGCAGAGGGAGGAGGAGCTGAAGAAACAGAGGGAGACGCAGCCTGTTGTGATTGTCCGCCCCAGCAGTCATGGTCACGTGAGGACAGGGATGCGGCAAACTACCATTTCCCCAGCAGATAAGATGAAGAGCAACAGCCTGCCGGCCAGACTCACACTGTCAGCGAGGACTGCACCAGGTTAGTCAGTACTTTTTCTCATTGATGGATGTATGGGGCACCTGTTACGAGGTTGTTTTTCTAGCCATGCTAGCAGCGTGGCTCTAGGGATGCCATTGTCAGTCAGTCGTCTTTTGTGTGAAGTCTTCAGTTGAGAGAGAGAAAAACAAAGGAAAAAATGAGCGTAACGACAGATAAACCTGCTTCTGAAGAACAACGCAACAAACTGCGTAGTGTCTAACTCCACCTGTTTTTCCGTGACGTGCAGGAAAGATCGAGAAGGTTCGACCTGCGCCGCCCGTCTCACCTTCACCCTCAGAAGGAGCCCTGTCTGACGCCGGCAGCGAGGACTCTGGAGGATCACGACCCAAAAACTTCATGCAGACGCTGATGGAGGACTATGAAACACACAAGGTGAAGAGGAGGGAGAAACTGGAGGACAACAGTGTAAGTATTTAAACCTGGTGAAGCTAAGTTGGCCCATCACATGACATTACAGCTAGTGTAACCCACTCGTTTGTTGGTTGGTGCTAAATAATAAAAAATAGAAGGACATAAACAGACTTCTGACCAAACCACATCAACAAAAATGTGTCTCAGCGAGTAAGAGCATCAGAGACATGATCACAGCTTATCACACATTATGTACTCGTTTGACTCTTGTGGTTCAGTGGGATTTGTTAATATCAACATGGCTGAAAGCTTCCATCCATGACCGCTGGGCATTAGCAAATACTGTACAACACCGAGGGGAATTTCCCAGCTGAAGCAGGACATGAAACTGAAAGTAAGGGCACAGACACATGGGGATTTTTGTCCATATTCACTCACTTTTCTAATTGTCTGACCGCATCCTTTTAATGCCACACTACTGCCGTCAGACTTTTGTCAGACTAAACTGAAATGCTTTCATGTTGAAAAAAATGTTTCAATTCTCTGCCTGTTTTCTTAATTCATGAGCACCATAGACTCATTTATTTATTGTTATTTCATTTCTCAGGATATTGAACTAATGTACCTTAAACACACAGAAGGGTTGTTGTTGATCTTATTATATATCCATGACGACATCACATGTGCTGACTATGTGTACTGTTGCTTCTCTCCTGCTGGTCGGTCAGTATGCCCGTTTGTTGCTGGCTAACGAGGTAACCACAGAGGTACCTGTTCACTCCATTAACTTACTGACAGACCTGGGTCAGACTACAGGGACAAAGTAATACACTCCTGAGTATATTTGGACTGTTTCTGTAAGGTTAAGACATTTGTTTTGATGGGGGTTATTTCAGTTCAACTAAGAAGAAGTGCCATGAAAGTGGAGATTTCCACTGGCACTGTCACTTTCTTATTCTCCACAGCATCGTAGGTGAGTCAACAGTCAGAAACGGCAACTCCCGAATGTGAAACCAGTGCAGAAATTATAGACGGGAGTGTATTATTTTTCTTTGAAACCCTAGACTAGGTGGATTCTGTGAAGGAAGTTTTATATCTGATCCCAGGTCTGCTTGTTGTCTCACTGCCTTGCTGTTTTTGCTCTGTGGTGTTGGTGCTGCATGTGCTTGTCCGTGGATTTGGTGTGACCTTTGACCCCCACCTGCACCAGTTTTAAAAAAAATAAAACAAATTAAAGATGTGCACTATTGGATAGCAGTAAAAGGTGCAACTGTTGGATAAAACACCTCATATAATGATATTTGTCTAACCTAAAGGACATATGGAGGTATCAAGCATTCATGTTTTCTAGTATGCAACGGTTAAAATATATGAGCTTATCTGAATTGTTAGAAGCTGGTAGCTTTAGTAGGTTCAGTGTACTCCACAATCTACTCCACCTTCAGCCTGGATTCCTGCTCACAAAGACATATATCCTGTGTGTAGATGTGGCTATGTATTTGTGTGTGTGTGTGTGTGTGTGTGTGTGTGTGTGTGTGTGTGTGTGTGTGTGTGTGTGTGTGTGTGTGTGTGTCTTGACGTGTGTGAGAGGTACGGTGGTAAAATATGGAGAAAGCATGAAACTTTCCCTGACATTGAGTTAAATTACTTTTTCTTTTTTTATTGTCAAACACTGTGGGTGCGCTTCATTTGGTTTGTTTGTTATTTGTGAAAACCTTTTAGGCTTAACCAAGCGCTCCCCCAGTTTTTGACATACACTGCATGCCATGTTAAAGATTGTGTTGCCACTGTAACCCTTGAGCTGGGGAAAAGCATGAGTTGTATCAGTAAATAGCTAACTGTGCATGCATCTGATGGGCTGCTTTGTATCCGACAGGTTCTGGAGGCCACTCGCGTCACCAGAAGGAAAAGCGACATGGCACGGAAGTGGGAGGCTGGTATCTACGCTAACGAGGAAGGAGAGGAAGAAGAAGAAGAAGAGGAAGAGGAGGAGGAGGAGGAGGAGGAGTAAACAGCTCCTTTCAGAGACAGAGTGGAAAGAAGGTGGTTGAAGAGACTGAAGGAAAAACGCAGACAGGAAGAGGAGGAAGCGAACGATAAAGGAGAGGGAAAGGAATCAGTATTTATTTCACTAATAGTATTCCGATGATCACATGACCCACTGACTTGACCAACGGGGCTCCTAGAGGAGGTGCATCCAGTTGTGGTGTGGACCTGAGGATTGAAGGCTGCAGCAGTATGTTGAGTGACTGAGTATGTGAGAGACATTTGAAGTGAGGTGAGCTTGGAGGAGAAGTTCAGTGATGCAAGAGACACTTTGAAAGGGTTTCACAGTGGTTCAAGAGTGCTGTTCAGAAGGTTTATACTAGTTGGTAGACGCTGAATGACTTAAAAATTCATAGGATTTTTCATTTACCTGTAATGTTTTTTAATGAAATATGGTCTGAAATCTAAAGATTTTATTTGGACAGGTTGCCTGAGACTTACTGCAGATGGTTTTGGCAATGGGTGCTTGATAATAACCCCAATCAGCTTGAAAGTGTGGAACAGTTTTCATTACCAACAAGAAATGCAAAAGACGAGAAACTTCTGACTGAAAGTTGTTCAAGAAAGGAGGAATTTCCCCGGATTTGATGATGCTGCATTGCCACATTACACCACAGTACAGATATAACACGCATATGACATGTCGGTGGGAGCTTTCGCAGTCCTTTCTAGCATTGTATTAAATGAAGTGCTGACTCGAGGGGGAGTCGGCGTCTTGCCTTAGACCAGTTGGGATGCACGATATGTATGATGTATTTTATCTCCTATCCTGTATTACTACAGTTTCAGTAGAAGTTAGAGAAAATACGACAACTACATTAGATAGAGAGTCAGTCTATAAAACACTATTCTTCAGTGATTTTGTGTCTATAAAGTGGAGGGCGTTCGATTAGGAGGAGTTTAAACAGACGGGGAAGAGGGAAGCTAACTGCGGGTCATGTTTGCGTCAGTGTGTGTATTAATTAAAGGGCTGGGTCGGGGGTTTTATATTCTAAAAATCACTTATTTTACCTTTGCTGGCTACGTCGCTTTGTTGACTTGTGCTTTCTGATGTAAGCAGTCGTTTCATGTATTATACTGAGGTAGGACTGTGTATTTGATATATGAACATGTATGTTGAGATTCCAGTGGGGCCGTGTATCTGCTCTACCTTGCTAGCTGAGGATAAAGTTTGATGAGAAATGATGAGAAAAAAAAAGCTTTTATAAAAAAAGTTGTTATACCAAAACAGAATGTTGTTATTTTAGTCAGCCTACGCTGTTGAGTCTATTTAAGAAGTACTGATTGTGTGCATGACATTACACTCCTTTCCTAACCTGATACAAGCACACAACAAGCAGGGAGAAGAAGGCAAGTGACTATCAGTAGAAAGACTCGTGAAGAGGCTTGGGATTGTCAGTTTGTTTTGTTTTTTACGAAATATATTGTTGAGCTTTGACTTTGCAGGACGACGTGATTTTCTGTTTTGTTAAATGAATGAAAAATGACCGCAATACAGGCCTCTATGAGTGTGGTGATACTGTGGATTCTCTATTTGCAGAAAACAAGCTTCACTTCAGCTTCAGGTTCACCTTAAAAACAAAAAAAAATTACAATAGTACTATAATAAAATAGTAAACACAATCAGAAGAATCCCTGGAGCCTACAGGACTGTCTTTAAACAAGAATTCAAAGTAGAAATGTGTCAACATGGCAGTAGAAACTGTATTTTTGAACCACTTTAACTGAAAAGTAGCTAAATGATTCTACTTTTCAGGCATGTTTATTGAAGCCTTGAGATTTTATTCCAGATTTTCCTGTAAACCACAGATGACCTGTTCAAGTGTCCTTCAGCAAGGCACTGACCTTCACTGGCTAAAATCCTCAGCTAAAACACCTGAAATATACACGTACACTGAGGTAAACTTGCACAAAATATAAAGAACTGACACATACTAACCCTTGTCAACAGTAACTCTCTTTTTATATTTATTGAAACAGTCCCTCCCAGAGTGCAGGAAGTTTCTCTTAGCAAATTACCAGACTCTTATTTAATTATCTCTTTAGATACGCTCCCTGAGGGAAACGCAGTGCCACTAACTCCACCGACCAGAAGTGAAAACCAAGAACTCGTGCCTCTGTGTGTTTCCCCCCTGAAACAAAAAGAAAGCCACATTGGTTCCAGAAAATCCTCCTTGTACTTGTTGTAATACACATGTAATAATATATAAAATGAGAAAAGTATTTAAAGGACTAATGTCCCTTTCTATGAGACGTTACATGAGCTACGGGACAAATGAGATCAGGAACATCAGTATTAAAAGCACTTGCTGAACTGTTGTATTTCCACGCGAGAGATATTAGATTTTTTAGAAGAAACGTGAGCTTAACGGACGTTTTTATTCACGATGAATGACAGATGCAGATCTTTTGTAATGCACGATAGTTTCACAGTGGCCTATTCTGGATGCCAGCTGAGCGTCTACTAATTCACAGCGAGATTTTAGTTTATAGCAACTTCCCTACTGTACTGTAGCTGCAGCAGCACATGGTAAAACTGTTATTGAACACAAACACACACGACAAAATCTTTTCATGTTCTCATTCAGTACACTATAATGTTTCTGAAATGGTAACAGACGTCATCATGCATACACAGAGGAGATATACTTGTGTGATTTATTATTATTATTATTATGCTTTGTTCTTTGGATTCATGGTGCAGAGATGATTTATTTATCATTTTTCAATGCTGGTAGCTTGTTATTGCCTGCAGAAGCGTCTGAGCTTCAGTGTGGGGACTCACACTGCCTGTGTGTGATAATGCAATCTTATTATACAGTATAACCTCTGTTCCTATGTTAACCACTTGTAATGCTCATACTCTTGCTTTGTTATTTTATAACACATGTTAAGGCTCACAGTTATACACCTACTATACATATTATGAATATTTTCTCATTAAAAACAAAACCTGTACATGTGCTATTTTCTGAGTGGTTCATTCATTCCAGACATACCAGTTCTTTTGTGTTTTTCCATCACAGTCAGCTTCACTGTCTGCTCATGAACGCATCGTTTTTCAGCAGCCGACTCAACTGGATCTTCGAGGATCTAAAACCATCACTTAAACTGAATATTGCTGTCATTAAGTGACCAAAAGCCCAATGTTTTATATCCTAAACTAAATCTTTTTGGAAATTTGAAGATGTCATCTCGAGTTCTAGCATTTAACAGACTGAAGTGATAGAAGAAGCAGTCAATAGACCTTTTTCACAGCAGCCATTTTGACATGAAATAGTAAGGTAAACACAGGTGTTACCAATTATATTAATTGAGGTTCTGTTCCATTCAGGTCAAACAGAGTCAGGGTGCTACTGTGTGTGATGTTGGTTCACTGGAAAGGCTGTGCTACAATAAATGGAATAGAACCTTAAAGTCAGTGTAAAGGTAATTCTGAGATTTCTTTCAAAACACATTAAATATGTTGGAAAATAGTTGCTGAAAACATGTGAAAAGACTTTGAATGATATATTACTGAAATGTGGAGTGTGTTTTTCATCAGTTTTTAGTCCAGGATTTTTTGGGCGGTCCTAAAGGGTGGCTTGATGACACGCTGAGGACAACCAGAGCGAGATTTATTCATCTCACTCAGAGTGTTTCAAAGTTAGTCATGTCATTTTCTGAACTCATCTGACACGTTTCAGCCGCTTCAAAATTGCTGTTTGACTGCTCCTGCGAATGCAATTCAGAATACATTAAGCGGACACGCCCCCACAGTCCTGGAGCTGAGAACACTGCTCATTTTTACCTGATTTTGACACCTAATTTCATAAACTTGTATCATTGGAAACACCTGTGTTTGACCCTACAATTTCATGTCAAAATGGCGGCTATGAGAAAGCTCTACAGTGAAGTTAGCTGGAAACCAGCTGAGGTGGAAATGAGCTGTTCCTAACAGCTGATTTCATTGTCTTCTATCATGAACTGAAACCTGTGGTTGCAAAGATTCACACTCATGAATATACACACCACAGAGGGCAGGTGTATCAACAAGTTCTCATCACGTTTTACTTTCTCTTTTAATTATTCTTCTCTTCAGCAAAGTATTTAACTGATAAAAAGCAAGCCTGATACAATCTGTTGGTTTGTGAGGTGGAGGAAGGGTGCTTTCTCAGACACACACACACACACACACACACCCTTCATCATGCAGGTCCGGTGAGCAAGCTGAGCACATGGAGTGGAGCAAGTGGGCGTGAGAGAGTTTTATTTCCTCCTCGCTGCTTTATTTTGAAACGCGCACACACTCCCTGAAGACAGGGAAGAGAAGACAAACTCGTATCCACTCTGCATAAATTCAACAGCAGCCTGTTCTTCTCATTCAGTTTGATTTTGACTTGAAGTTTTAATAAGCGACGTTAAAAGTTAAGCCATGGTCCTGCCGGCTCTGTGTCAAACAGCCTTCGTGGTGCTCCGGCAAATCGAGCCCATTCTCTTGCTCGAGCAGCTGGGCAGCACTCTCTTCGACACCGCCCTGCAGATGGTGGTCAGGGACCGGTGTGCGAACGCCACATACCCCGATACCCACCTCTCCAGGGAGGACAGCCAACAGAAAGCCATGACGGACTTCTACATGACATACAACCTCATCATCCAGCTGACCCCGATCCTGCCTGCGCTGCTCCTGGCCAGGTTAAGCGACCGTGGCTGGAGGAGAATGCCTATTGTGGTGCCCCTGAGCGGTTACTTGCTGTCCAGGTTGGCCCTGCTCCTGGTGGTCCTCCTCCAGCTCCCGCTGCAGGTGATGTTCGGCGCGGCAGTTGTCTTCGGGCTGTCCGGCGGCTTCTGCGCTTACTGGCCCGGTGTCATGACGCTGGCGTCGCTCAGCTCTACGGATACTGACCGGTCCAAGGTCAGTGGTGCATTTGTCTAGAAAACCTGCATCCTTACAAGCGAAGAACTTATTTTATACTAAGTGAGCACTGTCTAACACCAAGTTGATGTTGATTATAATAAATTAATTTAATTTAATTTAATTTAATTTAATTTAATTTAATTTAATTTAATTTAATTTAATTTGTCCAGTAAGCTGGTCCTCTAAGTGTCACCCACCATCATAACTCATCATTCTTTCCTTTCTACAATAAACTAAAATCTACAATAGTAAGTTCAGTGGATCATTGGATTTTGTTGTTTAAACTCTAAAGCTCTTCCTTTAATTAGAGCACAAACATTCACAAAATGTGCCTGCATGTTTTGCCTCGATACAGTATGACATATCTTGGTGGGTTTAAAATCTTCCTCCAACATTTTGAGTGTAGGACTTCTGGTTTTATACTGGAGTATTGCTTTTTTTCTCAACTAAAGAGCAAAATATACCCTCTGTTATGTGTAAACCTTTACGAAACCTTGTAACAACTAATGCTGGCACGTCATTGACACTTCTGGACAAATGCATATAAATGACTGGCTCAAACCTAACCAAGAGTAACATAAAAATACCACAAAACTACAAAATAATACATTTTCTGTGTAAGTTTTATTGACATGAGGTCAACTTTTCAAACAAGTCGTGTATGTCTGCGTCCTGTGCAGATGATGATGAGAGTGGAGCTGCTGTACGGGATAGCAGGTCTGGTGGGCAGCCTGGCGTCGGGTCATCTATTCCTGCTGTACGCCTCCAGTTTGGGACATGGGACCATCCTGCTCATTGTGAGCACACTGCTGCACCTGCTCAGCCTCATATTCTCCATAGTCCTGCTGCAGGTCAGTGTGTGTGTGTGTGTGTGTGTGTGTGTGTGTGTGTGTGTGTGTGTGTGTGTGTGTGTGTGGATTATTACAGATTATATTCTATTCACTGTATGTGTGTGCTTTGATTTTTCTGTCTCTAGAATCATTTTAATGTGAGAACTAGAAGCCTGTTTCTAAAACTGAATGTGATTATTTAAAGAAGTAATTTAAAAGACTAATTGACCAATAAGAAAGTAATTAGGCATTGCTATAAGTCATAAGCAACAGCAACGCTAGTCATAGTGACAATTTTCAGTTTCAGTCTTCACTCTGAACACATCCTGCTGCAGATACATTTTACCACACCTTTGAAAATATTTAAGACTGACAGTAAATCACAGCAGCAGTTTCCTTGTGTGTTATGTAAGACATAATAAGTTGTACGTCCCATGGTCATAAAGGATGATTGGGTGCCCCTTATGTCAAAAACATTTTATGAAGGTTGTTGTATGCACTGTGGAAGAACTGTTTGTTTTGAAACTTTGCCCAGGAGAACTTGTTCCCATCAAGCTGGACTGGATTTCAGCCTGACATTGTCAAACTGTCAAACTGTCAGAGTCACATTTTCATCTTTCTAATTAAATGTCTAAATGTTTCGATCTTAATTCAAGGTGAAACAAGTACCCAGCCAAGCTCCAGTAGATGAGGACTGCCAAGTCTTTTCTCAGGCCTCCAGCGATGTTCCTGTGGCGGCTCCTCCTAGGGTAAACAGGGTGAACGTGGCTCTGCTGTTTGCAGCTGCCGTTCTGTACAGCGCTGCAGTGGGTGGAGCCATTGAGATACTGGGCGCCTTTGTGATGAAAGAGCCGCTCAGCTGGAGTGCCACTCAGGTGACATTTTGCTGGCTTTGTTTGTGTCTATTTTGGTTTTGTGATTTTGAACAACAGGGTTTCGGTTTCACTTGTGAATGAGTGTTATGTATGTAGCTGGCTCGCGGTAGATTCATGTGTATTGTGTGTTTGTTTTGTCTCACTCTCCTCCAGGTGGGTTATGGGAACGCTGCAGGCTGCATGATTTTTCTCACCAGTTTCCTCGGTGTCATTGTGTTCCGTCGCTGCGTCAGCGATGTGATGCTCATCCTGATCGGCATGCTGTCGTTTGCCTCGGGAATTTTCTTCATGTCCTTCGTCACAGAAACCTACATGTTCTACCTGGGTAAGACTGAACATGTGAAGACTGAGGCACAGTTTGTGAGGGACAATGGACATTTTAACCCTGCCAAAAACATATTGTATCCCACACCCAAAACCAAAACCCAAAGATAACCATTTTTCAATGATATTGAACAGAGAAAAGAAGAACAAGAACAAATTTCACCCAAATTTGAGAAGCTAAGAACCAGTATTTCTGCTTGATGATCAATTAATAACCAAAATGTGTGGCAATTAATTTACTGGTGATCATTAAAGGTGGGGTAAGGTACGAACAATGATACAGCAATTAATGTAACTAACTGTATCTATGTTGTCGGTTTGCAAACTGTTGCCGAAGTTGCTGTTGTACAGCTGACATGCAGAGAGGACGATTGTTTTTTTTCACCAGCTCCAGACAGATACTTTTCTTTCCTGCTTCTACAGCTAACATCACAACAACAGCATATCTTTGGCAAGTTAGAAAGTGAGATAAATTTCTGTGGGCAAGTAATTTAAGATTGCTTGACAGATCTTCTGGCTGGAACAAGAAGTTAAGTGTTGTGTGGCTCAGTCCAGTCCACATTGTTTATGTCCCATTTACAGAGGCAGTGCCGTGCACAACCACTGGATGTTTTTTTCAATACAAACACACACACACACACACACACATACACAGAGAAAAGCTATCTGACCACGGAGAGATATTTGTTAAATTTGAAGTGTATTGGATTAGAACCTCATTAAGTAGAAGCACTTACCACACCTTTAAATTGATAAATCTGCTACTCATTTTACCATTTTAGAGTTTTCTGTTCCCACAAGAGATGTCTCAGATCGCCGCTCGCTCGCTCCCTCTTTTTCACCCCCATTTTCATTTAGCCAAATGGCTGACACAGCAAACATGGCCGTTGGCTTTCTAGGTTTGACTCAGCAAAAGGAAGAATGAGGAACTAAAATCACGTTATCCGTGTTAAAAGTCAAGCTATCCAGGATCTTACGTCTTGTAACGGGTCTTTGACACAACTCGGTTATCAGCACAAATTGCAAAAATGTAGCAACTAAAATGAGGAAGTAAAAGCAATATAAATCTTGATTTTCACATAACTACAGATATACTGGAAGATCTTTGTGTCCATAAATCTGTGTTGTAACATGTCAGCAACACAACCAGCTGAGACAACTAGTTGGTATCTTGGTTTTTTTTACACCAATTAAGTCAATTCAAAATATCCATTTGATTAAGTTGGTCAAAATGCAAATGAACTAAAGTAAAATAAGATAGAAATAGGAAAAACTTTTCGGAAATTTGCTTATTTGTTTCCACACCCATGCCCGTTTGCTAATTAAGGTACACTTATTCTTGGGGGGCACAATTGCCAGCAACTAGTGAGGACTCCAAGAAGTTAAGGCCACAAAATAGTCTAATATCCTGCCCTTTTTATGCTTCTGTCTTTGTACAAATTAAGCAAAAAGGATACAACATGTTAATAGTGACTCAACTGTTTCCCCGTTTCCAGTCGTTATGCTAAGTTAAGTTAGCCTGCTGTAGCAGTAGCTTTATACTTTGCGTAAAGACATCATGGTGACCATACAGCTGATGTGCTAAGCCGTTTCTTCTGTTAATTCCAAACAAAACAGAAAAAAAAACAGCAAATGTAAAAGCCTTTATAAAATCCATTTAATGTGGAACCAGTTTGTTTGCTTGTTTAAAAGCAAGGCGTGGTAGACGGAAACAAAATGAACTTTAAGTCTTCGTGACATCACAGTTTACAGTATTTTAACACAAAAGACTGCTTGTTTAGATGATGTGAATCATACAAAACTAGCTCCATTAGAGTCCTGACACACATCCTGCCAAAAGAAAGAGAAAGAGCTGCATGATGGTGGTGGATTGTGGATGGTGGGTGGTGGGTGGTGTACAAAAGGACACTGAGGGGGGAGAGAGGGGATTGAGAGGAAACTAATTAATCAGTGTACGTTTCTCCACAGCTCGCTCCCTCAACCTGTTTGCTCTCATCCCGATGCCCACTATAAGATCTCTGCTCTCACAGCAGGTTCCAGCATCCTTATGTGGTGAGTACAACCTGTGTGTGTGTGTGTGTGTGTGTAGGTGTGTAAAAGCACTGCAGATGAGTAATAATAACTGTAGAGAGATAATTGTACAGTGAAAACAATTAAATACACAACAGAATTATGCAAGCCCATGCTACTGCTGGCTTCAGCATATTACTTTAACTCGAAAAGTAAGACATATCTTGTTTTTTTATTTCCATTTTTACTATGATAAGTTACTGAGGGCTGTTCGGGGAGGGTGAGTTATGTCTGCTTGTATGTGTTCAAATGTTTACTGAAAAATCCTACAGATAAAGTCAGAAAAAAAAGAGTTTAGCCTTGTTAAACTGCTTCCTGTGTACGTAAGATCAGAACATTTTAATAATATATCTGTACAACTAGTGGATGAATGTGTGGAGGCATTTAAGGAGTAGATGCAGGTGGCCAATGTTTGAGATACCGTGACGTTTGAAGGATAGGAAAAGAAGAAACAGACTGGTAAAGTGTCAGTTCACCTTAATTAGAAGAAGAAAAAAAACAGAAAAAAACTTTACATCAAAATGACATCAATCAAACACAATATCCTGTCAAATCAGTAACGCCTGGCTTCATTCTTTCATACACTAATAAGTGTTAGATTTACACACTGTTGTATCTAGGATCTAGAAAAACTGTGAGTGAGCACAGGGGGAAGTTGTGGAAAAGGGATGACAACATATCCTGAAAGTTGGGTTTACAGTCTAAAGGTCGTTGATAGGTCAGAAAAAAACCCATACTGAACCAACACTGATTTAGTGAAAGTTGTGTTATTATACATCACATGGCCGGTAGTAAATAGCTTGACCACAGCGTTTCAGTGATGGAAGCCAAGCTGAATATCATTCTGTGAAACCATAAAACACTGGAATGATTCAGAAATGGTCGCCAGAAATATAGATTCTATTTGCAATCATGATCAACAGTGGAGAAAAAAAAAAAAGATATCAGTCCAGCTTGAAAGCAGAATTAAGGGAGTGATTCCACCTCTAAAAACTCCAAACATTGTGAACATTTAAATTAGGCGGTGTTGGTTATGAAAAATAAAGTATGATTGTGCAACTGCCTAATGGAGGAAGGAAACATGTTTGTCTTGATTGGCTTGTGTCTCCTGAATCAGCAGGAAGCTGAAACATGCTAAATATGCAAAAACACTCATTCACAGTTTGTGTTCACCTCTGACCTATGAAAGTTGAGGCACCTATGTGTATCTTGTGTGTTAGCTGTGTGTGTCTCAGTGTCACGGGGGAGAGTGGTGTATACTGGAAACCTGCTGCCAAGCTGGTTTATAGCAGAAGGATGACACATCCTGAAATCCTGTTCTTCTTCTCTTAGTGTCTTGCTTCCTCACATACATGAACTCACACTGATGATTAGAGAAGTGCAGTTATTCATTGTCAGGGTTTTTCCTCATGTGTTTGCTTTGACGTGACGTCTGTTTGAGAAGTCAGGGCATTGCAAAGACACACACTAGCAGCCCAAACCCTTTTACTATCAATACACACACAAAAACAAGGAAATTAAAACATATGTATGAATACAGGACAAAAACCTTAAAGGAAAAGTTCAAGATTTGATACCTGGAGTCTCTGTTGGTTGCCTGGCAACTGGTCCTGCAGCCAAAAAAATCTGGTATATAACCCCTCGTAAAACGGCTGATTGACGTTTTTACACTTTGGTGTTTGCACAGATTAAACAAATGGACCATGACGTGAACTGAGACGTGCTGGAAGGTGTTTTTTTTGTTTTGTTTTTTATCTTTGACAGAGTCAGAGTGTTTCCAGTCTGTTTCCAATCCTCTCCAGGCTGCTGGTGGTAGCTTAATATTTATCACACAGACATGAGCGTGGTTTCAATATTTTTATCTCACTGTCTGGGAGAAAGAAAAATAAGTGTATTTCTCAAAAATGTCATCTCTGTGAGAGCTTAAAAGAAAATGTCTGTATAATACCCTGTGAACCTCATTTACCCCTCTTTCCTTTGATCTGTCCTCTTTCCCATCAGGCACCACTCTTACGTCCCTGCAGTTGTCTCTGAAGTTTGCTGGTCTGGCGTATATCCCTACCTTTACTAAGATCTATCAGGGAACACTGGGCTGGTTCCCAGGCTTCGTCTTCACACTGTCCAGCATCTTTACAGTACTGGGAATGATACCGATCAGGTATGGTGTGAATAATATAATGGTAGTGATGACAACCAATCTGTTCTGATTGTATTCATTTAAGACATTTAAGAACCTAATTTACAAAGTAAGTTTGACTAACGTGCATACTCGCTCTTCTGCCAAGAGTTAAGAGATAAGATGGTCAATACCTCTCCACATTCTTATGTGTCCGTTGGAGCCAGGAGTCATTTAGCTTAGCTTAGCACAGTTAGCAGACTGGAACTTCTTGCTTTGTTTCACTTCTTAGGGGCACTTCCACAGAAGCTCATATGCCCTTACTATTCACTTTTTGTAACCACATTTGTTGAGTTTACGACAGTGATCGATGTCATCTTGGGCAAAGGGAACACAACAAGTTTTGGGTACGTGGGGATATAAAATCTGGGTGAAAATCACTTCAATCAATCAATCTGCAACTTTTTTTTTTTAAAACAATACATTTTATCTATAGTCTGTTAAGATCAAATCATTAAGGATATGTGAAAAACATCTATTGTCTCTACATTTTCTGTGTCCTGTGTTGACATGATGTACGACCATGAATGAAAAACAGACTTCTTATCAGAACATTTCCTCTCTCTTCCCTGCAGTATCATCGGCTGTAGATCGCCTCAGCAGCGCCATTACGAGAGGATTCAGGGAGACTGAAGGTACCAACGTCATTACCAGCAGTGAGTTGGCGTTGGTATGAGGCAGACGGGAACTGAGACTTGAAATGGGCAAAAGGAGGACGTTGCCTTTAATCCCACTTCTCTAATGTTAACATAGGCACTGCAGAAGCTTTTACAGGCTTTGGATGTTACAGGAGGAACAGACGGCGTGTTTTATGAGCATTTTATACTGAATGAAGCCTACACACATTCATATGTGCACAGAGACAACCCAGTTTGACAAAAGTTCAAAATCGTTGAACTTTTGACTCATCAACTGAAGCCACATCCACGTCAACACACCCAATGTGATTTCAACATTATGTAGATTTGTCATTGAATGTGTCAGACATGAAAAGCCCCTTGTGAGCGCCAACTATGGAGGAGCATGAACTAAAAAAATGACTGTTTAAATCATCATTTAAATAAGTTTCCTGTCATGAACTGACTCAAACTGGATCACATTCAGTTCTCAGCCATAAATATATTGATATATTAATAGCAATATATTTGATACGTCAAAACTAGACTCATACAGTAAAGTTTGACACAGCTTGGAATTTAAATTGATAAAAAATGATCATGTTCTGAGATGTGTAGACCTGCAATGTCTCCCCTGGACTTATTGTTATCAAATTGCATATTCATTAAATGTAATGTATAGTGTTTCCAGAAATCCAAATCCAATTGCTTAACATTAAAATTGAGGCACTTCATGGTATTTTGGAGTGCACCAAGACTTACATGGTGAATTCTGAACCTGCAGGTCAGCAAACGCTGACAGAGAAAATGAGAAGCTTGTTTCAAAATTACATTTGTCGACATTGATTATGATTTGTAATGACGTTTACAGTATGTATGTGTTTATTAATTTTGCATTTTATTGTAAAGGACTTTGAACTGCACTAACCAATATGAAAGGTACTACACTGTATCTAGTATATATTTTAATCTCAGTGTGTATAGCCTGTTGATTAGCTTTATGGTGAATCTGAAAGGGAAGACAATGCAGCTCGCATTATTTTTTTATTATCATTTTTACTCAATGCATTAATTTATTAGTGCACTTTTATTTGTTTACATTTTAAAAAGCACCACACAAATGGGATGTTGCCAAGGTTATCACAACTAAGGTTCAATTTATGTTGGTGTATATTTTTCTTGATTCCTGTTTGAAGTTTTTAATTTATCTGAAACTAACTCAATGGAATGTGTTTTGAAATTCACTTTAATTCTGTAAATAAAAAAAAGGTGTGAATCATTTTAAATGTCTTTTTTTTAGTTTTGCATTTCATGTTTTTGTTATGTCTTCGCAATGATCATTATTACTATGTATTTTCATCAAATATGTGCTTATTCTTGTGCACCGACAATACATTTCAACCAGTGAAGACAAATAAAATGTTACTGAAGAAAAACAAATCAGACATATGAGCACACAAGTATCAAATGCACTCATTCTTTGTATTATTGGTCCGATATATCCAAAAAAATTATTTGAGGTAAAGATAAATTGCATCAAAACGACATCAATATACAAGCTTATTTATAATTACAACAAGATGTTATTGACATCCAAATGTACAATAAAAACTCTGAACGTAAACAGTACACACTGGGGAGGAAAAGAAATAAAAAGACCAAAGCTAGATTCACACATTCATAAATCGTCTGACTTTTAGCCTTTCGCACAGGTTTGATTGATCAGTTTTATCCTGCGCTGCAAATCAGACCTTCTCTTCATGTGTGATTCTGCGTGAAGAAGACAGGAGGAAAAGACGGGGACATTTGGCTTAGAAACATTTGATTTGTACATTAAAGAAGAGCAAAAATCAGGTCTCTCCCCTCTTTACAGACTTGTACAATGGCAGCCATCAACATCTGCAGACGACGCCTTTCTTAACGTTTCAGAACCAAGTTTCCAAAATGAGACATAAAACGTGTCTCAACCAACTCAACACCAGATACTTGTTATTTTTGGCAACTGCAAGAAAGCAAATTTAGTTTTTGTTTAATAGTGGAGCTATGTATTTAGTGCAAAACAAATCAGCAGGCACACAGTATAAGATGGGAGATTTTACAATGGCTATCACTAAGAAGTAAATTAGAGAACTATTGTTGGGCTTCCAATGAGCATCAAAAATAAAATGTTTCATTCCTCATATCTCCAAAACCCCTTCTAAAATGTTATTGTAATCTTCACATGCTCTCTGGAAACCTAACAATGATCTCCTTCTTTTATAGAAAAATAGACTAAGCTGCGCTATATAATTCAGCTGTACATTGGGGTATATTGAATATACAGTATATTGCCATTAGAGCAAAAAGAAATTTCAGTCTGGATGATCCCTTGTGCATGCTCAGGTCTCGCCACTTCATCAGGTCGGTACAGTTACTTAATTTACATCAAATAGCAGGAAAGTCTACAAATGCACCGATGTCTCTTTTCTTTAAAAAAAAAAAAAAAAAATCTAAATAAATCACTACCATGATTCACACAGTGCTCAGTGGTAAACAAACAGTAAATAAAACAGAACTAAAAGGAAAGTGTGATCAAAGTCGCTTTTGTTTTCCCATCAGATCATTTTTAAACTTTTATCATGTTTGCTACATTTCCTATTCCTTCATCCTTTTAGTCGACATGTTTATTTTTGCAAGAGAAGATGGAAATTGTGTCAAGCTCAGTGTGCTAATATGAAATGGTGAACAGATTTTGAAATGTAAAACTTAACAGTCTGATAAAACAATCTGGTTTGAAAGGTACCCTGTGGAATTTTCTTTAAGGAAAAAAAAAAAAATGTTCACCTTCAGTTTTCAGCTTTCCAAAACTCATTGAGATATAAACAAATTCTGGACTTAAACTTTTGTTGTATCACCTTTCCTAAATTCCTGCTAACCAAATAACAGTGAATCAGTCTGTGAAGTTTGAATGAACCATTTTGAAAATATCTTTAATTATGTGTGTACATATGTTCATAGAAGTTGTGACATTTAAGGTAATTGTTGAAAATTAAAGCAAATTATAGTGGAAATTATTTTTCAAAGCAGTAATTTGGGGGTCTACCTCTTCAGTCTATGTGAAAAAAACAGACAAAACAGAATCTTTGTTTGGTTTCTAAACACCTCTGACTCTAGCTCATTGTGGATTTTAATGTTTTGCTACAAATACAGCAATTTAGCATCAGTGCATCTATAGTACTGTCTGCTGTGGCTGCCTCGACACTGGAACACAGCTACTCTCAAAGCTTTTCTCCATCTTACTGAAAATGTTTAAATAAAAATTATATTGTATTCAAGTCAGAAGAAACAGTATCTGCTTCTTGCTTTTAAAGCTTGAGGGGAAAACGTGACGGACGGAAAAAAGGAGAACTGACAAAGTATTCCTATCAGTCTGCAAGCAGCCACAGTCACTTCCTCTCATCGCTTTCTTGCAGCACTCGAATTTCGGCAGGCTCAGTAATGTGACAGCCCCCTAAAAAGGACACTGTGAGGGCCATTCAAAGACAATCGGACAGAAGGACATTTAAAAGGAACCACTAAAACACAGGAGATTTTTCTGTTTTTAACAACGCCTCATGGAGACTCGGAAAAGTAAAACCAGCACCTTGTTTCTGAAAATCCTGTCACTAAATGACATGATGCCAAAGAAACTTAAGTGTTAGAATTGTTTGGGGAAAAATGTTTTTTTTCCTGTTTATGAGGTTACAACACTTTGAGATCTGTGACACACATGAACAAAATTAGCGTCCTTGTAAACGTGGTGATGAAAATGTCCAGCCCTGGTCATCATTGGCCGAGTTTACGCTACTTTTTGCTGAGTGGGATTAGCTAGCAGTATGGCTGAGGACAGAGGGGCAAGCTGCATCTGTCCTCTATGGCAGAAAGACATCTGGGGAAAAGTCAGAAATCACAAAATTAAGTGGGTTCAGCAAATATTATACACTGACGCCGTAACAGAGTATCTCAGAATGCATTTTTTTTCTGCTCTGTTGAGGGTTTAATAGAACCAACTATTTGTTAAGTTATTTAGTCTGAAATGTTAGAACAAGTGACTCAGGCTTTTCAAATAAAAGTGTGGATCACTCAAAATGTACTTTTTGTCTGGCCTGAAGAGCTTTCACAAAACTGCTTTGAGCGCTGCTTTATTCAACCCCTCAGGTGTTTACATGACACAGCAAAGATTTCATGTCATAGCCAGCCTTTGAGGCGTACTCATCTTCTTTCAAAACACCTCTATAACTGACTAAACTAACCCGATTGTTTTCATTTGTTTAAAGAGAATAAATTACAGCGTACCAAGAGAGTCTTCGCCTTAATTCCTTCTGTGTGCTTTTCATTGAGTAAATCTGCCCTTTAGTATCCATAACTGAGTTAAAGCATTTGTTTGAAGGTGAGAGGTGAAAACCCAACAACAACAAAAATATGTGATATCAAAACAAACCAACATGAATGAAAAGAAAATGAAACCCATTAGCATCTTAACCACCAGGTGGAGCTGTTGCACTGTACTCAAACCCAAATCCACTGCATGGACCTGTGCTCAGCTTCATGGAGTACAAACACAAAATCACCTCCAATAAAACATCCCTGATAAAGCTCAATGTTAAACAAGACGCCCTCGCTGGTGTCAGTGGCTTTACCTCATGTCCATTTATCCGTAATGACCAAAAACACAACCTCAATGTTCCTTTTTTGAAGAACAATTACGAGGCGGCTTTTACTGGAGGTCTGCTCCTACACCTCCTGCTTCTTCTCCATCTGTGTGCTACGACTGATTGAACACAAAGGCTAGAGTCGTGAAGCTCTGATGCTCACAGCAAGTTTCAAGTCTCTGCAGGTTGATTTTCATAATAACCATGGCTGCAGGGAAAATATGAAAACTATAAAGTTTATAAACTTTTTGGAAAATGAGTAACAGTAATGGCAAGTATAAGAGTTTATGGGCTGAAACATGCACAAATAACATGTATGGTCCTTTAAATTTACAGCCAATACAATGCCTTTAAGAGTCTTGTTCCAGTGGAGAGTTTTAGCGTTACGTTTTCAGAGACTCACAGGTAAAAGGAAACGTTGAGGATTCTCTGAACGCTTTATACTTCACACCCACTTTTTATCTTATCCATTTTCTGCTAAAGAATTATCCTTTACACTTGAGAACAGACAGCAAAATCTCTGAGACTGCGGTTAAATAACTGTCTGTTAATTGGAAATATGAAGTACAAAAAGTGAATAAGAACAACAACAACAAAAAAACAAAAAACAAAAAGGAAAATGTCTGTACATGGTAGGGCTCTCCTCTTTCCCCGCTGTCCTTGAATGCACCATTTGTTACCTCCTTCACAGGTCAGATCTCTGAGACAGACGACTCCCCTCTGTACAATTGTCTCACAAGAGTCCAGCAGTTCACATCTGCTGCCTGGTTGGTCCTTATCCTTGGCATGAGATACAGTGAGGTGGGGGGTGAGGAGGTGTTTCAGTTCGTCTCGCTCGTTTTGTCCTCAGTCTGTTTGTCCTGAAGGAGAGTTATGAGCGACTCCCACGCTGCCTGGCACTGCAGAGGGTGGAGATGGATTGGAGGCAGTCGAGGGAGGCAAAAAGAAAAATGAGGTGAAAGGAAAAAGAGGGAGGAAGATGCAAGAGAAATACTTTTAGTAACAAACTGTCGAAGCTTCATGTAAACACAGCGTCTGATTTTGCACAGCTCTTCCATTTTTAAAATTGTATTTTTTTCTATTTCCTATTTGGTTTTTGCAATATTTTATATTTTATTTTTCCTCTTACTGGGTTTCTCGTTATGCACAAAAACACAGAGGCAAATTCCTCGTAACTGATTAACCATTTTGTTCAAATTTATACACATTTGCCAGTGGTAACGAGAAGCCAGCACTTTCTGTTGCCTCTGGCTGTTTATAGGTCACGAGGCTCAGACTGGGGAGGTAAATCTGGGAGGGTAAGTGGAAAATGTATCGCAACTTTACGTGATCTTGTGAAGTAGACTTTAATTTCTTATTTCTTCAGTAGATCAGACTGCTGTTGTGCTGGGTAACCTCCGAGTGTGAACAGATTGTTTTATGTTCAGTGAATCTAAAAGTCAGTAACAGAAAGCTCATTTCAGTTGGACCTGGTCCCAAAGCTCAGTTTATTACACGTACTAGATGATTTATCAGTACTGATTGTTTATTTCAGACCACAGGTCAACAGTAGTTAACTGATGGCACCAGACTGAGGCTAAATATCATATGTCATGTCATCTGAGCTGAATTGTTTCTGCAGCACTGAAAACATATTCCAGATATTTCTTGATGTGAATAATGATTCTTTAAATTTAATGTTAAACATCACTGATGCATATCAGAAATTTGGTTTAATGTGTTAAACTGATTTTTGTATTAAAACATATATAATATTTTGGCATCTCAGATATTGTGTTGTGTGAGTGTCCCTGAAGAACGGGACAACGGTTACATTTTACTGTAAAGTGTGCAGAAAGTCCACGACAGCGCCTTCAAGCACATCTATGTGTATGTATCTAACACTGTTTCCATTATAATTATAAAATGTTTTGATGAATGATCACAATTAATTCCATGGACAGGAAGTCCTTAGCCTGCGTACCTTTTCATAGTGGTTGATGTTTTTGTCGGCCATGCCGGTGAGAAGCTGTTTAAAGTCTTGTCTTTTGTTGCTCTGCCAGCGCTCCCAGTCTGCCTTCAGGTCCGCGTTGAAACACTCCACTTTGTCTTGGCATTTCTCGACCTCCACTGGCATCTATGGCGAGAGAGAGAAAACTAGAGCTACAGGGGACTTCAGGAGACATAATACAAAACTACAGGTTACTGGGGCTACAACCACAGGGGTCTGGGTGGTGATGGAGTTTGATTAAGGTATTTGAAATTTGACAAAGTGACAAAAGGCTTTCACCAATTCTCCCTTTCAAATCCTGAGAACCTTTCTTTGTGGGGTTAGTACAGTGTATAGACAATAGATATCCAACTAATCAGCCATCATTTTTATTTTGAAGAGATTATTCACCCTTATTTCAGTTTTTTTTGTTTGTTACTGAGAAAATAACTCGAGAAATAACTGAAACTATGTTTTTGCACAGAAAATAATGCTTAAATGTCCCATCGTGTGCTTACAACAGAGGCATTTTAGGGATATAAAGTAATACTGTGTAGTGAAATTGAAACCACAGACACTTTGAACACAACTATTTTAAGGCCTCCGTGTGTGAGCAAGGTTCAGATTCGGATGAGAGAAAGGCAGAGGCTTACTGGCGTTCTGTCCTCCTGTTTCCGCAATATTGCTGCTTCTAGTCGGCCCTCGTACTCCGCCTGGGTCTGGTCCCGCTTCCTCAAAACGTTCTGTAATCAACCAGAAGACAGCAACTGTTTTATTTCACTCTGTTGGTGTGATATTTATAGATAATACAATATGTCAAAGAGTGAAACGTGAAAAATATTAAACAAGAGAGAGAAATGCTGAATCAGGAGCTTGGAGAGGACGTGACACATGCAGGAACTCAAATGCAGCTTCCACTATTTGGGGTTAAAGGTGACTCAGCGGAATGAAAGCAAGTGTGTAGCTGTGTCCAAAAATTCACACGAGACGCTAATTCGAAGCAGCTTTTTAGTACGTTCACGCTCGAAAAGTGACAGCTTTTGCGTTTACTCTTGATGCACGTTATTCTCCCACAATGCAAAGCACAAAGAAAAACAAGGAACTGCTCACAGCTGTAAAAAATGAACAAACTGTGGGTGCTGATACAGCTCCAAAAAGCTCAAACCAAAACAGATTTTTCTGACTTCTGACATTGCACGTATTGTATAATTTCCTCTTATTATGTAGTGGTATTTGTTTTTCATACACAAACTGCCACATTAGCGTGCTACGTATGTCATACATAATGTAAAGAATTAGTATGTGCATGTGGTAACTTTTTGGGCTGTAGGAGATTGTCTCTTTTTAAGCTCTCTTAGGACATCAAAAAACAAATTGCCCCTCTCACCTTCATGGACTCTATGTAGAGGACATATTCTCTGAGAACAGGCAGGAAGTCCTGGCTCATGCTTTCACTTTGGTCCTCCAGCGCTCCGCAGCATGTCTTCACGCAGCTGGCCACGCCCTCCAGGGGGCGCTGCAGCTCCTCCTCCGACGTCGCCCAACTTGAGTACACGGTGCCGTACTCACGCAGTTCTGTCAGGTACTCTAGTCAGGAGAAAGAAATAATAATGTTAAAAAAAAAAAAAAAGAGTTAGACAGCCAAGCAAGAAATAAAGAAAAGGAGAGTCGTGGTCTTTTCACCTGTGGATACTACAAATCACAGCAGACCTTTCTCTCTCTCTCTTCACAGGTGATACAGAGGCATCACCATGTTCATCTGCAAGATCTATATTTGTGAAAAACATGAGAGGGGGGTGATGGCTAAACGCCAGGCTGCTGTGTCAAGTATGCATGGCATTTGCTTTTTTTTATGCTTTCTGTCAACTCACAGGCCTTTCGTTATCTACAGCTCCCAAAGTTTCCAACTTATGTCCTCTTCCAACAAGGTCCTTTCGCTTACGCTGCAGATCTTTTAGGCTGCAGCACGTCTAATAAAAAACCCCGGACAGATGGTGACAACGAGCATTTCACACAGCAGATGACAGGTATTTACAGGATCACTTGTCATGCATGAGTGAGGCTTGCACTTATCAACCACGCAGCCTTTCAAGCCCAAAGGTCTGTGGGTTTTTCTCCAAACCAAACACGTCAGCACAGAGTGGGTCAATACAGCAGATAATTTTACACAAGCTAGTGTTAGTGTTAGCCACCCGGCTGAAGACCGAACCGTTTGATGACATAAGCTAACCACAAGTACAATGTGGTGCCTGCAAAGAGCTGCCAGTGAGAAGATCTACTGCGAGAAGACATAGAGTAGGATGAGTACTACTTGAGGCTGCACACAGTGTGCTGTATTGAATGTTTATTTCTGTGGCTATGTTGTGGTGTTTCTATTTATCTGTGTATATGTATATGTATATGTGAGGCTTTGTACAGACTGCGACTATCTATCTATCTATCTATCTATCTATCTATCTATCTATCTATCTATCTATCTATCTATCTATCTATCTATCTATCTATCTATCTATCTATCTATCTATCTATCTATCTATCTCATACAAGTTTCAAAATGTTGATTCCTGGTGCCTAAAATAAACATCTGTAAGTTGTAACGAGGAAGTAGTGGCTTCACCCTTGAACCACTGGAATTTTGCATCACTTCTGCACAAGGTTTTTAAACAGTAAGGATGTGTGCAAATGATGAGAGTTGGTTAATGGAAGATCACAGAAAAAGTGCTTCTTTTAAATTCCTGCTTAAAAGCAGTATTGTTAAAATGATGATTCCTCCTTTTTATTGTCAAATCACAACAAATTAATAAACTGGTTTGTAACCATTTTAACATTCTATAACAATCGAAGGATGACTGAGTTTTGTTACAGGTCTCCAGTGAAGGCAAAAATAGCCCAGAACAAATCTTTCAACAACAATCGTCAACCTCTGAGGTGATGTGGGTCATTTTGTAACATCATTGTGATACCTGACTGCTCTTTGAGGATCCTCTGGGCGATGCGGTCAATGGTTCCCAGTTTCTGGCTAAAGGTGTCCAGGTACTCTCCCATGGCACAGAACTCAGCCGGCCGTGCCCGCAGCTTGTAGCCACCGGCAACATGTTTCACGGATTCGCCCACCTTGGTCAACAGGGCCAGACCTTGACGCTTATTCAGGTCCTGCAGACACACGATGACAACAGGCCACGTGATGTCGACAGTCCCACTACATACTAGACGTGAAGCGACAGACATTATAATCCATAGATGTTGATAATCTTCTAATGTGCTGAAATTGTCACCTTCGTGTTTAGAAAACAGCTACTTCTGTTGTTTTATTACCTGTAGTGTGAGTGTGTCCACTTTACAATATTGATTTAATACTCATGCCCTACTTTCTTTTTTCCTCTTCCTTCTGAGTCCAATTATTTTACTGCTGCAACAACCTCATTTCCCCACAGGGATCAATAAAGTCTTGTCTTGTGTCTCAGCTACTTGGAGACAAAATTTGTGACACACACACACACAGACACACACAGACACACACACAGACACACACACAGACACACACACACACACACACACACACACACACACACACACACACACACACACACACACACACACACACACACATTGTGGTTTTACTGAAAGAGCTGAGCTGAAATAGAGATTACAGTTTTTTTAAAATTTGCATGAATGTGATATGTGATAAGATACACGTGACAGAAAAAGTGTCCATCCTTTGTTTCTGACAGGAGTCAGCTCAGTTTATAACTTTCAGAGAGAAAAAGAGAGCCTGAATTTGTCTGTGTGTTGGTCATTGACAGAAATGGGGACAAGAATTCTTAGACCAAAACGTCCCTGAACATCTCACCCTTGTGTTGTCCTACCTTGGCAGACAGGAAGGCATTTAGATGTGGGTTAAAGGAGAGGACGGGGTGGTCAGCGACTCGCTTCAGGAACTTGTCTAAAGCTTTCATCCTCGTCTCCACGAACTCCTCCGAAAAACGGTCGACCACGCCCTTCATCACAAACTTCTCTGGCAACGGCTGGAGAAGATCAAGAGAGGGAAGCAGAGAAGAGAGTGTAAATTAAGCTTCTGTAAATGGAAAGCAGGATGGTGCGATTGTTTTGCATCGTGGCTCATTCGACCTACAGGGATGAGGTGGGTTGGCTGGCTGTCCTCCAACTTGATCCTCAGCCAGTCAAAGTCCTGGTAGCGCCGCCGCACGCAGTACTCCGGCAGGTCAAACTCTATCCGTGTTGTCTGGAGAAACAGTAGAGTAGTGACCTTAAAATACAGCTGACAATACACAAACACAAACATACAGACTCTCTGTCTCTTTCTGACAATAGTGTTAAAAGAGACCCCGCACATACTCTCAATTAACACTTTGTGTTCATATTGGGCTGTGATATTTGTCTAGGGCCTCTGAGCTGAAGCACCACAGCGCACATAGCAACTGTCACCATGACGCTACCCGGCAGCTCCTGGCAGCGTCTCCCTTTGAATCTGTTTCTTTCACTACACGATGGAAAGGTCTCCGAAGCTACGATTCTCTGCTGGAAATCAGACCAAATCTATGTTCTGGCAGAAAGATATGACGGATGGAACCTGGTAAACACAAGTTACTAAAAAGTGTTTTCCCAACTGGAATCGTATTTGTGCCATCATCCCGTAGGACAGCAACATTGGCTTTCCATTCCCGTAGGTAGCACAGGTTAGCATTGTGTAGAACCAGTCAGGCAATGACAGAACAGCTTCCCCTTGTGGAGAATGAATGAGTAGTATAGTTAGTGGGCAAAGCTTGTGGGCCTGAAAAGTGTCACCAAGACAGAGGTGTCTTGAACATGCATTCTTTCTAATGGCCAGCGGGGGCAGGGGCATTGGCTGCAACAAAAAAAAAAGTCTCATTGTATATAAGCTTATGAGAAAATGACTGTACTTCTCACTTGATTTATTACCTCAGCAAACTGTTTCCTCTCTAGTTTCAAGTCTTCTATAAAGCATGATGTTCATTTTTGTAAATTATGGTCCCATTAGACTTAACGGTTACGATTGAAAAGTCCTTCTCAGTGAGTGCCCAGTGCAACACACCGCGCTCAAGACATTCAGCTTAAACTTGGAAGCGGATCAAATATGAATCAAGATGATCTTACCGCATTGCCTACTTCTCACTTGAAGTGTTTTCAGAATCATATTTTAGCACTGTTTAGTTGTAGTACGAGTATGTTAATATTTATATAAGGCCTCAGAAAAACCAAGATCGTGACGTCAACAATGCCAAACTAAAGGAATAGTCAAACAATCGTCACAAGTGTGTATCATTTGCACGCGCGTCTTTATGCACATGCTCAAAACACTCAAACACTCATAAAACATTGTCCTGTACTGCTACTAATGATCCAAAAACTCCACGCCGGACCTTTAACTTTTCTTTTTTTTCCTTTCTTATTTTCTATATTGGCACTCTAATCCCAACAGATCACATGTTTAATCTGGCCCCTAATGTCCAAAGAAAACCAGGTAGACATTGTTATCATGACACCAGCCAATAGCAGACCTTGGTGGAGACTCTGTAGGTGATGTAGGTTTCCATGGTGGAGACGTGCTTCTTTGGATCGTCGACTGTCACAAAAAGGTCACGGGTTTCTGTGGAGGCGTAGAGGTCCCGGACGTCTGCTTCCAGGTCGTCGTCCAGCTGCAGCCTGTTGAACAGCGAGGACGCGGACGCAGGGCTCGACGTCTCAACCGGCGTGCCATTGGTTAGTCCCGCTTCCTGCGTGGACAGAGACAACTGTGACATCAAATTCAGATGCTGCAGTGAGGAGGGCTGCAAACAAAGAGCTGATAGATGGATGCTGATGGTGATGCAGTTGTTTCTGTCTGTCAATGGGGCTCTTGTTGAGGCTGTCGCTGTGAACACATCATCTGACACTACTCCCATCTTTCTAATGGAATGACGGATGAGGGGAGAGAAATGGAGTATTTGTGAACTGCGGATACATTTTCACATCCTTAATTTAAAAAATGCAACTGTGGGAAAATAAAAGGCTAGTTATACCATGTGTATGCTGACGAAAGAACAGTTTCATTTCATTTAAAATACTAAAAAGTTTATTTAAACTGCATGTTAGTTTGTTTTTGCCACTAACAGATGGTGACTTTTATTTTGTAAAGACTGACAGCTTCCTACTACTCTGTTTGGTTCACAAGCAGTATCTGGATCTACAAAAAAACAGATCTGATCAATACCACTATCAAACTGATTCAAAACTATTTATAGACTATTCACAGATGACTTCTCTTCCACAGATACGGCGGTGTAAAATAAGCGCTGTGAGACTTGTTCTAGTAATTTCAATTTTTCAGTGATTTTTATAGAAACAACTAGAGACACGTAGAGAAATTTCACCCTGCAAGCTCCATCCAACACAGTAAAGAGTGCTGAGAAATTAAGCAAATGAGGATACCAACCTTTGGATTTGGACAAGTTATAAGTTTAAAGTCCAAATGATATTAAAAAACACACACTTCTACAATGGGTGAATGTATTACTGCACATTCAGAAGGGACTCATTAGCAAACAGGAGATAGGATATGTAAACACTGCAGCAGGAAGGCAGGTATAACAGCGAGGCAGCAGGCCTGCAACATTAAAAGTGGTTGTAAAACTAACCAACCAAATCTCTCACTAGAACAACCTGTACTGCAAAATCTGATTTGATGTAAAAAAAAAAAAAAAAAGTCGCCAATATCCTCTGAGGCCATATCTTGCCTCACATGAGGAAGCAACTACTATTTTCCACAAAAACAGGTTAAGGTGCATGAAAGCAGAGAAGCCAATGTTCAACCTTAATCGCTTTTTTTCTGCCTCACACACACTTTTTTTTTTTTTTAATTGCCTGAAGTAAAGTGGGCATGTGAGCAACTTCTCAATTCAATCAGTGTCAAAAAAAAAGTGCTACTCCTGTGTGTCTCCACTCTCACTCCTACATACACACTTTGCAACTCCACACACACACTTTCCCTCACTTCTCACACCTCTCTCTCTCGCTCTGCTACTGTACACACACACCCACCCACAGGCTACTGACGTTGTAAGTCCTCTTTTTTTACACTGTGGTGCTAACCTGCACTGGTAATCACAGTTCAGATAATTGCATTGCGTTACATCATTACACAACTGTGAATGAACAACCAGGCCAGCACAACACAACCATGCTCAGACACACAGTGAGGAAGAATCAGAAACAGATGTGTTTTTAACACATAACAAAGTCTGGAAATGTGTGAGTGTAATAATCGATATTGTTATGTGGGGATGGTAATAATGTGGAGCTCTGGTTGATGTGTGACCAGTTTAAATGTTGCATTTCAGCGCTTTACAGCTATTTTCCAAAACATGTTTGACAGTTGTAGCTGAGAAAGATGAACGGTCAGTCATCATATCCACATTCCTGTCTTTATAGGTCTTTTTCACAGCAGACGTTTTGACGTGACAGCAGGAAAAATCTCGGGTGTTACTAATAATATTAAAGGATGGCTCCGTTCTACTGAAACATCACAATACCAGAACCCTGAGGCAGCGAAATGGAACTCAGATGTTATTCATTATACTATTTACACCTGTGCTTGTCCTACTGTGACATGTCAAAATGTCTCCTGTGAAAAAGGCCTTTTAAATGATACCAACATCTACATAAGGATAGGATTTAAATATTGCATAAGCTCATATCACTATATTGTTGATATCGAGCTGCAAACTCCGGGCCTTTTAAAATGTCTCAGTGTCTCTATAAACACAAACTCCCGTTAGCTTTCTCAGGTTAAGAAACTATGACATTGGCCTTAGCAGCAGGACAATGATGTGATGTGGTTGTTTCATATTGTATGCACTGAATTCACTATAGTACTGTAAAAATGTTTAGATATATATTACTTATAAAAATGTTTAAATATGACCAATCCTGAGATGATACTCATAGGACACATTCATCCACAATACTCTAAATCTATTATTTTAATAAGGCAAACTGTTTGAATGTTAAATCTGCAACTGGATCAGGATCTGCATAAAAAAATCCGAACTTAGTGACAGTCATGGGATATATGTGCAAGATGTTGTCATTGTTCATTCGTCAGATCGTCAGGCAGAATAAAAAACAGGTTTAAAAAATGTTAAGAATGCAATGTCCTTCCAAAGAAAAAAAAATCCACTCAAAAAACACATAATTTGTTCCCTGAGCCATCGTCTAACTTTCTGTTTCAATATTCTGCTATCAGACCAGAACCATTACTGTACAGCTCTGGTGGTGGGTGGAAATGGAGGGGAACTCCAACAGGCTTTACATCATTAATTTGTGTGGGTGCCTTGTGTATGAAATAAAAGTGAACAAAAAAAAAAGACTGTACCTCACATCTCCTATTGGCAATAATTAACTGCAATACCTGGTGGTTGCTAAGCTCGTTGTCCCTGTTAAAACAAGAGCAGTAAGAATAAAAGCTTTGGGATTTGTTTGCTTGGTTCATCGCTGTTTACACAGCACACCAATAATGTCAGGTCCCAGGTACAAAGTGGAATCTGTTAACCAAAATATGTGTAGACCTGAGACAGTGTAATGCAACACATGTAAAAACAATGCAGTTTAAGTAGTGTAAACACATTACTCATAGCTGTAACCTGTGAGTGTATTACTAACATATTCTCCCTGTCTTCTTCTTCTCTGCAAGTCCATATAAAATATAAAGCTAGCTAAGACACTGATTTATCTTTCATGCAATAATGATTCAGTGGCAAACTCAAAGGTCCAGGCTCAACTCCAGCCTCCAGTCAAGCCCAGTAAACCTCACATGCAAACAAATATAAAGAATGTTTACCAGAAAAGACGTTCACTAATGTTTACCCCGTTTTCTCCATTTAACTTCCACCAGTTTGTTACTTCTTACTTAACATATTTAGCTTTGAACACTGGCTCCAGCATGAGTTTAGTTTGGTTAGCCTTCCTCTCTACATCCCCTGGCTGTTTTCAAACAACCAAACCGGTCTCGGTACAGCCCCAGCAGACCCGTTACCTTGTCCCCTCCGACGTTGACGGTGACTGAGAGCGGCTCCTCGGCGGCGGACAGCGGGTGGAGAATCTCCGTGATGGGCTTCTGCCCCGAGCTGGCCAGGCCTTTCGGAGCGCCGACACTCATCCTGCAGGAGGCGGGAAGACGTGGCCGGTTATCGGGGGGTAGCGGCTGTCCGGTTCTCCGCGCCTGATACGGTTGGAGTAGACAGAGGGAGGCTTTTTTCTCCGTTCAGGGTCTCCTCCGTTGAGATGTTACACCCGCTGGTTGGTCACAACTGTCAGCTGACTCCCACTGCGCAGCGTCGGAAGTTAAACTACACGAACCCGGATGTAAACACGTGGGTCACGTGACAACAAGCGACGAATGAAACTCTAAAGATCGTCTATTGAGAAGATCTGTTAGTAAAGCTGCTCATTTTCACGATTTATTTGCTTCAAGCACCTCACAGCACATTTGGGAACAACAAGGGAGCAACACCTGAAAGCAGTCAGTATTAATTACATTTTAGATCAATTATTTTGAATTTCTAGAGCTTTCAACCATATAACATCATCTTTTCTCATCTGCCATGAAAATAACTCACTTTCACTGTGACTTAACTATTTCCACCTGAACTCTAAATAAGTGGACCTCCATGTGCTATCTTGGCTGATGTAAAGAGTTTCTGTTCTACATAAGTTGGCCTATTTTTAGGTGCTTGCATCGTCCCTGCCTTTGTGACCTCCTCTTGATGATAACGTTTTTGGCCTCCGGAAGTAGGAGCAGAGTGAAACCTCGTCCTCTTTTATCACCATCTAGCCTGTCTAACTAAAAAACCGGTACACGGTCTGAAGAGGCAAAATGCGGCTCACCATCCGCACATAGTCCAGAGTTTTATCGTTATTTTAAACTTCCAGTTGCTGTTACAGGCTTGCACAACAGCAAGGTGTGTTTGTTATATATCCAGCTCAAATTTAAGTTACATTCATCGTCCGGGGGGACTTTTATCGTTGTTTGTTAACCAGAAGTGCAACATTAGCTGGGCGGAAGGAAACACAAACAAATAAAATTCAAGCTAAACCATTTTTAATATAAACCTTTCTGTAATTTAGACCTGTCACTTGGTACCTTCACCGACATGGCTACTAATCCTCCAGGACCACGTAAGTTTTTAGTTTTAGGACACATTGTATTGGAGTTTTTTGTCTGTGACTAGTCATGACTCCAGGGGCGTACCTAGCTAACGTTACTAATGCTGGACCCCCAGGAAGCGTTTTACTCTGTGTGCTCTTTATGATGCTCAAAATACATTTAACTAGTCTTACAGCCTGTGTAGTTACAATTGTGACACTCAATAGAAACTTACAACCAAACTGCAATTATATTTCAGTATAATTGTTGTTTTATAGTTGTGTGTGAGAAATAAAGGTTATGATTATGTGGTTTTAGCTCATGTTTTGCTTCATGCCTCTCTCTTTCTCTTTTGACTTTCTGTCTCTCTCTCTGTTATTTCTTCTCCATCCAGCCTTCCCAAACAAGGCACGGCAGGCGATCCTAGCCGAGCTCGAGAAGGAGAGGAGACGTCTGATGCAGAGTCAGTCCATGAACACACCAGGAGCCAGGTAGGGACAGTATACAGTTTTATCTAATCAAAACTGTGGAGAACCCTTTTCATAGGGGTATATTGAGACCCTGAGTACATTTCCAGTTACACGTTCACATTTAGTCATTTTGCTGACGCTTTTATCCAAAGCAACTTACAGGGAGCAATTTGGGGTTCAGTATCTTGCCCAAGGACACTTCGACATGCAGACTGGAGGAGCTGGGGATCAAACCACCGATCATCTGATTAGTGGACGACCCGCTCTACCTCCTGAGCCACAGCCGCCCCGCAGCATTATAAACTGTCTCTTGTTCATCCTGTAGCATCTCACTGTCCAGGCCGATGGTGAAGGAGTCCAGGGACAACGCAGAGCAGCAGCACATTGCTGCCCAGCAGAAAGCTGCCCTACAAGTGAGTCAGACACAACATACACAAATAAAACTATATATTCTTTCACACACCTTTTTCACACAGTATCAAGTACTGCAGTAATTTAATATTAATGTAGTACCACTATCTTTTTTGTTTTAATCAGTCCCATTATTAAACAATATACAGACCTTTCTCTAACTGTGTCTTTCTTGCAGCATGCCCACGCACACTCATCCGGTTTCTTCATCACTCAAGACTCCTCGTTTGGAAACCTCATCCTACCCGTCATTCCACGGCTGGAGCCTGATTCGTGACCTTTTTACCTCTTGTCCCCTTCCTGCTGCCCGCTGTGAGACAAGGTTTTGAAACAACATACATGCACATCGGACCCACGTCTCTCCCACTTTGCTCTTTTAAATCTGTGATTAATGGACAGTTGTTTGTCATGTTATAAACTATCTCAGGGGAATCTTTCATTTTTACATTTTCCAGACTAACAAGCTGGCTGCTGAATTTAGGAAAGCTTTCAAAACAGTCTGAAGAAGGTTCCAAATAGATGTAAAACATCCTGTAAAGTCATCCAAGGGCTAAAAACACACTCTACAGAAACACTGTAAATCTTGCTCTGTTGCCATTCATGGCATGTATCACACGGCTTTCCATAAAATGCACATTTTGTCAGGTATTTTACATTTGTAATGGATTTGTATCAATATTTGCATAATAAAGTTGTTAAATTCAATTGGACATATCTATTGAATTTCAGTTTTAATTTTTTGCAAATATAAAACAGCGGGCAGAATGTGTAAATACATAGTCTATGGCTATGTTCACATTATTCATGATCAGCATAAACACGAACAGAAGTCTGTTTTTAAAGGCTATATTTGTGAAAGGCTTTTTTATTTTAATCTTCCACTTGAGTGCCTGAAATTGGATTTTCTATGGCACACTGTTCCTGTGGATGAAGGCGTATTATTTTAGATTGTTTTTCCTCTCTAAAATGAAAAAAAAAACTTCATAATGCTCATTGTTTTTAGTGGTTTATTGTAAAACAGTGGTCAGCAGCTCACAAAACAACACATGCATCAGAGTAAATGCTCTACATTGCCGTGCATGAAAAACAATGTTTGAGTCACTGAATCTTAAATACAAAAAAAAGTCTCTTACTGGAACATCAAAGATAGATCTACCACAGGATTAACCAATTACTCATTATACATATATACACATTTTTTCTTGTTTTTGCTTTCATATATTGGAAGTGTAACGAATTCTGAGCTGCCATGACTGCAGCCCAATAACTGTACACAGTAACTGTTTCGGTGACAGTCCTGCAAAATCAAGGAACAAGAGCTTAGTGCACAGATGTTTTACAACCATACAAGGAGTGTGATCAGAACGTAATGATCAGAAGTACAGGAAATTCTGAAAAAGTTACAACCATGATATATATTTCCTGGAATAAGTTGAGAACCAGATGGTAGAAGAAGAGATTTCAAAGGGTGGGCTTCTTCTTTAACAGGGTGTTTTCTGTTTGTGTTGGGTTTTCTTCTCATATATACAAGAAGTGTGCAGTGTAGGCTTTTGATTCAGTCAGCAAACTGTATCTGTGTCTGTCACTTTGACACAATTGGCAGCAGTTCACCTTTTGCCTTCATCGTTTTGATCTTAGCCTTAATGTTGTCATCCATTGCCTGTCGGCAGCGGTGGGCATAATGTGCCAGCGTCTCCTCCTTCTCATCCCACGGCGCCAGTGCGTGAAACACCTCCGGAGCAGCCAGGCTGAGCTCAGCTATGGACGCCGTACGGGAGATGGTGTTGCGGTCCACACCGACCCGGTCAAAGGCTACCTTCATGGAAACGCCGTGGCGAAACTCTTGGAGGGCCGTCATGTAGCGTGCTATCACACCCACCACGTTTTTCACTGTAGAGGAGACAACATAAGCAAATGAGTACAAAATTGAGTAATAACCATACACTCTATGGGTGCTTATAATCACAGTATGACTCTGATATCAGTGTTATAGTGTGGTTTATCTTTGCTGTGTCATGTCCTTACTCCTGACTCGGGTGTTTTCTCCATCCCGGCACCTCTTGCTCTTCGGGGTCCGGTGGCCCTTCAGAGAGTGAAACTCTGTTTCCTCAAATGAGTCAAACAGTGTCAGCGAATCAGACCCTGCCATGTCATCAGGAGGTGTTATCTGTGAACTTCCCGGGTCCATCTGATTAGAGCAATGAGGCCACTTCTTCTCTAGAATCAGAAAGAGGAAAATGACCGTCTATTTTTTCTTCCTGTTTCTTCTATTTTATTCATATTTTCATCACTAATGTGTAAGTTTGAACCGCAAAGATTGATACGGTTTTATTTTAATTTGCCAAATAACTGCTAACCTGCAATCATTTTTAAAACACACATACCTGGCCGCAGTCTGTCCTGCAGGAAGTCACAGATGAGCTCTGCTTTTTTAGTGAGTTCATTCTGCAGCAGCTGTTTGTCGTGCTTCAGGCTGGAGATTATCTGTGTCATCTGCTGGTTGCGGCTGCGTTCTGCACAAAGCAACGCTTGCAGCTTCTCCAGCTCATTCTGACCCCCTGGATATTTACACAAACAAAGAAGCACAAGCAGTGAGCAACGGGAAAGCCACACTGCTGGGTACAAACACACATTTTTTTATTTGCATGTTTCCATTCCTTACAGCTAATCTGTACCTGCAGCCATCTCTGTGGCGGAGCTGCATCCCTCGGCCTGCTCTTTTGTCCCTGTCATGCAGCTGACTCCTCCCAGCAGCTCCATCTGTGGGTCCACTAATCCCACCCCACACTCAGGATCCTGTCCATTCTGGGGCTGAGGGCACGGCGGGAGTGTGTGTACGATTTGAGACTGTGTGTTTGGTGCCTGGGAAACACTAATAGCGTCTGTCACAGCTAGCCCTGTGCGATCTATGTTAGCAGCAGTGTCAAAATCCTCTTCTTCCTGCTTGACCTTCTTCCTGGCAAATTTTCCTCCTGACAACCCGCCTCTTTTCCTGGATGATGGACGGGGCTCGTAGTCGGCATCATCGTCTGTAGCCGACGAGTCACATCCAGCCATGTCAAACAGCCGGCTGCTGAACTCGTCTCCCTCAGATGCTCCTTCACTACAGGAGAGGTCGCTTGATGCCCTCACTGTCAACTGCAAGGTTAGAAAGACAGAAATGTAGGAAGGTTTGAGAGAATTGACTGTATGTATTCAGTTGATTTTATTTTTTCATGCTTGTCAGATTCAAAATTATACAGATAAAATCTGTTCTCCAAACTTTACCTTATTTGACGGATGCCCTCCAACAAACTTCTCCTGACCCTGGCTGGTACTTGTTGAGCCTCTGTTGCTGTTGCCATGGTCACTGAGGGGCCAATGGTAGGCATGTCCTGCGCTGCAACCCCACACAGCAACAGGGACGCTGCTTCCATTGGGACCGGGTTCTGGTGTCAGCATGTTATTGTAGGAACCACAGGTAAAGTGCTGCAGGCTGGGGATGAGGTCGCAGATGGTGCCATGACTGTGAGCCCAGCGGACAAGTTTACACAGACTGTCTGAGGTGGTCTGGACCGAGTTGGACATGACAGAAACCTAAAGAAAAGACAAAATAAGAAAGAGTTTACAACCTGCAGCTATTGCTGGTTTAGTGGATAGTATTTGTTAAAGGTGCCAAAACTTTAATTACATCACCAAGGTTCGCTGGATCTGAACTCAAATGGGGCTGGTCCTGAGATCAACTTGAACTCAGCTAAGGTGTTTTTGAGTCCCCAAGATTATAGGACTAAGATTTAGGATTGTTTACATAAATAAAGAATTTATTTAAGAATGAGATTTGGATTAAGTCGCATAATGAATTAGGGCTGCAACTAACAATCATTTTTGATTGGTCTGCTGATTATTTTCTTGATTATTCATCATCCTATTTTTGACAAAAATGTCAAACAAGGCTAGAATGAAACATAGTATATGGCTGGGCCATGTATGGTTAATGTGCTCCTGAGAATGTAATTCAAGAGTCTTCATGCCTGTTTATTTTGAAAGAGCAGCAGCCAACAGGTAACTTTATCACACGTCACACATGCATGAATTTGCATCTTTGCCTCTTGTAAAGTTCAACGTTGGTGAACTTTTAACAGCAAAGTCACAGCCTCAACTAATAGCAAAAGAAGTGTGTGTGGTTGACGGGGACAACCTTGCCTTTCTCTCTCATTACAACCACTGAGGTGTCCCTGAGCAAGGCCTTTAACCCCAACTGCTCCAAACTGGACAGCTCCAAACATTTAAGGACAATTTGATGAATGCCAAATGGGGCTGAGGTCATGAGAAAAAGCATTAGATAGATAGATAGATAGATAGATAGATAGATAGATAGATAGATAGATAGATAGATAGATAGATAGATAACTTTATTGATCCCCGAAGGGAAATTGTTTAATTGCAGCAGCATTACAAGTAACACAGTAACACAGAACACTATATACAGGCATGTGGAGTGTAATAAAACTTAACGACATCTTTATAATGAGTCCAAATGTATCACAAGGGCAATATTCATGACATAATAGGGTCATCACAGCCAATGTCAAAACCAACCACATATCACAGTATCATTTTATGATAACACATAAAGCTAAATCGTTTCTTTAAGTCTGATAAGGGCTGCTATGATATGTTTATGACAGGTTATGTTATAATGTTGCCAAAAATGTAATGCGTCCATGTCCCTGTCCCTCGAACAGCCACTGTTTCACAATAAAATGACAAATATTCTGCAATAAATCACAAACTTTATCCATACATACCTCCCCAGATTCGCGGCTCTGGACCTGGGCCAGGAGACCTCTGGGTTTAGGCTGTATGGACCAGCTTTAACCTGCTCGTAGCTTGTAACTAGCTTTTCATAGTCCGGAAGAACTGCTGCCAAGAATACAGGAAGACACCGGGGGTTAACTTTGTATTTCTCTTCTGTGACAGCGAACACAGCACACGGTTATTATAATGCTGAAGTCTGAGCTCGTTTAGACACTTTGTGACAGCATGAAGCACTTCACGAAGCTGTGTGCTGTGGTACTTGTCACACAAAAGGAGACTCACTTCCCACAACAAACCGGCTGGACGAGGCCACCTCCTTTAACGGGGGACGTAAAAACACACAAAACACCCACTACGCTATATCTCATCATGTACATTCGATATTTAGAATAATATAGCTTAATATACGACTTTCTGTAATCACTTGTTTGGTATAATAACTTTAATATGTTTTAAATGATAACATTTTAAATAATCCAATCCACGCACCCCTCCGCTTATGTAGCCAATGGAATAGTCCGCTCGGATCCCCCCTGCTGGACGTCTGTAAAGGATGAATCTGCACATAAACACAAAGTCCTTGTCTATGCAGAGACTGTGTGGCTGTGTTGGTAAAAGAAATAGATTAAACAACCATCTGGTCGAGTTTGGAAACGCCAAAGGCTGGGACTGGACTTTGACGACGTTTTTTCATACCAAGGACCCCGTTACTAATAGAGGGACTGAGCTGGGACCCCTACTACATAATGTACACACACCTGCGTACAGTCTTAATAATAATTTGATGGATGCATGATGATGTGTATTTAGATGTATTTTAATGTAAAAAAAAACCAAACAAAAACAAACAAGTAACACATTAAAAATAACCAAACAATAATTTGCAGCATCTCTGAGGTCTACGACAACATTACCACTGTGTTTTCCTGCTTTGCATCAATCACCTCATAGATGGCGCCATCACAGAGAACAGAATAGGCACACATTAAATTTCTCACTTTTATTTAACCATGTTAAATATAGTTTTGTTTGAACAGCTGGCACTACCCTAGCTCTTACACCACCCTCTTTTTCAAACAATTAGCTTACTGGCATGACAGCATACAACACAATGTTGCCAAAGCAATTGAACAAACTGTACATGCATAAGACACATACATAAGCAAAAATAAACAACTCACACACGCGTCTCCATACACACTCAGACAATAACTCAGGAAACTGTGCATGCAGCTCTCAATTAAAACTACAAATCATCCTTGTATCTTGTAAATCATCAGACTGCCCACATGACTATTACATTTTCTGCAGACAAACAACAATTCATCAGGAACAAGAACAAAGCTCCTACAGCCCATGTCTGATAATTACCTTTTCTTTTTCTATTACAATAAATTAAAACATTCCAGCTTTGAGTCCAGGCACGTTTCACATCCTCCCCATGTATGTGTCCGCAGCCTCAAACAGAGGCGACTATTAATCTTGTTATGACGCAAATAACGTTTGATTACATATCATGAATAACATGTACAGCATTTGTTTAATAATTACATTCTTTGTCTGGAAGGTTTAACATCACCAGAAGCCAACGTGAAAGTGGTTTTACTGCCAGCAGGTGGACTGGAGGAGGAACTGTTGTCTCCTCTCCCTGATGGAACACTGACACCTTGTGGCTAGAGTCTTATATTATATTATATTATATTATATTATATTATATTATATTATATTATATTATATTATATTATATTATATTATATTATATTATATTATATTCATGCCGGATGTTGTGACAGCACAACTATGTGTAGTTTGGAAGCCAAATATGGTCCGGTGTGCAAACTCTAGTGCACATGCACTGAGAATGGACTTTTTAGTGAACTAGGAGACATCTTGAATTTACCTATTGACCCTATGAATTGACCAGCATTTGCATATTCATAGCTTCTGTGTTTTTCAGCGAGAGGGAGGGGCAGATGTGCTTTTAAGAATTTGCAGTTAGTTTATTGAACCTTTTTTGTGTCAAAAACAAAAACAAACTATTCAAAACAAAGAGTATTTAATGTGTCTTAAAACATGTATGATGGAGATGCATAGGTTCAGTAAAATTGAGGATTTTCAAGAATAATAACACCTGAATAAACTTCATATCTATCACTTTATTGTGTGGATGACATATATATATATATATAAACACAAATCTGTAAGCTACATTCACTGACAGGCATAAAAGTGTGTCATTACTTCATACAGCAAAACTGAAGACCAAACAGTAATAGCAGCCTAATAAAGTGTTTATAATCTTTATTGAACTTGCATTTGCAATGTTATTGCAGTGCAATACACTTCTCCAAGTAGTGCACCCCATTTAGTGTTGTGGTAAAGCAACTCCTATAATTAAGTTACAGTAAATAATAAATAATAAACTTATGTGGGGGAAAAAACGTGGATGAAGTAGGGAAAGGCCTATGTTTTAAGACCTTATGATAATTAAAGCAGCATAGAAATAAATGTATCACCAGATCCAGATATAATTTGGGACAAAAATACTAAAATAATTTGCATCTGATGTTTTCATCCCCAAAAAATGTTATGTTATCTTGTTGAAACTGCTTAGTTGTCCTTTATGTGCCTCTAAATGGTTAAATTGTTCCCTGTGTGTTTCATTACATAGTAACTATGTTGTAACCTAAATTTAAGTAATGTTGTTCTAAACTCTTGAAATGACTGGTTAATATTAAAATAATTTAGAACATAATTGGGATATGATTCATAGTGGCCATTTATTTTATGGCATAATCAAATGACGTGTCGATGGCCTCCAGAACAGGACGATACATTTGAATGATGTTGTTAATCTCAGCCGCAGATGGAGATTTAACAACGAGGTTGTGTGGGTTTTTTCCATGTATGAATTCAGTGACTTGACTGAACTTGCTCCTGGCTCCACCCTCCGTTAGTCAGCCAGTCCACTACGTGTTAAGACTGGTGCCTTTAACTTACAAGCATCTCGGATAGAGGAGGAAAAACAAGAGGTTTTCCCCCCGGCTCCTATCTGGAAGAATAACGCACAGCCGTCGGAAGTTGATCAACTTTACACTCAAACCGGCATCTTCCTTTGGAGAGAAAACATCCCTCAGTCTGGTTTGCGTTTTCCGACTTGGATTGAGTTCTTCATGGAAACAAATGATATTTGAACCCGCAGAGAGGAGCGGAGAGAGAGGAGGTGGGTGTCGGATACAAGCCTGTGTGTTTCTGTTGTTTTTATGCACGGATCTCGGATACAAGCCTGTTTGGTTTTGACAAAAGTGGAAAAACTAACCCAGTTGTTGCTGTCGCTGCGTGATCTAAGCCTCATCAAGTTTCAGAGAGCTCTTAAAGCTTTAATCCGGGAAGAAAGGCAAGTTCTTGAGGCAACTCTGCAGTCCAAGACAGGAGACAGAAACAGAACAAGACACAAGTGATATAAGTACCAAAGTTATGGCGTTAAAGGCCAGAGTGTTGTACGACTTCAGCTCTGAAAACCCAGGAGAGATCTCCATAGCAGAGAATGAGCTGGTGACTCTGTTCAGCGAAGAGGAGCTGGAGGGCTGGCTGGAGGGGGAGAACAGCAGGGGGGAGGCTGGCCTCTTCCCTGCCTCCTATGTGGAGATCATCAGGGACCAAATCACCTCCAGCACCAACAACAATGGCTTCTCCTCGCCCAAAACCCAGAAGCCCACCCACACTTCCTACACATCACCGGACACCCACTCTCAGAGAGGACTCGGGGCTAGTAGTGGCAGTGGAGGAGGCAGCTTCCACACCAGTCAGGGCAGTGATGATGACTGGGATGACGACTGGGATGACACCTCCCCTGCGACCGAGGTGCCTCAAGGTCTTGGCAGCACACCCCCTTTGTACCCAGTGACCTCCTCTTTACCGGCGCGGCGTGACAGCTCCCAGCAGCATCAGCAGCAGGCCAAGAGCTCAGCAACAGTAGGGAGAAATCTCAACAGGTTCTCCACTTTTGTCAAGTCTGGAGGGGAGGCCTTCCTGCTCGGGGAGGCCTCTGCTTTTGTGAAGGACGGGGACAAGATCTGCGTGGTGATGGGGAAGCATGGGCCAGAGTGGCAGGAAGACCCGTATCCATTCACATGCACAATTGACGACCCCACCAAGCAGACCAAGTTTAAAGGCATGAAGAGTTACATGTCCTACGGCCTGACGCCCACGCACACTAATGTACAAGTCAACCGCAGGTACAGGCTGTCTTCCTCCTTCTCTTCTTCCTCCTCTTCCTTCTCTGTGGTTTCCAAACTGGGCTTATTTTTTCACCGGATCCCCCCCGGTCCCAACACACTTAAAATAAATGTTTCTGTGGCTTTTCCTGTGGCCACAATTGTTCCCACAAAATGGCAAAAACAGAGCTGACTGTGGCCTTTTGCCCCCTGGAGTCCTCAGGAATCCCCCCTTTCCTTTCTGACATTCCCTCTGCACCTTTTACATTGTTTCCCTGTCAGTAGGTCTGTCATTTCAAAACCAACACTCATTTACATTTAAGTTTCTACTTGGACCTGCTGGGAAAACGTTTTTTACACTTGCTCTCCCCACATCCCTCCTTCTTTTTCACTCCTTCCCACTACACTTTCCTGCCATTTACTTCACTTCCTGATCTCCCTCATGACCATTGATCGAACCTTTTTCCTCCATGCCTCCTCTTTCGTCATCCCTGCAGGTATAAACACTTTGACTGGCTGTACGCTCGCCTCGTAGAGCGTTTCCCTGTCATCTCAGTGCCCCACCTGCCAGAGAAGCAGGCCACCGGCCGCTTCGAGGAGGACTTCATCTCCAAGCGGAGGAAGGGACTGATTTGGTGGATGAACCATATGACCAGCCACCCCGTGCTGGCTCGCTGTGATGTTTTCCAGCATTTCCTGACGTGCGGGGCAGACGAGAAGGCGTGGAAACAGGGCAAGAGGAAGGCAGAGAGGGACGAGCTGGTTGGCGCCAATTTCTTCCTCACAATCAGGTAGGGAGGCTGGTTTATGTACTGCAGAGGTTGTGGGTGTGATTCTCAGACTGGTGTAGCTCCAATTGAGTGTCATAAATATTTCATTGATCTAAAACAACAGGTTTGATGTCAGGCACTTGCAGTCCAAAGACAAGGGTTTCTTTCTAGAGTCACCATTTTCCAGCAGCATTCAGCACACCAACATCCACCAATAAGAGTTGGAAATAGACCACAATGCAATGCTGCTACAAACACAGATTTCCAATAAAGGCCCTCACCTATTTAACTTATTTAACTCCCCTCACTTTCATTGCACTATTGTCATCACTGTTAAAAGTTTACTCTGTGATTGTTTCAAGTTCCAACCCATTCTCCGGACATTGTAGAAGGCATTCTTGGGAATGTAGGCAATCACTAGCTGAAGTAAAAATACTAGATATGGAAGGTTGAGGGAAAGAAGGTACCCCGAAACCATAAATAGTGCTTCACACAATATTAAAAAGCATTGTAATATACAAGAACTAAGCTGTGAAGCTTAGAATATAATTGACTTGTTCATAGTGTGTCAGAGTTATGAATCAAGCTTGTGGTGTTGGGTTACATTATCCATTTTATATTGTATGAGGTAACAGAAGAATTTGCCCTTAAGCAAGAGTCTGTTATCAGTTTTCCTGGTTTCATGTGTTATAACTGAAAGCTTTCATCATGGGGAGTGTCTGATAGTGAGGATGAGATAAGTAGAAATGAATAATCTCCTGTCACATGACGTGTAATAAAGACGAATCCTTTAATTAGAAAAATATCACAAAGGACTTCAAAATAAAGCCACGCAGTCTTAAATGGCTGTCTTTTTCATTATTTTCATCAGCACACCTGATGTCCCACTGGACCTCCAAGAAGTGGAGAGCAAAATCGAAGGCTTCAAGACTTTCACAAAGAAGATGGATGAGAACAGTGTGGTCGTAAACACCACCATCAACGAGTTCGCTCGCAAACAGGCGGCAGGGTTCAAGAAGGAGTATCAGAAGGTCGGACAGTCCTTCAAACTCTTGGCACAGGCATTCGAGCTGGACCAGCAGGCCTACTCGGTGGGCCTGAACAAAGCCATTGCCGACACTGGTGAGGCCTATGAGGCCATAGGAGAGTATTTTGCTGAGCAGCCACGACAGGACCTGGATCCCATTTCTGACCTGCTGGACCTCTACAGAGGACACCTGGCCAATTTTCCTGACATCATCCATGTGCAGAAAGGTGGGGGAGTGTGCATGTGTGTGTTTGTCTGTAAGAGTGGTAAAGTCTGAACTCCTAAAGCATCTGCATTTCCACTTTCAATGTGAGATGTAAATGCCAAACATTTTATAGCCTGGGAAAGAAAAGATATTGAGCATTACTTCTTCAGACAATGACAGGAGTACTGAAAAAATGCATTAAACCCTTTAACATGCTTGCAAGAAACAAAACAGATGCAGGACCGAGCATACTTCTCTTTACAAGGATGTCAGAGGTCAAGGCTCAGCTTGAGCTTTAGTGAGCGGTCAGCACTCTTGCTCATGGATGCCTCTGCAGGGTGGAGAGTTGAATCCAGGATGGATTCCTAACAATATGAGTGGCCTCTCGCTCTCAATGTCCATGCCTTCTGAAACTAAAGATTTATTTACTTCTGCTTGCATTAGAAAATAATTAATGGCGTTTCCAAAGGCCATCCAGCCCGCAGCCTCCCTGTCTATTAATCATGTCAGTAAAAAGGCAGACAATTCACAGAGACCCAGATTCTGCCTGTTAACATCTGTTTTCATTTACCGAATTGCAGTGTGAATCTGGGTTGAAAACTGAAACCCAACTATTGTAACACTCTAGGTTCTGTGAGAGCCTGTACTTGCTCGCTGGAAAACACAAACACAGAAAAACACACATGCAGACACACACAGGCGTGGACAAAGGACTTGCAGAGGAGTTAGCTTGTTAGTTCCCTGCAGGTTGGGAGGAGGGAGTTGCTCCTGGCACACAAAAGTCCTGACGTTTGCCAAAACTTAGAGGCACTGTTTCTATAGTCCGTTGAGCTCTGTTCTCTCGATACAATCACAGCTCTGAACTATGGAAACACAGTCTGAATCCCAATAGTCTCTGAGACTGACAGGAATTCACCTACTTTTTGATTGACAAACAACACTTTGTTATAAGTCCCTGAAACAGCCTCTTTTTTTCTGTTCCCACTACTTAGATTTTGAGTAACAAGCTTCAATTTAAATTGTTTTCTTAACACACATCATGAAATTAATACTAATGTGTGCAAAACGTGTGGTAAATAAAGCATGATGAAAACTTTACCCAAACCATCACTAAGCTAACTCATTAATTAAAACAAATTTATCATCTTATCTGTCAAAATGGACTCAGAACTTAACCAAACAGAATTCATATTAATTTCATATGATATGATCTCATCATTCTTGCTTTCATACATCCTCACACAAAGCAATGTCATCATTTCTGGGGTACAAGCAGCAGTCTTTCTGTTTTTTATTTAAAAAAATACAGACTGTATCCCAATTTTTTTTTAAATGAAAAATTCTTGGATCCAAACTTTTAACTATTCAATCTTTTGTGTATGTCCTAACTTTTCACCAAATTTCACTGAAATGTCAAAAAGTCTTGCTGCTTTTTTGACTGTTTGATTGCAACCTAATTCACAGTCACGTTTATGAATCATACAAAGGGAGTCATTGACTCAAAATTCCAGAAATGTACCCAGCATGTCGTAGATCATGTAATCAGTCTGAAAAGTAGAAGCACAGACTCTGAGTAATGCATCCACGCTGTCATAGGAAGCATTGTTTCGTCTGCACAACCATGAATACATCCCCACAATGCAAAGTCTGCACTTCTGTCATAGTTGTGAAATAACTACCTTTAACAAAAGATGGCTGGTTGAGTCACAGTTTCCATAAACGGTCAACTTAGTGAAGGAGCCTCATTGAGAGAAAGCTGATGAGAAATGTTTGTGCTCCTGCAAAGATATAAGAAATCTGATTTTCTTGTTTAACTATTGGATTACACTCTTTTGACTTTGGACACAAAGAAACCTTGACCATGACTATATATCGATCTCATTTGGCATTGAACATTTCACTAATAACCACATTGCAAAAACATGGCATCTTTATAGCGGAGATTAGCTAGAAAAGCTAGTTGTTGAGCTCTTAAGGTGGACAGTTTTGTTGACCTAAATGTCCCCGTACAGTATCATCTGCCTTTGACGGTTCTGTCTGTGAGGTCCAAAGGCTACATCTGATTTGAATGAGCAGAGATTCCTGGGCCTCTTGTCCTGTGTTACCCTGAGACTGTAGGAATGCAAAATGGAGCAGTCTCAAGATTAGTTTCCCCTCCTCCTCTTTTCTTCTCCCTCTTTTCCTCCTCCTTCCTGGTGATACAGCGACTTGAAGAGGAAGAAGAAGAAGAGGGGAGGGTTGCGTATGTGTGTGTATATGTAAGAGGGGGTGCAGATAGTTACAGAGCAAGTTTCCCACAAGCCAACAGTACAAGAGTTCAGATTACAGTTTCATAATCTCCTCCGGATCAAAGAGAGCAAAGTTCATTAGCGTTCTTGCTGCTATGCCGTGTTTTCAATGTATGTGTGTGAGATAAGGGGAGAGAGATCTAGAAAGAAAGACTACAGGTCAACAAGGTCAGGAAAAAGTATCACTCATTATTTCCTTCACATCCTGATATGTTACTCTAAGTTCCTCTTCACCCATTTCTCCACAGATCATGTCTCTTCAAACTGGTTTACTTCCCCCCTGAAAGTTTAGTCACACTAGACACTCTGAGTCACGACTGGGTGTTGGGCAAGGGCAAGCAAAAAAGGAAAAACTATGAAATTAAGGTCAGGTTGGAGAATTTGCCAGCCTTTTCTCCACAGTCTTATTAACTTCAGGTTGTACTAGCTTGTACTTCTTGGCAGCGCGTTTATTAACTGTAACTGTAACTGTTTCTTTGAGATCCACCCACACTCTCTGCTGATGTCATCCTTTAACTTCTTAGATGTATAATCTTTGCTGTCTCAACGTGTCTCTTCAGTCTTCCCTGTTCTCGTAGCTCACCACTTGGGTCTTGGGTTTGTGGTTAAAGAAATCTCAAGAACCAGTTTGACATTTTGGTTATTTGTTCTCTTGTCAAGGGATGAAAGGATTAATACCGCTCTCATGTCTGTCCATTAGATATCAAGCTACAGACAGGAGACTGTCAGCTTAGTTTATTTTAATTTAAAGACTGAAAGCAAGGAGAAGCAGCTAGCCTGGCTCTGTCCAAAGGTGAAAAAACAAATGGCTAACAGCGTTTCTAAAGCTTACTAATTAACAAGTTATATCTAGTTTAGCTAAATGTAAAAAAATAAGTAGTTTTTTGTGCTAATCTAAGTTGACTTTCTCTTGGCTGTATCTAAGATCCCAATTACCAGACAGACATGAGAGTGGTATCAAAATTCTCATCAAATTCTCATTGGATTAGGTTGTCTTACTGAAATCGAAAGTGGTTTGGCTCTATATTTTGTATACCTGCCACACTTTCTTAGTCTTCTCCACACCTCCCCCATCTTTTTCCAGGTGCACTGACCAAGGTGAAAGACTGCCCAAAGCAAGAAGGGGAGCTCCACGACCGCTGCAACATAATTTCCTGTGCCACGCTGGCAGAGATCCAGCACTTTCACCGCACGCGTGTACGGGACTTCCGCTCGCAGATGCAGCACCACCTCCGTCAGCAGATTGGCTTCTTCCAGAAGATTACCGCCAAGCTGGAGGACACACTTCAGAGATATGACGATGACCAGTAGGAAGAGGGGGAGAAAACAGAGAAGTTGGATTATAAAGGCCTTGAGGAAAGAGGGGGGAGGCTTGAAGAGGGGAGCAGACAGGGATGATTGATGCATTCTGCCTCCAGTAATGGAGAACATCTTATCGTCCTTTAAGAGAGAAAACTACTTGATGTGATTGATCCTGGGCCTGGTACAAGTGGAAGAAATATACCACTCTTTAAAAAAAAATGTAGGCCACTGGACTGTTGAATGACAACTTCTTGGATTATCTGGACAGCTCTGATGAATGTACCAGTAACAGGGATTGTGCTGACACCCCAGGCACATCTTGCAACTCAGCGGGACTGTGGCGATATTAAAAACAGCTGCTCTCTATATGACGGGGCTGTCTCTCAATTCCCGGTTTCAAGATCACATGATCTCTCCATGCCTCCACTGCCTCATGGAAACCCTCTATCCGAGAACACGGTAACTCAGCAGAAATGTAGAGTTGAAACTCCCCAAATCACTTAAACTGGATGTTGAATGATTGAAAGACTTCATGAATTTAATAATTTGTCATCTCTATATGTCTGTTTTTACTTGAATTACCTTTTCAGTATTGTTTTGATGGGACATGACAGCATGCAAGTGATTGTTTGTGAATATGGAAAAAGGCAAAGTGGGCATAATCTACTCCGTTCAATCAGTTTAGTTGTTGGACTTTTCTTAGAGCTTGAAATTTGACCTACTTCTGATGTCTAACATCTCTCACAACTCTGATGCCGTCACGCCTTTACTATATTAGAATTTGAAGCCCTGTGTTTTTTCTTTGGGTTACTAAAAATCCAAATCAGTCTTTCTGCTCTCCCTCAATCTGGGGAGATCAGGGGCTCAGGGTATACTTCAGCATGATGAATGCCTCCTAGCATTAAAGCTTTGAACCTAGATCCAGTTCAAAGACACTGTGTGTTGACTTTTTATGTGATTATAGCATATTTCAAATTCTTCTGAGGTCATAGGTTTTTTTGTGAAAAAATGTAGACAATCGGAGTCCCAGTGGTGCTGTCCTTTTGATAGTACCACTTGGAGGCGCCAAAGTTGAAAATGTCAAATAGTACATATAGTGGCTTTAAGTACGGTTGCTCTTCTCAGTATCCTAACCAGCTACTCTAAAACTTTCTTGTTAAACCAGTAAGTGAAAGTTAAATAAGCTCACAGAACAGTTTGTTGACACTGGGCAAGAAAAACCTTTTCAATACAAGCTGGAATCCTTGGCAGATTTTTCAACAGACAACATCCTGTGCTGATATAATCAGAAACACGTCATAATTCATTACGATGAAACTTGTTTCGTAACACTCTAAATGCAACACAATGAAACAGAATTTCATTAAATAAATGAAAGTAGAATTTATTTCAATCATTTATCTGTATTGTTGTCTGTTGCCCTAAATATAACTTATAGTTTTACTTGACCTGTTCTGCGTCTTTTGATTTGTGTTTTGATGAATATTAATGTTTTGATTAGGTTCACGATATTCAGATATTTTGTTTTGTGACATGTAAACACTAACACTGTTCAGAGAGAAGCTCATGTTCTGAATATGAAACCAGAGACTGCATAAAACATGGACGTCGTATCCATGACGTCACCTGCAGATTTCTGAAGAGCTGAAGAGTGTGGTGGGTCTGGCCGCCGCCATTTAGCAGTCTTGCCACCGCCACTTTGTGAATGACGCCTGGATGCTCAAAGAAGCCACCTGTCAATCCAGCCAGCACCCACAAGTCAATCAAAGCAGCCACATTGTTAATTATGCATAACTTTTAGCCTTAATATAGTTGGTGATAAGTTGGTGATTTAAATAGAAACTGAGACTCAATACAGTTGCCACAAAAACAGTTTTTTTGTACCGGGCTGTAAACATGTTTATTTCTTCTGTTAAGTTGGACATTTTAATATAGGGGCTTATGGGTATTGACTTGTTCTATAGCCAGCCTCAAGTGGCCATTTGAGGAACTGCAGTTGTTGGCACTTTGGCACTGCATAGGCTTCACTTCACAGCCACAGAGGTTGCTGCTAACTGATGGTTAATGTTTAACTGATTGTTCTTGGCATCGACCATAAAAAATGATATGAAAACAAATACATTATATTTTAGGAATGTGTTTTAGGGCAGCGCATGTACGTAAACGCTGCTCAGATCACTGTTTAAATACACTTATTTAAAACATCACATTATTTCTTTAAATCACACAAATTTCTTAACAAGACACCTGCTCCATAATACTTCCATGAAAATCTGTTTCCTGTATTTTTTCCCAAAGAGAAACGTGTTATCACTTTTTCCTGTGGAGGCCGCAGCAGTCCAGTCCCTGATATGTGACACCAGAATTCACATACTGCAGGTCAGGTTACTGCAGTCGCAGCCTTTTCATTATTTAGACCAGCCTCTTTCTCTTCTCTTTCCTGTTTGCATTTTCTTACTGGTTAATGCTAATAATTTCAAATGATTGTTCTTGGCTATTCTGAATCGGTCAACATTTTCAATACATAAATATATTCTAAAGATAAGTTGTTTCATGATATTTTCTTCCACTTCATACAGGAAACAAAGATTTCCTGCTGTTCTGCTCTCTAAATGCTGCATCTAATCAACTAAGTTTTAAAAGAATCACAGCAGGAGACCCTCTTGGTCAGGATGGTAATTTGAACCATGTCTATACACACACAATTATATGGGTCAATACACATCTGGAAACATGTTTCAAGTACTGACTTCAAATAACAAAAATGTGTTTTAGCCTGAGTATGGAATGGCTCTGCTGGCTGTGAGTTACATATTAAGGGAGTTGACATAACTGAAATAAAGCACTGACAAATGTTACATAAAGTTTTTATGTATTTAAGTATTTAAAATGTGCATCCCTATTGTCAGCAAACGGACCTGTTAATGTGATTGTTAATAGAGCAAAGAAACATTGCAGATAGGAATATCATGAGACTCCAAGATGATTCATTTTGATCCTCTTTCTTAGTTTTTACTCCACTTTGCACTGAACACACAGAAGTTTTTAAGAAACATCTTTTATTAAAAATCTTTCACAGTGCATGGCAAATAGAGGATGGCATAAATATGACAAAATGCTGAAGTAGCTACTAGTGTCTTTTGTTAATACTGTATGGACTAAAACAGGACAGAAACATGTATATGGCAGTCAAAGTGAATGACACCTGTGCCAGTGCATGACGGGTGAATGTTCTTCAAATAGTTTGCATGCATGGACTTGGAAGCTTACAGCTCAGCTATGATCTACCAGCTGACATACATTGTATTGAAGAAGTAACACGTCAACTCTGTACAGTTACAGTATAATTACCACTTACACTACGAAGTCACATTTCAGCTAACTCTAAATTCAGCTACATTAAACTGGACCGTTTTTTTCAGTAAATGCATCACTCAGCTCATGTTTCACTTCCTTGTTCAGCAACAGTTCCAAAAATATAATACTATACTCATCACAGTTATAGATGTTAAAACTGATGTTTTTGAGGAATCGGTCAGATTGTTGGTTACAAAAGGAACCAGTTATGGTCGTTCTCATGTTACACCATTGCGTTGAATTTGAAAGGACAATGACAAACAGCTGTCTAAGCAATAATAATGGATTCTGTTTACTTTGAATGGTACCGCACACCTCCTAGGTAGCTGGGTAATGTCTTACAGATGAAATAACAGAGAGTACTACAGGAAAGATGTGTTCAGCTCAGGGTGGTTCAGAGAAATGACTTAAATATAGTGGCATTAAACATCCCTTACAGAAAATGTCTTCAACAAATGTGCATATTTCTGTTCTCCTTTTAAAAAGTTCATATCAGATCACATGTGCCTTAGACGATTATAGAGAGCATGCACATGCCATTAATACCATTCATATCAAAAATACACCTCTAAGGCACAGTTTTTCTTTAACTTTTCTAATTACTTCCATCAAACCCAGTATTGGTTGTCTTTAAGAGTCGGAGTAGGGGACAGGGATGTCAGAGAGGTCTTGATTCCTGCACCACGACGATTTATATTATCTCTTTCACTACTGTTACAACCTCTAATATTCCTATCACCACCCGGTCCATCAGCATTACACAGCTCCCAGAAGGTCATCCCAGGAGCCAGAGTCTTCCTTCTGGGACCTATGGGCATCTTGGGTGAGGAAGGGCAGCTTCTAGGGCCCAGTTGGGTGACCACCACAGAGGGCACAGCCACGCTCCGCTCTGCCCGGCCCACGTAAGGGCTGCTTTCAGTGGGTAACTGGGTCACTGCAGCGAGCTGCTGGAGGAGACGTAGCCGGGCCTGTTTCTCCTTGCGCCGGCGGAAGACCAGAATCAAAACTACGAGGATTATGATGAGGAGCAAACATGCCAGAAGAGGCAGGATGATAAGCAGAGGGTCAGAGGATGGGCGAGGGAGGAACTCAACGTGAATTGGGTGGGTGTCAGGAGGGATCACTAAACCATGTTTGTCTGAGACAGAAGGATCGTGGGGTTGTGGGGCATGGCTGTGACCCCCTCCTACTCCCTCTACACCACTCCCTGATCTTCCCCCATGACTCCCACTGCGTGTGTGGTTCCCCCAGCGGCTATGAGGCCTCCACTTGTGCTGAGTCCTGTTGTTGCTCTTTGGTGACAAAATGTGGGGTGGCAGATCCGCCATGACCCCGCTCTGGGTTGTGGATCCCCCTCGTCCACCTCCTCTCCCTCCTCCGGTAGAAGTCCTGTTATGTGTTGGCAGATGAGTTGTTGTGTGTTCCCGACTTACACCATCTGCTTTATTTGAACTGCTCGGACCATGATACATCTGGTGGTGGGGAAAGATGGTGAAGTGAAGCTTGCCCTTTGCTGGTTGGACATTTCCAGCCTTCACCAGGAACATGAAAGAATCATTGAGAGGCGTGGCAGGAGTGTGACCTCGAGCTGTTGTGACTGCTGATTTGTTATTATTGAGCTGGTTGTCACCATCACTGAGAGTCTCCTCGATGGCAACCCGGCCTTGCACCACATCTCTGAACGTAAATGACTTCAGGACCTCTGACGCTCGATTCGGGTCATACGTCATCTGCATACATAGACACACAGACACAGTAGAAGAGAGAATGAAGTGAAATGAGATGATTAGACTTCTAGTGACACGAGTCACTGAGGTCTATGTAATTTCTCTATTATCAACTGCATGCTGTTGTGAATGGGGTGGAATTGTCATTGCTGCTTAACAACAGCTCAAAGTGTTTTTTCAGACTTCCAGTGGTTCAGCTTTTCATCTTGTAGTGGTGATACTGAAGTGTACTTCATGGTGTGTCAGTAAAATGTGACATCACATTGTAGGGTTACATAGCACACCTACAAATGATGTAGGTGGCATGTGACTCAAGTCATTTGGTTTGAGTCACAAGCGAGTCCCAAATATTTTTTTCTTGAAAAGTCAAGTGAAATCACAGTTTGCGAGTCAAGTCCCAAGTACTATCAACAGTTACTATCAACAGTTATCAGTAATTTATGGACATGTGAGATAATTAATATCAGCTAATTAAAGATCCAAATGAGTACTGGCAAACAAAGTTTGATGTTGTAGTCTGGCTGTCTAAGCAGGTCTTGCATTCAGCAGTTCATGTGAAACTGGTGAATCTGAAAGTAACTGTTTGTACAGGCATAAGGACAATGATCTGAACTGATTTACAGACACGTAGCATCACGATGAGCTTGATTGACAGGGTAGTCATCTTTATGTCAATGCCATTCGCAGTGTACAAGTAATGTTACACAGACACTTATAATGTCAATGCTGAACATTTTTAATATTTTATGTTCAATATTTGAACTAAACACTGACAATTATTTTGAGTTATCATGTCTCAAGTCATGTGTCCAAGTCCAGGGACTCCAATCTACCTCTCTGGTCAGAGACTTATATTGTGTTTCTCTTTAAACAATGTAAATTTAAAACAGGTGGGCCACATTTATTTACTAGCTTACTCATTTTACAACATGTTTATAGGCTTCAGGTGTCTGTGTTAAACTGAAAAAGTAAAGGACAATAGACAAAGTAAAAATGAAACAAAAAGATCAGACAATGTTTAGCTTGTTTTACTATATTTAGTACAAATCACTACTGACAATTGCTTTTTTTTTAACTTTCCAGGCAGTCACTGGTTGCAGTTCATGCCAGACACTTGAGGTTTGAAACTTGCTCAAGAGACATAATCCACTATTGTGAAAATCTTATCATGATATATTGTATTATATTTTTTGTCAATGTTACATTGCTGCCATGTGGTAATGCAGTTGAAAGGAAGCGACTAAATAGTAAATTGTGTGGAAAGCCCCAACATGTGTGGCTTTATGCAAAATATAAACAATGGCTAAAGGAGGAAATGAAACTAAAAATAGTAATGCTATATATAGACAATTTGAAGTTGTGCTGTTATGCGAAAAACAACAGTATGGCGTGTTGTTTTAAAAGTGGCATCTGGTGGTGAGACTGCGAATTGCAACCAACTGAATACCCTTAGCCTCACCCTCCATTTCCAAGCGTGTAAGAAAAAACGACAGTAGCTGCAGAAAAGAAACATGAAATGCCTTATTTAGAATTTACAGTATTTACATTGTCTGTTCTGCGCTACTGTAGAAACATAGCAGGTCAATGTGGCACTCTCTGTAAATATAAAGGCTCATTCCAAGATAACTACTGTATAATACAACAGCAATTTATTTTCAGGTGATCATACACTAATGAAAATATTACATTCCAAGAGTAGCTTTACCTTGACTAGTTTTCCATGTTTTGGTGGAGACAGAACCACAAAGACTGGGTCAGCCCGGCTGATTCTGGCCAGCTCAGATGCATCGATCATGGCTTTCCCCAGTTTCACAGCGATACCACTGGGCACTCGTACTGCCTCCCTCAGGTAGACCAGAGGCCGCACAGTTACCTTCACCGTCTGTGCTGTCACATTTCCATAGTCAACACTGGGGGACGAGGCTGACACTGATATTTGGAAGCTGTCCTCTGATTCACTGAGTTCAGTCATGTGGTAGACAACACGGCCAAACTGCAGGTCCTCGTGGCAGAAGGTTGTGACTTCCTGGTCATTAATAGCAATGCGTCCGTGACGAGGGTGTGCAGTGACAGCATAGGTGATGTTGGCTGGGCTGCGACTGTTGGTTTGAGCTGCGAGCTGGTTGGTTGTCAGGACCACAGCAGTCTTGCCTTGAACCAAAGATAGGCCAGTGTTGTTCACCAAGGAGATAGAGGGCTTTATCACCTCCAAACTAAACAGTCTGTAGAGCGGACGATGATGGCCGTCAGTTATGTTGAAGTAGAGCACACCTGTTGAGGGCTCCCCCTGACAGAGAGAAGAAGAAAAAGTACCAGAATCTTACAGTCACTTTCTAAAAACCTAAATATATTGTGTTTTTGAAGTTTGAATTTAAACCTACAGATTTGAACATTTCTGTCTTTGGTGGCCCCTGTGGGTCAACACACTGTGGTAGACAGCAATGTGTGCACATGCAAAAACCTTTGACTTCAGGTGTTCTAAATCACATACATGTTTGCAAAAAAAATAATTAGAGCAGTAATGTCTCCTTCAGTGGACTGACTCTTCACCTGCTGTATAAAGTGCAGCCGGCCGTGGTTGACATCGTACTGTGTGAAGGACGTCACTGGCTCCGGTCTTTCCCCCAGTGTCAGGTAGCCGTTGTTGGGCTTACTGATCACAAAGTAGTGCAGCTCCTCTGGAGGGGTGTCATGATCCTCTACCTGGACATGTCAGTTGAATGCATAGTAGTCATGGAAAACTTGTAATATTTAGTTATTTAGTTATTTTATAAAAGCTTGTGAAAGAAATGGACTTTATATCACCCTCCAGTTAAGACTGCGACTTTGTATGTGGATGTTTAATAATATTATCTCCATACACCACTAGATAGTCTAGTGGATCATTGGATAATTAAGATAAATTTAATCTGACTGAATTCATTTTGAACTATAATCGTGTAGCTCTAAAAACAGCTACACACTCTTGTAACACTGGCCCACCTGCAGATTGTCTGGTCCAAGTACAACACTCTCTCCAACCACAACCTTCATACTGGGAGATCTGCTCCTAATGAGTGGTGGATGGTCGTTGACCGGTGTCACTGTGATGTTGAACTTCTCTGTCACTGCCAGACTGTCCTTGCTATAAGAAACCCTGTCTGATGACGGAAGGGAGGATGATGAGGTGGAATAGAGAGGGGAAAAGGAGGAGGAGGAATCAGAGGACAAAGCAGACAAAGAAGGTGAGGACGGAGAAGAGGAGAGATCCAAAGGAGCCACCCAGGCCCGGAAAGTGAAGCTGTCGCTCGTCGTCTCTGAGTCATCGTGGAGGTATGTGATGCCGAACTTGTTTAGGGTGAACTGGGAGAAATCAGGTTGGTTTCTGAGACAAAGATGAATATAAAAAAGGAGCACTGGTTATTTTTTCATATTTGTAAGGTTACAATATCCACTACTATCTGTGTTATTGTGTTAAAAAAATTTGTGCCTTGGATTTGGTTTGACTCATTTTGATTTTATTTTCAGTTCATTTATTGAGACAGTAAGAACTGTGCCAAGTACCCGGTGAGGTTGTGTCCTCGTATAGACAGAGCCCCATGGCGTGGCAGGGAAATTACACGGTACAGGATGTGGTGGTCTTTTCTGTGGGGCTCTGGGATTTTCCCAAGTAGATTGGAGGCATCGAGTTTAGACCTGTCAATCATCACCCTGCCTCCCTCTGCCACCACAGCACCTGAATGACAGAAACAAACACTTAAATTGGTCCAAGTGTTTCTGAAAGTATATAACCTGGCTTTATCTTTCCAGAAGTCATTCTGCTGTAGCTGTAGCTACTAGTTTTAAGCAATTTAAATGAAGAATATCTGAAATATTTATTAACTAGTTCATATTTATCATCTATTTAACTAACTCTGGATAAACAAGAAAAACAAGACCTACTGTAACCTAAACTGAAGGTAACATTTCATCATACATCACAAAAAAGCAATAAATATTAAGTAAGAAAGACAGTACCTGCATTGTTCAGTAGTCTGGTCTTGCGTTGATGGTAATCGTGATGTTCGTTGGCTTGATATGAGATTAAGATGGTGAAGTTGTGCGGGGGAAGAAAAGCAGGAGGAGAGGACACGGTGAAAAAAAAGGAGTCTGTAGCCAACCATCCCACTGACTCTGGCTTCTTCTGATCATACAAGATAACACCATCATTCACCTGAGAGACAGACACAGAGAGATGAGGATTAATATACTGCATAGACATACAACAACAGACAAAGACACACACATCCCTACCATGCTTTGTGTGAACATGGAAATGTTTTTTGTAGAGTTGTCTGCCATACGTTGGACCAGGTGACCAAATTTAGGAGGAGCGGTCACTGTGAACACCACAGAGCTGTTTCTTCTGATGTCGCTGACATTGTTGGTCACAGCTAGAAGCTCCTGCTCAGAGATTGGTGTCACAGATCCTTTGAAGGCAGCAAAGACACAGTGAGAGAGCAGACACACAACAACAGAATGATCCTGGTTTAATGTATTATCAGCAGACATTACTACTAGACATGTTCCCAATATAGACAGACACAAAAAGGCAGATGAGTTAGTGACATAATAGGGTGAGTGATTTTTTTGGCGACCAGTCTTTTAGGATTTAGTGGCATCTAGCAGTGCTGATTGTAACCCCTCTCCTCACCCGCCAGTGTTCTGACTGAGCACACACAAACAACTACAAAATCAAATGTTCCATACTCTATCAGAATCACAGCTTTGCTTATGTAACCTTGACCAGAGAGACTTCTGATAAGTATAAGTATGCATGATTACAGGGTAACCACTTAACCCTGAAGTGGAGCGTGGCACTATCGGCCTGGCACTGACTGAGCACAGAGGTATTGTAATCTGTTTATGTAAGCAGAAACATAACGAAGTGGGCTAATGCTTAGACTAGTGATGCCACCCAGTGCCACTGTTATATAACTGCACTACATTTGGATAGCTTTCCTTTCATTTGACTATTAGTCATATGAGCAATGGGGCTAAAGACTATTAAACACTTTTAGCACAAGAAATAGGGAAATAAGTTGAAAAAATAATTGCATTTAATAATAATAAATTTTGTCCTGTGATACCAATAAATTGCCTCATGACCTTAAAGAGTGCTAGAGTGATAGATTAACAGACTGGTTTCACCACATTTAGATACTGTACTTGACATACATCATAAGAACCTCTCAAACATCAATCATTATACTTGACTTTATGCAAAAGAGTGTCAAACCATTTTTTTTTTTTTTTGTAAAACCCTACAGTACCTGGGTAGACCTCAATTGGATGATTTCTCTGCAGGGTGAGGACCAGAGAGTGGGCAGTTGTGCTGAAGATCTGACGGGGCAAAGTTCACACCGTCATTCACCTGGAAGTGAAAGCCACCTGTCATAGCACCTACACAAGGACAGAGTCAACATCAAGAACAGAGGCATTATTCCCTAATTTATTCACAGACTCACCTGTTAGTGTAAAAGTATAGGGAAAAAAAGGTACGACAAATAGCAAAATATGCTCACCACTGTGCACAAACACCAGTTGTCCAGTTTGTATGTGACTCTGAGTGAAGTTCAGAATGTGTCTGGATGGGGCGTTCCTCAGGGCCAGGTGGCCATTGCTGGGTGGTGTGACGACGAACTCCAGCCCATCAGCCAGTGTGTCCAAGTCCTCTGCACTAAGATCATTTGTGGTGATTTCTGTGACTGAGCCCACCCACACCTGAGGAAACCAGAGGAAAGGAAGGAAAGGACAGGGACCTTTAACTTTAGTTATGCCCTTTATTTATAATCTGCCTCTCTTTACTCATAAAAGGTGATGTGGTAAGACTCATTTAGGCTGAAAATCATCATGTCTACTTCATATAAACATGTTTTCTGGGTGTATATTGTCACTCCCTACCTTCAGACCCTTGTTGGCTACAACAACAGGAGTCTCATCATTGACAGGTGTGACGTGGACGTGAACAGTGCAGGGCAGACTGTGCTTCTTGATTTCCGTCTGATTGGCCACAATGGTAAAGTTGTCTCTCTGTGTGTCAGAGCCATCATGGATATAAGAGATGTACTCACGTTCAACCTGGAAACAGATGTGAGGTGGAGAAGATTCATGTAGAGACTGAATTTAACGTGGCCCTGATAAAATAATAGCTTTTGACAGTAAACATGTCATCACAGGGAGTAGTGTTCCCCCTTTAATTTAATAGATATTGTGTGTTATTTCCAAACAATTAAGTAGTCCTTCCCATAACCCCTAACAAGTCAGTTGAAAATGCTGGAAAACAGCAAAAAAAACATAGGAAAGTGTATCTTTTGACAGAGTTAGATATTGTTTCCAAAGCATATTTACACTAAAATCTCTTTCCCAGGCGCAGGTCTGACAAGAAGAGATTAGGTGTACCTGAAGAATCACTTTTCTGAAGATGCACCACAGTAAAAAGTTTTTTTTTAATATTCAAGACAAACTACGTACCAAACACAGTTCCACACAGAAATGTGCATTGCTAATGAACAAAACATTTATTGGTTCATACCTTAAAACTCTTTATAGCATAAATCTTTCTAATTACTAATTAGTCAAGAACAAGAATCCAAACCAAAATTTAAAATATTTCCTGTGTGTATGTGTGTGTGTTTGTGTGTGCTCAGTCAAACCTCAGTGTGAGTGAAAGCAGTGATGGGCATCCCTGGGATCCGGTTATGCTCTAAGTGTCCATGTCGTGGTGGAACGATGACCTGGTACAGGAAGTTCATCCCTAAGAAGTGATGATTAGCGACCTGGATGATGTCAGAGGTCAGTGGCAGGGAAGAACCCTCATCGAGGGTCAAGTCAGACACCTACAGAGTCAATCAACAGATAATAGTACTGATTGGCTGGTTTGTTGAGTCACTTAAAAGCTAACCGATCAGTTGATTCCTTTATTGCATAATCCTTTGTTTGAGAAAATGAACTTTTCTCACTTTTTATCTAGACATCTAGACATACAGTCTGTACCTGTAGTGGGAGCAGGATCGGGATGACATCAATCTCCAACCTGATGGGTCCAACCTTTGTGACCCCGTTGGTTGCTTCTAACAGAACAGAGTCGTTGGTGCTTCCTGCAGCCTGCTGATGGTAGATGATTAATCCTTGGTTGAGGTCCTCCTGAGTGAAGGAGTAAGTTGGATGCTCTCTCTGCATTGAGGAATGGAACAAAACAATGAAGCGTGAAGTGTGAACACTTTCAAGCATGTTTGAGGGTGTACCTGTCAACTCTTTTTTTTCCTGGTTTCTAGAGTTGTGATGAAAGGAATGTGAAAGAGGTCATCTAAACCCACAATTATCACCTGACATTCTCTTGAGCTCTATGGTGTTTTTAGTTTTTTTGGCCTGAAAACTATTCTGCTTTCAATAAAGCCCCTGAAAATATGGTTTGAAGTCAATGGTATTTCTATAACATTAAGTGTTTGAGACAAAATGAGCAACACATTCAGTTAAAGTTTGGAAAGAAGTTACTATCATTGAGATTTAAACAATAAAAAAAACTTTCCAAACTTCCTTCATCCAGACTGTGTGGGTGTGGTTTGATCAGATTTAATCCCAATAACTGCTCCACTTATTTAGCTTTAAACCTAAAAACAGCTGGGTTAAATGTTGGCTGTATAGTTGACTGTACTTGATAAAGTTGCTGCTGTTCTCCAGTGTTCTGAAGGAAGCCCAGGGTGGGAGGACTTTGGACAGTAAAAACTATCTCTGAGGGCTGGCTGTCCTCATGAACCACCTGTAGTAAATAATATGGAAAGGTGTCAAATTTATTAAGACCTTGAGATGATACAGTACAAAACTACAACAATGGCATTAAACTAGTCATTGGTGTCATGGAGGAGTCATAAGGTTTACCTCTAAGTGCTCCCTGTTTATAGGGACATTATGTCTCTCGGACACCACCACTGGATGGTTACTTATGACCGTTGGTGGCCTCTGGTGACTCTCCAGGTAGATTTTTACCACCACTCCAATGTCCAGATGTACCTCCCTCCTTCCTCTGTCCAGTTGCCTCTCTGTGCTTTTCTCCCTTGCTCTTGCTGTCACATTGAATCCATCTAACAGCTCTTGGCTGCCATCGTGGCGATAGGCCAGGCGCCCCATCACCAAATCTTGATGTGTGAATATTGAAATTGCATCTGCTTCTGTTATAGTCTCCCGATCTCCATCATTAAAGCAGAGCACACCTTGTTTGGGTGGAAGGAAGACCTCAAATGTCACTTCCTGTGGGTCTCGAATGTCAAGGTTGCTGAAGACACTGAGGTTAGCAGAAGTCAAGGTTGTGATCCCACCACGCTGGACTATGAGGCCTGTGTTGTTCTCAACCTGAATGTAGGGATCCTGGGCCACCACCTGCACCAGTGAGTTACACAGCAGAGACAGAAATGTATTATTTACAGTAAACAGCGAACACAAGTATCCCTATGCTTTTTTTCACACTAAAAATGATATTTAATGATTATGATATTATGATATTTGACTTCCAGTAAATAATTTGTAGAAGATGTTTTTTTATCTTTGCTTTGCTTAGGCTCTTTTATTTATTTTGTTTGTCTGTATTTTGATATTTCAATGGATAATCAACATGTGGCCATGGGATTTCAAAATCTGTCAGTTGTACAGTTAAGTTGGTCATAAAATACATTATGAAGACATTATAATCACCTCCAACAACGTTGAAACATAATGTTTTCCATCTGATACGAAAAGAACAAAACGACCAAAACTCACTCCTCTGTGGACAAACAGCACCCTTTTCTGAGAAGAGAGCAGGAGATAATGTCACATCTTTAGGTACAAAAAAAACATTTACAAACTGAAGAAACATCAGTATTACTCTTACTCTTATTACCCTAGTACATGGGTGTCAAACTTATTTCATAAGTTCTTAAGTTCATGGGTCACTTTTAGCCCAATTTGATCTCAAGTAGGCCGCAATAGTAAAACCATTGCATAATAACCTAAAAAGCAAATCCATTTACCTTTGGCTTGTGATTCTAAATATTTTACCACCTGGATGACCAGAGAATCTCCACAGATAACTGGTGCTAACCTGCTCGAGGTCCCGCTGTGTGAACTCGTACAACTTGTGACTGGTATCACTGGCCAGCACCAGGTCTCCCATGGGAATCCCCCTCCGTGTGTACACCAACCAACTGTCCTCAAAGTCTGAGTCATCATCCCGGAAACAAAGGTCATTCAATGTCACCAATCTTTGCCCATCACGAGCGACATGGAAAACTTTATCGACAACCCTGACAGGTCTCTGATCATTGACGAGCTGCACAGAGATATTAAAGGTGTGTTCAGCTGTGTTTCCGTCTTCCTTCTTACTGTCGTATTTGTGCAGTTTGTAAACCATAATTTGAAAAGTAAAGGAATCCTGCTTGGTCTCGCTGTCATCATGAACATACATGATCCTCTCCTCAATGATATCTTGATTTGTGAATGTCACAATGTTGTCGTTGTTGTAAGTTGAGTTGGAAAGGTTGATCCTCCTTATCTGCCCATGCCTGGGGCTCAACATAACACTGTAGGTGACCTCCCGGTTACTTGCTGTGTGAATGAACAGGATATCTTTGTTGATGACTTTACTTTCTCCTTCTAGGACCGAAAGGCCTTTATTTACAAAGGTGATGGTGGATGACTCGGCTTTGATGTTGATTCTGAAGTCGTAAGTTGTTGAGTTGGCATGTGTTGAAAACACCTGAAAGCTGAACGTGTCTCTTGTGTCATCCTGCAGAATTTTGAGCAGCTCGTACTTCACCAAGCCATCTGTGATATTCTTTTGGCTGAACGTTGAGTTCCTTTGTAGAGCTTTGTTGTTGAAGAATAATCTCCCTTTTTTTGGTATTGTTAGGAGCCTGAAATACAGGTCACTTTCATTGAGTTTAACACCCTTAGAGATCACATGGAGGTCCCTGGGAGTGATAATAGTAGACTGAACACCGTTGACCTCCATCTTGCTGCGTGTGACCTTGAAGTGAATCCAGCGTACCACAATGCGGAAAGCAACCCCTTCTGTAGTGAGGGAACCAATGATGATTTTACATTTAAAGTGATCAGTGATGTTGTTCTGAGTCTGAAGGCCATAGTATGTGTTGATGTATCTGATGCGTTCTTTTTCCAGAAGGTTCTGAGAGAAGGACATTGTCGGTTTCCAGTCACCACTTGAGTGCAACAGCTGGAGCTCACCATATTGTGGCAGTTCTGTAACCTCATAGTGGATTTCCACTGCCCGATTAGCACTGACTTGTACCGCAAGGTGAATGGTTGTGATGATGGCAGCCCCGCCTTGGTTTATCTCTAGTCCGGTGTTATTCATCAGTTTGTGTTCAAGGGGCACTGCCATAATTCTCAAAACCACTGTGTTGCTCAGCTGTGGAAAGGAGAGAGAACAAGGAAACAACACAGGTGAGGACAGGAAATGACACAAGACAAAAAGAGAAAACAGGGGACTTTGACATGACTGAAAGATATTTCAGTCATGTCCACAAGACAACCCTAAAGCTGCCAGCATGGCTAAAAATGCCCCAACTTTAGATCATCATACTTCATATTGTTTACAGCTGACTGGTTTGTTGCGTCTTGGGCAAGGTAATACATTACTTACGTTTATCCCATCGCTGACCCTGAGTGCCAGCCTGGAGGTGGGGATCCCAGTGTGGACAAAGCTGATCTTTCCCTCCTCCAGATCATTCAGAGAGAACAAATTGATGGCCCTGGAAAATAAATGCAATCCAGTTAACTTCCATGTTCTGTTTAGTTCTCTACTCTTGCTTGTTTGTCTAATGTGGCAAAATCAGCTTAGGGGTCAGGATCTATGTCTATAATATAGTATTTATAGATGTTGATGTTTTTGTTTAGCCACTTCTCCAATAGGACTCTATGATTGGTTGTAAGAAGATCTGTGAGGCACTGGGAAGCCTCACCAGCTATAACACAAACCTGCCGGGGTAATCCTGGTGCTCAAGGTATCCAACCTCTGTAGTGAGGTTTCCCAGGGAGCTGAACACCAGCTCTGCAGGACTGCTGTCAGGGTCCGACACTCTCAGCACATCTGTTGTCAGCTGGGAACATTGTGGTTGTATTAACTGTCATTTTATATTTAACATACACAATACATACCATCTGGAAGTTCCGTTGTACCTACCTGTCGTTTGGACTTCTCAGCCACAGTGAAAAGGTTTCCTTCTGGCAGGCTGAGCACTGGTGCATCATTAACAGGACTGACTGTGATATCAAACCGGTGCAGGCGGTTGCCCTTCAGAAACGCAGGCAACTCCTTTTTACTGCTTGAGAAGACTGAAAACATGAAGAAGTCCTGCTGGACTTCTGACCCACTGTGAACATACATCACCCGGCCCTGCCACAGGTCTAGCATACTGAAAGTCTGGTCAACCTCAAGCATTCCATCAGAGTCTGGACTGAGGTCCAGTCTGAGCTGGCCATGGACAGGCTGCCTCTCAATGCGGAACATCAACTTGGATGGATGAATGCCCAATTTCCGAAAATCAAGGTTTACCTAGAAGGGAGTGCAAATAGGAACTGACTTATGCATTAGTGTTATCATGTGAAAACAACATAACTCAAGCGTATATTTACTGACATTTATGTATAAGAAACCCGCCAAATCACCAAAAGTGAAAATGAGAAAGACAGCAGAAGAGAACCAGTCATACCCTCATGTGTTTGGGCTCCAGTGGTGCCCGGCCTCCCTCTGCTACCTCTAGCTTTCTCAGCAACAAGAAGTTCCTCTTATTGTTGGTAATTGGTTGTTTGGTTGTATCATCAAACTCTGAACGATTTTTGGGACTGGTGGTGGTCATTGCATCTGGAGCTTTCCCTGTCTTACAGCCCACAGTGATGTCCTTGGTAACAGCAGCATGAGGTAGGCCCATTCTTTGAGTATTCACCCTAATTTCTCTGAGGCAGCCTTTAAAAGAGCCTCCTGCCCTAGCAAGTTGCCCCCTTGGTACAACAGACATTAGCCCAGCTTGCCTTGCCTCTCCCAGGGCTTCTTCATCCAGCCCTCCCAGGAAGAGAGGCCCTTTGAGCTGGATGACCTGAAGCTCCAGACTCAGGTTGGCCTTGACCAACTCCTTGCCCACCTTCAGCTGGACACTCTGGGGCAGCAGGTGAAGCTGTATGGGGTACCAGGTGAGGTTACTGTGGACATATGTTAAAGAACGCAACTCAATTTTATTGCCCTCTCCATTTCCTACTGTTGCCACCAGGTGACCCTCTCTGATCTCTACAGCAACGAACCCTCCTTGGTTGCCAGAGCTGTACAGGATCATGCCATCTTCTTCTTTTGCAGAGGGATGTAATTCACATTCAAACACCCCCTCCTGTGGCACCTCCCACGGCGGGAGAGAAATAAAGGCTTTAGAGCTGAAAAAACTGACAGAATCTTCTTCTGTTGCAGAAAACTGTTGACTACAGCCCAGAGATACCTCATGGATGCTCTTGTACCCAGAATAAGGCCTTAGGCTGGACAGCAGGTTATGCTCATTGAACACAACTTCATCTACACAACCTCTAAACCCAGTGGAGATGTTGAGAAGGTGTGGGTTATTCAGTCCAGCTGCCCCGCCAACAAAAAGCCCGTCCTCAACACTGAGCTCCAGATCTGGTCCTGGCATACGGAGTCTGGTATGAAAGTTTCGGTCCACGGTCATGGTGACATTATGGTAGTCATGGGTCAGCTCCATTGAGTGCCATGCCAGGTCACTAAGATGAATGCCTTTTTCTGAGCGTAGTGAATGCTCACCTGAGCCCAGATCCAGACGTACCTGAGGGATATAGGAGGAAATGAGGAGGGAAAGAGTGAGGAAAGGAGGGTTAAAGGTGATAACCAAGACACATGAAATGAGTGTTTCTAATATTTGCTTCTATGCCAAAACACATAAAAACAGACATAACATGGTGATGAGATCTTGAGTAGGCACAATTAAAGAATCAATGGGTTGAGTGTAAACTGTAGATCTAAGGATTATTCAGCAAACATAAATGCAACCAAACTCTTTCATAAGCAGCTTCCTTGCCATGTACTTGAAGTTTTCATTAAACTATTGCGGCCCTCTCTGTTAACTTGGGTCATGAAAGAACTTGTTCTGAAATGAAGCCAGTGCCAGGGGGTAATTTTTTTTTCTCTCTGCGAGCAATAGGACACCAAGCTGAGTGTGTTCAGTCTTCTCTCTGGCTCTCCTCGGGATAGTAAATGCCAATATATACGAGCTAAAATGGCCTGAGGAACAAATTTTTTCTCAAATATTTGTTTTATGAGAGCCTCTGGACAAGTTTTACTTTGACTCATTTGAATTCGTATTACTATAATTGAAGCATTCAATCCCTCGCCAAAAAGCACAAAAACAAACTTCTTGTCATAACATTTGTCTCATCTTTAAAATGACACATTTGTCGTGTGTTTGCATTCTGTGAGTATATTCCTTTCAGTTGCTTTTTACACATGTGCTATTATCTTAATATGTGCTTTAGCCTACCTGCAGGCACCCAGAGATCAGCTCCAACAACAAGAAGTCTCTGCGTCCAGCTGCCAAAAATAGCAGCCCCACCTGACTGGAGGTTCGAAATCGTACATGGAGCAATGTCTGATTGGACACCTCCACTGTCCGCAAGTGGATGTAGCCATCGCCGTAGAAAGACACTACGACAAAGAAAAGGGAGACAGATGAGAAGTCCATAAAGGTGTATGGAAAGTTTTTACTGACTCACAATGTAATTGTAGAGGGTTGATAGTTTTACTTCTGGTTTCCACACAGTTAAGCAGTTTCAGTGCTCCAAAACATTGGACATCTGCTAACATACAGCAGGGTGGCCACTGTATCACAAACACCTGTGAAATCTAATGCAATCCAAAAACCCTGCAAGAAATATAATAGTCCAACTTATGATGTTAGATTGATGTGTTAAAAAAACTGTTGTTGTTTACATTATTGTAAGGTATTCATATTGTACTGTTTTGACTTGCAGCATAGTCACACTCATATTAGCTTAATTTGAAACAAGGTTTCAATGCAGCTTTTTTCATTTCAAAGGCCTTCTCCCAGCAAAAGCTACTCCATTAATCTGTATTGACTGGCTTGTTAATGTGGGGTCTGCTCTGCACTTTATACCTTCTTTCCGAATTCAATTAATGACAATTAATGCATTCTGGAGCAGGTCATCCTGAAATGTTCTGATGCTAATTAGGCTTTACTGTTGACCCAAATGATGCTCCTAAAGCGTAAATAATGTAATTAGTTGATGCAAAGTTTAGGGAATGATGTTTGCAGTGCACATGTAGCTAGCTTGAATCAAACACCCATGGTACAAATGTAAATGTATGTATGTAAATAAATAAGTAAATAAAAATTGCAATTGCAATTCATTCATAACCATTGTTGTGCGCTCACGCTAGATCAAGTATTATCAACTTTCCAGCTATATAACTTATAAATGAATGAATGAATGAATGAATTGAATTAAACTTGTCAGCATGTTACACTTGTCAGCAACATTTTAGTTTAGCATGTTAAAGGCTATCATTTGCTGATTAGCACTAAACACAGTACAGTTATGGCTGATCACAAACCCGTATTGGACAAATGAACATTTTGACCTGATGAGCCAAAGTTATTACATTGCCCACTTTGGCACACCCTAATACCCCATAAAAGTAAGGAAGCTGATCAACAGCTTTCCATTTTAGGGTTTTATAATTGTGTCAATGCACATGTACTTAGTAGTGAGGCCAGTATACCTCTCACATATGCTCAGTAAAGCAGTCTTGATTTTAACAGTTTGACCTACAAAACTTTGGAGCACTTTTTCAAAATGATTGTCAATATGTGGAAATAGTGACACACAACAAATAGAGGTCAGGAGATGTGTGTGTGTGGCTGTGGAGTGCAGCAGTATAAAGTGGTAATGAGATTGAACGCAAAAAAAAAGAAATTAAATGTGTATTTAAAAGATTCAAATAAAAAACATGTCCAAAAAAGGCAGAAAAGTGTTTTACACAATGTTTTATACAACAGACTCTATCTTCACGTCAAGAGTTAATTGGCTTTAGGGGAAGAAAAACTGATGCCCAGACATTTTATGAACAAATTACTCACAAAAGCAGCTCTGTATACTGTAGCTCACAGTTTATGCTGTATAATTACAAGACAGCCAATAATTTATGTACCCACATGAAAAGAAAAAATCAGCAACACAAGTTAGGCCTTTACATATAGGAAAATCATAACATTTAACTTTTAACATAGTGATCAGACAGTTAAAGAATCTGCCAAGCTGTAAAATTATTTAGGAAATTATGAACAGTTTTAGCTCACAGACATTAGATTAAATCATTTGGGTAAGCTATTGTGGCTAACGTTATGGGTTAAATAAGTACACATTTTTAAAACAGGTAGAAATCAATGGAAAAACATTAAAACATCCTTTACATCTACTCTTCAGCATTGTATTGGTCTCTTTGTCATAATGGCTTATTATCTTATCGCTTTTAAATCACTTTGCAACTCTGGGTAGGAAATGCCCTCCCTGCAGAAACTAAAGTTTAATATTAAGGCTATTATTATGTGTTATAAAACTGGTCCCAGTGAGAAGCACTCAGTCAGCATGCTGCTCTGCATAAAGCCTATAAGCCTGCTGGCAGTATAACCCATGTATGTCTGTCCATCTATCTCTAATCTGCCTGTATGATACCAGTGAACATTGGATTATTCCTAATCTTCCTACAGTCACAGATGCATCTCGAATGTGGGGTCTTTAATTATGAGCAGGTATAAGTATAGAGGCATGTCTGTTATTCCTGCACATGCAAGGGCCTTTGTTGATATATAAGTGGCATTTATTCAGATTGCAGCTTTGAGGCAGTTTGGATTTGTGTGGGTTTAAATACTGATTTTGCTGTGTGCAGTAAATGGGGTCTTTTTTATGAAAAGCAAACAACAACTTGTTAACTTGTGACTTGACTAAGCAAGTTACATCACTGAAAGACAACTACCTTATAAAGCAAACTGTAGGAGCAGTATGACATCAGATCAAGTCCCCATTGTGCCACTGAAGAACATAAGTAACAAAAAGCATCTAACCAAAATATAATCCAGCAAACTGCCATATGTCTACAAGCAATATTAGACTGGATTAAACATTGATCTGCCAACTGTCACTACACATCTTAACTTGATCAAATGTTGTACAAACTACAGAACTGCATTTCCATATATTATATATGTCCTATATATTATATCCTGTGGATTAACAACCACAGCGTTTGTGAAAATGTTAAAAGTTAATTTCAATAAATTTGCATAATATTTTCTTTCTTTTTTACATATTTCAAACCTTTTTACGTTATTACCAGTTCTATTACAACAATTAACCAAATTCAATTGCAATCTTGTAGTATAATTGTTCCCAGTTTAAACTTTTGTATCTCACAGTTAGGAGGAAAAGTGCTTTTTCTTTTCTTTTCTTTTCTCTGCAATGCCTTACCTCCATAAACTTGTCCTGTGGAAATCAGCAGAAGCAGAAACAGATCAGCCACAAAACTTTCCATTCTTAAATCTGCCCTTCAAATCTAACTTGCATTTAGTTAAGAGCAACATATGGCTGCTTGCCTGTGTTGTCCATTGTCTTTACTGTACATCACTAGCTCTGTATGTCTTTTAAACCACTGACAACTTGCCTAACACTAACAGCCTCTACTTGCTTTGCAGGCTTTGGCTTAGGGGTTTTAAAAAACATGTACCTGTGTCTGTGAGCAGAGCACAGCCAGGTGGAGCTCCACCCTCTGACCCTCCCCTTGACTGCTATAGTGCTGAGTACCAACACCAGGGGGCAATGTCATAACATGAACAGAGACAGAGCAGGAGAGGAAATATGTGCTTAATAAAAGACAGAGATTGAGACTTATTTTAAAGAAGCTGCTATTTTTATCATTATGAATGTTTTTTTATTTTGTAGATACTATGCTTGTATTTTTTTTTATTGACTCTAAGAAAGTTACTTCATAGGGCCAGTGGGGGATCCTGGCTGTAGCACTGTAGCAGAACAACTACTTCCTGCAAACCAACCATTCTGCAATTTACTGATGCCAAAATGATGAATATGTTTTTTATTATTAAGTTTATTACAGATCATCTTTTGTGAGGGAAACAAGGTTCAAAACAAATAAACAGAAAATACTCCTTAATACTCAAGGGAAGTGTTGGCGGCTCTGTAATCATTGTGTAATTTCACTTTTTTTAATTAATTAATCTCAGATTTAACAAAGTTCTGATTTTGGTCCCAGTGTCAAGATAGTATGGAGTAAAACAGCACTCTGAACAAATAAAGGAATAAGAATTAATAAACAATTCTAACATAGCCTTGTGATATACTGGCAACCTGTCCAGGGTGTGCCTGACTTCTTACCCAATGACCCTGTAGCTATATTTGCAAAGAGATCTAAAGCATGTGACAGACGGCAGTAGTGGTAGCAGTAATTTGTGATATTTTGCAATGTTGAACTAGGTGATTGCAGTCTACAGTCTACATCCTCCCTACGACTCAGACAGATTCCCTCGCCAAAGTAGCTACTAAGTAGCTAAATAATTATTTAATGATAAATTCAGCTACTTAAATGTCCCGTGTGTGAAACTGAAGGAGCTTTATTGTGTGTGAGTGTGGCAGAAATGGAATATAATATGCATAACGATGTTTTCATTAGTGTATAATCTGATGAATATAAGAATCACTATGTTTTTATGCATGGAACAACAGCCCCAAACGGACAAACTAAACACTGGCTTGCGATGGATGGGGCCTTTTACAGCCACTGGAGTTTCTACTTCACAGGGAGTTGTAATCTGCAACTATAACACTAGATGCCACTAAATCTCACACACTGATCCTTCAAGTCAAAGTACAATGTGGGATTTCAGTGTGTTCTATATTGTAGTATCTCGGTTATAATGAGGACTGTGTCTGTAAATAGTTACTTTCCACCCCTGATGCCAATAAAGTACCCACTGAATTGAAATGAACTAACTTTTAGAGACGTAGAGAAGACAGGCAGAGCCAGAGGAAAAGAAAAACAGAGAAAGAACAAGAGGTTAGAGGAGGGAAATGTCCTGTGGCTGATTGAGGTGAAGTGGAGGTTTGGGTGTGATTGTTCAAACTGCAGGACACACTCCCTTGTCTGTATCCTGAACGCCTCCCACCCTCTAACCTACCACCTCTACAAACACACACACACACACACACACACACACACACTGAAATGTGCTCTATGCTGCAGCTTGAGAGAGTTTGGTCTATTAAACTGCTGAAAGAACACATAAGGGCTTTTATTCAGCTGCTGATTCAAACTGCAAACAGCTTGGCTCGCACATGAGAGGAGTTCTGGGTTTAGCTTTAGTTCCCAGGATGTCGAATAATAGACTCTGCAGCCTGGTTTCTTAAGTGAAGGGGTCACACCCAAAATGGGTCACAGTGCAGCTAGTGATGGGTCCTCTCATGACGAGAGCGGTGGTGTGTTTTAATGAGCAACAATCCCACGCTGAGAGGATTACCGTCTTGTCATTTGGGCTGGAAAAGTCTTTAGAGTTTTATTTTTGTCTCAAACTAAATTAGCAGACAACTGATTGCTTATATTAAGTTTACAAGCAATTAATTAATCTGTACCGTGCACTGGGACCTATTTATAGGGGGATTTCTGATGCTAAATACAAATTATTTTTCTTCTCCACTAATAAAAACAAATGAATCACATACAGATACAAGGTTGTGGGGAAAGTGGTGTTGCTGAACAACCCTTTAAACTGCAGCAGATATTTTACTAGCCTTTGGTGCTATTTTGGGAACTACTCTAAGTGATGAAAACCACAGTCTCTTTCTCCAACACATAATCTTCAAAGGGAAATTTAAATGATTAACTCTTATTTTAAAGTGTTTGTTAAATTATTTATATTGGTGATAATAACAGCTTACTCAGTTAGACACAAATGTATACAAAGAATATAAAGTAGTAGGAGTTATAATTAAAAATATAGAGTACTTCAATTTTAATTCAACTACACAAGAGACCACATTATTGTTATTTAACTGCTTACTCAAACCGACTTGGAAATGAAAGCAAAGGTGAACATTTAAATGTTATTTTAGATATTTCAGACTTCCTGCTTCCTGCTGTGCATGCATGCATTGGAGAGATATGAAGGATATCCAGATAGTTCTCACTTTCACATTGGTGGCTTAGATAATCATTTCACATTATAGATTTATTTGAAACCATTTGTTTGTCTGACTAGTCGTTTTGCTTGTCCTCTTGACTCGTTGTAAAGCTCTAGTTAACAGCGTCGCTGCAACTCCAGAATTCAGAAAGTTGAAAGGTGAAATGTTACAGTAATCTGTGATGGCCAAAACTACAAAACCTATGAGACTGTCCAATATTGGAAATGAATAATAAATAAAATTATTAAAACTTCTCAACTTGCACCAAAAGGGTTAATACTGTGCGTGTAGAAAGAAAAGGCTCATTTAAATGAATAACATTGTTTGCTGCACTCTGAATGTACTAAAATGGATTTTCTACTAATGCTTAAAACAACATAGAAACAATGTACAGGCCATGAAAATTGTTGGTGCCTGTCTGAGAGCAGTACCAGAGCTATGGAACTGGTAGAACATAAGGTAAAGAACAGGAACCACCTGGCAGAGGAAGGCAAACAGCGTAGACCAGGAAGAGATGGAGGATTGGGACCGATTTAACTCCAGCAGCTAAAACAATAAAAAAAAAAACACACCACACAGCTGGATGGACAAACCTAAAAGGCCTCTGATTCTTACCCTGTCACCAACGCTTTGCTGAGTGTTCAACTGCACATGTAAAGAAAAGAAAACAGAAGGTCAAACTGCTTCCCTCTTTGAAAAATAACGGATGATCGCTTCCCATCGTTCCTTCCTCACCTTTGTGCCCGACATGTGTTGGCGCATTTGTTCATTGCCTGCACACATCAGGTCCATTTTTTAAGGAGGAGTTTGATACTGATCTATTGATTTGTGAGTTGCTAAACAAACAATAAAAAAAGAAGAAGAAAAAGCCATGCACATTACCCACCTGTGCAGCCGAGATGAATGAGTCACTGTGTTTTGATACTGGAGCAAAAATAAAGTTAATGGAAGAAGGCTTTAAAACCCTGTGTGGGCTCCGGTATAAACCTTGGCCTGAGCCTTTAGTCCACTTCCAGTATAAATACAGTAATTGAGTGACACATCTATTTTCTATTTATGAGCCTGTTGCATAAGAACAGAGAGAGAAACAGAGAAATGGTCTGTGGATAAGTGTCTCAGACAGAGAGGCTGTCAGAGAGAGTGTTAGAGGGTCAGGATCTATAGAAAGACGTGAAATCAGAAAGGACACAGATAATTAACAAGCTGCTGTTTTTTTCTTTGCTCGGGGTGTTTTTAGCATTTAGCTTAAATATCATGACATTTTAAACAAAACTCAACAAAGAGCAGCTCAGGACATTTGATACTGTCTAGTGGGGGGAGTACATGTTTGTGTGTTTGTGTGTGTGGGGGAGGCCAAAGCTTGGTCAGCCATTCATTAGGTGTACTCTCTCTCTCTGTCCCTGGCAAAGTTGTATTAAGTCGTAAGGCACACCAGAGTATTTGCAGTCAGTGTGTGTTGTTCTCTGTTTCTCTATGTGGGTGCATGTGTGTGTGTGTGTGTGTGTGTATATGTGTGCACGTGTGTGTGTATCCCATCTCCAGAGGCACCGCTTCCAATGTTTAGGGGAACTTTTCAGATATTTGATATTTCTCTCCTAAAACATGCAACACGATGCTACGACCAGCTGCTACCTTTGCTTGGGGACACCTGAGAGTCTTTGTTTGTGTGTATGTGTATTAGTGTGTGTGTGTGTGTGTGTGTGTGTGGGTGTGTGTGTGCGTGTGTGCCCACATGCACAGGAAAGTGACTGAGGTGTGAGTCATTTTGAGTAATAGCTGCTTTATTTAGCTCACTTGCTGAAAGAGAAGAGACATAATAAAACACAAGAAGCAGCCATAACAGGACAAGATAAGAAGTCAAAATTAAAAAATTCACCAAAGAAATTAAGAAAAGATAGTTAGCAGTAGTGCTGCAGCTGGATTACCTTTAGCTAACCGATACTTAACTGCCCAACAGAGAACAAACAAACTCCCCATCCTGTCCGCCCTGCCAACCTCAGAATCAGTCTTGATGTGGATCTACAAGAGTTTTACAGCTAAGCTAACAGATCTGTAAAGCTGTATCAAACTGATATACGCTAGACTCAGCAAGCTAACATACTCACAATGACAGTGCTGACATGTAGGTAGCATATATGGTCTACCATGTTCACGATTGTATTATGTTAGCATGCTAAAATTTGCTAAGAAGTAAAAATACAGCTGAGGCTGGTGGGTACGTCATGCAAGTTTTGGTCATAGACTTAATGACTTTTTTGACAGTGTAGGAGTAGTGAAGAGATCACCAAATTCATTTCAGCTCATCCTGAGGCAGACTGACAAACCAAGGGGCCAACATTTCTACTCCTGCATGTCGTTAGGCTAAAAATCTGACCATGAGACTACAAAGTTACAAGTTACACCTGTGATTCTTCAGCTATGACATTTCCAAGTCTACTTTGAAGAAGGATATCTTTAAGTTTTCTTGATAAACATACTGTATTGATGTATATGTGCAATAATAGTTTCAACAACTGTGCAAACCTATAACTTTTGTCTTACGTTCACTTTCATTTTCCTCTCCTCCCTACCAACCTATAATACAGATTTCTCTGAGAAAACAAAGATGGGCAACATCTGCAAGATCAGCACTTACAGTGAGGAGTGACGGGAAGGGAAAGTGCAGAGAAGGAAGGATGGGATGGATGAGAGGAAACGACCTGTGGTTATCTTATAATGTGTTTGTCTTTGTCAAAATGGAAAGGAATAAATGGGAGAAGCTTAGTCACAAGTCAGGAGGTCTTGGTCTTCGGTGCCTTCAATTTGCAATGTTCAGCTCTGTGAAAACACACGTTTGTGTGTAGTGATCCTGGTCCAAAATCTTTCCAAAACAAGTCCATGAGGAAATCGCATCTTAGTCTTCGTCTGAATCCAATTTTCCGATTACCTAACACTTGGAACACTTGAACAAGTTATGGTATACGGACACACTTTCTAATACAGATACGTGCACGTTTTCACATGAATCCGTTACTTACACACACACACACACACACACACACACACACACACACACACACACACACACACAGCTCCCCTGACTCAATATCACACTTTCAGCTGAGGATTGTTTTGCTCTCATTTCAACTCTTCCTCTCCAACACTGTGACAAAGGTCAGTCCCCAAACACAATGGATGCCAGCAGCTGGTGGCCTGACTCACTGCCAAACCATCTGACCCTGCAGCTTATCGGGTGATTTAACATTAAAGACGTCTAAGTAAAACATCATCTGAGTCACTGCTTCTGTCTTACTCATAACAACCAGCGCTCAAACTCTGAAAAAGAAGTGACAGACATCACTCACTATTGCACTCTTTAAGCTGCACTCTGGACTGTTGCATTTACAGTACAACACACCATTTATACATGTGATCAGTGACGCAGTAGTTTAACAACGTGACATGCTGCCACTACTTTGCGGTACGTTAGTTTTCAAACATTTCAAACTTCGAGCCCTGTGTTCCTGTTGGTGAGCCTTAAAAACAGGCGAGACTTGTTTGTGAGTTTGAAGACAGGAAGTTCGTTACACATCATGTGCTGTACCCAAAGCTAATATCTGGTCTCCCTGTGATCTTTTACCAGGCGATGTCTAACTGGATTATCTACGGTGATACAATTTCTTAGTGTACAATTTACCCACCCAAAGCTATTTCTGTGTGAGAGTGGCCCTTTTTTTATCCCAGCATCAGTGCTGAACTTGTTATAGCACAATAACAGGTTTAATAGTTTGCGCATAAACTGAGACATGTTGACTAAATTTGGATTAGGACCTGGTATAATTAACTGGTAGAATCAGGTGTAACTGGTATGCTTTAGGCATAATTGTTTTTCTTTGTTGTCCTCGGTTGTAGCTTGTGCTGAAGCTGTATTGAATTTAGGGGAGAAATGTCTGTTTTTGTGGATTATGGTTTGTTACGCTCTCTTTGTTTTGTGTGTATGGTTGTAGTCTGTGTTTTCAGTTTTAAAAAAAAAGGAGGGAACAGTGTTTTAGACGGCCTTTTGAATGTCATGTCGTATTAGAACATCTGTTCTATTCTGTTGTCCTGTCAAAAATATCAATAAAAGATAAATAAATAAAATAAAATGCTCATAAGTCATTATTTATAACTTTCATAACTCAATTAGATGGCCAGAGATCTATGCATTCGTCCCCAGCTAAACTAGCACAACCAGTACAACAACTCTGTACTGTCTTGTTTTTTTAAAAAACAACAGTGACCCTGGGAAGACAGGCAGCCTGAGGGACATATAAAAGAGCCAATTGTCAAGTTGAACTAATTAAGAGGCCACGACTGAGAGTTGTGGACAAAAACTGGGGTCAACAGGGCCAAACTGCAACCTGGTCATTAAGTGAGTTAGATATGAATCAGTTATTGTTGTCTTCCTAACTGTCTCATTTTTGGGGCAGCTTATAATTGAGTTTCACGCCAATACAAGAAGCATCACTACATGAACTTTTCACAGGAAGCATGTTGGCGCACCTCCCTATCATTACTTCTCTTTCACAGTTTATTGAAAGCTGCTGCACATCACACTGCGGTGTGATTAGATGCAGTCAGTATTTTGTGAAGCAAACTCGGATGTGTGCTGTATTTGTGGCATACAAGTGTGAAGACTTTTTCTTCCATCGCAACAGGACCATGGAACCAAATATGCTTTATGCACAATATTTCCACTTGTCACACAGAAGCTGATTGTTAGCTATATTTAGCAGTTTGTACCCATAAAGAGGCAAAAAGACCTTTGGCTTTTAACTCTGGTTTATGTATGCTGCTGTTGATTCTGAATGTTAGATGCAAGCTGTCTGATACCACAGGGCAGCGGACATTTAGTACGTGTGAGTTCATAAATACAGAGCATCTACAGCTGCCTATAATTTTATTTTATGGGTAAATTAATGAGACCTGTTGGGACTTAAACATACTGGGCAGTTGACTTAAACTCCGAGCTAAACTTGCCTCAAAGCTACAAGGCGCTGCAAACTGAAAAGTTGATTCTCAGTTGGGTCTGTAGCACCAGCAACCTTTTCATGGGAAATCATTTGGTTTTAATAAAAATTTGACTGTGCTCAGTGTCAAATGTACTGTTTCTGGTCCTGACTTCTCCATTCTTAATTCTTGATTTTTTTTTTTAAATTTTCATGCATAGAGCTTTTATTTCCAACAAATTAAACAGCAAAACCCCGTTCCGCAAAATATTATTTGTCTGTGTCTTCCAAAATTGTTGGAAATCACTGTTGAAAAATTATGTTTTATTATTTATTGACAAGTCTATGGTTAAGAAGAGGATAAGTTTAGACACAAAACCGTCTAAGATTCTGCAAACATTGTGGTTTGGACTGGACTTTGTTATGGGTTGGCGACCTTCATTGTGATGGTTACAATAATAAAGACTTGGTTAGGGTTAGGGAATTCTTGTGGCTATGGTTTCAAAAAACACTGACTGATTGTTCAAAACAGAAAATGAACAGCAGTCCGCTGTATTAACGTCTGATATTTTGTTGAGCTATCCAGCCACCCCAAACTACTCCCTCTTCCTTCTTTACTAACATCATAATTACTTTGGGTGCTAGAGCATTTAATGTAAACATATGTCATTTTCTTGCATTCAAAAATATCTGATTTTGCAAAATAATAATTACTTCTATATTAACTTCCAGATAACATTATAGCCAGTACTGCGCTTATATAATGTCCATCCATAGATTTCCTTCCGCTTATCCGGGGTTGTGTAATAGTGATAAGTCAGAATACGAGTTTGCTTCATCTCTCTCACACACTGTTTCTCTTTCTGCTACAGGGATGAATCACTCTCATGAGAAGAGCTGGAGTGCCACTTCACTCTGAAAACAAGCAAACTCTTCTCTCCCTTTTGGCGCTAATGTTTACAGAAGAGCTGTTTTCAGGTCACACATCATTGCTGTTATATGAAAGCATGTCCCTTTGTGCTGATATGAAAATCATTAAGTCCAACAGAAGGATTGCTCATGTAAGAGCTGAGGCCATCGTAAATCTTATGAAACACTTTCAAATCAAGTTGGATAAACCCAGAAACAATTGGCAGTCTGTCTGGAAAGAAGGCAGATTTTTTTTAGTTTTATTCCTGACAACTTGACATCTCAGAGCTACAATTTCACTCCCAGACATGGATGTTATGTAACTATTAGAAATTAATCACCTCTCAAACATTTCTTATAGCCAAACTGCACTATTTCTTGACCCACTGACTGTCTCAAAATTCCTCCAGTATCCGTTCAGAGGATTACACAAATCATTGTCCATCATTTTCCTGCTTGTGTGACAGTCAGCAAAGTCTCTAAACTGTTTGGATCAAAAATTAAGAGCTAAACACACAGATGACCCCTCCCATAACAAACCGTCTGCCCCAAAACACATTTCTCAAGCTGGGATGAAGAGGCGGGAATAAGTGGACAACATGAAAACACAGACGGCAGGAATGTTTGCCGTGACTCGTTAGTGACGCACTATTTGTTGTTGTGCCACGCTGCAGTGCACTTATTGTTGAGGAGGGACCCTTCACACTTGTTGGGGGAGTAGGGGGGGAAGGGACAGAGGGAGGAGTTTTGTTGCGAGAATGAAAAGTCGAGGGTGTTCTCCTTTAGTTTCCTCCATTCCCTGAAAGCCCCCCTCCCTTCCTTGGACTGTCTCTCTCACTCTCCCCACAACGCTCTTGTTGTTCCTAATGTCTTTCCTGTACAGGGGTAGGACATGTTCCCACACCGTGTAGGACATCTCTCGGATACACACACTAGGAAAACACACCCTGCTCCCTGCGCATACAGACCTACATACTGTGGCAGTCTGGCCAGATACTGAATGTTCAGTAAGTTTAAAGGATGGTACAGCATGTTCAGACATTAGTACAATCATTTAAAATATTATGTTCATGCTTTTCAGTTCAGTTTGTGCAAAGAAATAAAACTTTTCAAAAGGAAATTTTGTACTAGAAGAAGAAGTGACTGCATTTGTAGTTCTGAGGTTTGTTATAACTTTGCTGGAAAGGTTTTTCAGACGGTCCCCCTTAACAACTCCTATAATTTTCCATTTTGTTACCTTTTTGGCTTTTTATCTCCTCTCATCCGGTGATTTACATTGGCTGGCACTTTCATACTACTGCTGGCTACGTGGTGTTAAGAGTTTTACTGCTTCGGGCTCAGTATTTGCTTGTTTTGGGTTCAAATAACCTTTTTTTAATGTGTTCTGGCTGAGAACACATAAAAAAGAACTTGTCCCACATTTGAACAGAAACAAATGTGAACATGTTAAAAAAAAAAATGTTTCGCCATAAGAGGCATTTCCTGAACTTCCAATGGCATTTTGCCCAGACCGCCCGGTAAATACTGACTCAGAGCTGTAGAGCTCTGTGTGAAGATACAAATGTGATCAATGAGACTAAAAAAGATTTCAGAATGATAGAGATGTTTTTAGTAGGTTAATATCTTTCAACAGCGCCTGTTATGTAAGCTCCTGGCAAAGCATATTGTGTTAGATAAGCCTGCAAAATAGCTTGCGCAAGGCCAAAGTTTGGAATTAACCATGTACACCACAGAGCAGGAGGGAACACAGCACTTGTTTCCTGTTTGTGTCGCATTCATACCCCTCCCCTCCATTTCCTTCCCTTGGGTTCGATTGTGCACCTGCACCTAAAGGCCACCATAAACACTTTCAGCTGCTCTGCGCTCGACTGGGTGCTGAATTCATCAGCAGCACAACAACACATGTGAAGAAACAATACAGCTCCTGGGTGAAAACAAGTTTGTTTTTCCACTGATCCTTGACAGTATGAATAGAAAGTCCAGGATGCCCGCAGATTCCTTTGCATTCCTCTGGTTTGTTGTCGATTGTTTACATTTGGTCACTGCGATGAATATAGATGTTATATCCATCGTATTATGCACAGGAATGAAAGGAATGTGACCAGCTGCTTAACTCTTTGTTAATATAAGGATTCTGGGTCAGATTCAAGGATGTTGTCCAAAAAAAAAAAAAAAAAAATACAATGCAGTGACTGGACATGGTTATTTCAATTTTGTGTAAAGTGCAAATCTGTGAACATTCACGTTTTATTTTGAAAATGAAAATATTTTAAATAAAATGGCCATGACTTCAAACTGACTGATATCCCAATGTATCCACTGCATGACAATATCTATTATACAAAACAAAGTGTTGCAATAAATTATTCAGTTGTGGACTTTTTTTGTCCACCAACAACGAGAGAATGACAGTTGTTTTGTTGAGAAATGAAAGGAGCAGGTGTATGCAAAGAATACCACTGCCACCGGATCTATTATGTGAACTAATACACATGAAATCATGAGGTTAGAGAAAAATACTGCAAGAATAACAAGGTAAAAAGCACAGAGTCAGAGGTAAAATATACCTTTTGGGGGAAAATAATAAGATTATGAATTGATTATTCAAACTGATATGTAATATTCATTAGCATCCAGCAGGTACAGAGCAACATTAGCGTTCACGTTTCTAGCCACCTGGTGAATGTTAGTCCAATAAAGAAAAAAGAAAATTTTATGCTGTGAACTTGGTAATTTTAATAATATAATTAAGGAGATTGACTCACTTCTGCAGCCTGTCTTAAGTGGCCCCTTGAGGAATTACAGGTTTTAGCACTTCCACATTGGCTTCATTTCCCAGCCACAGAGGTTGCCACTTGCTTTTTCACCAACTCCTAAGAAAAATATATCTGGCTCTTTATCTGCAAAATGCTTCCCTTTGTTCACCAGCTGGTTGCTAAGTTTGGCTGCCTACTGTTTGGTGCTTGGCAGTTGGCTTTTTAGAGTTTGTTTTTGCTGAAAACAGCTGCTCTCTGCATTTGGAAACAACACTGATGAAAATGGACAGAGGGAACCAAAACAATGAGCTGAAAGATGCTAAAATGCTTTCTGAAGCTGAAGGGGAACTGCAGAGTTGGTGAAAATGATCGTCACGCTTCGTCACTACAAGCAACGTAGTTGTGTGGTTAATAAAAAATATTGTTTATAGCAGCTTTAAAGTTTATAGGTAAGAATCTCACACACCACAGGCTAATTACTGAAAGAAAGAAAACAGAAAAAAAACACGCCTTTCTGCTCATTGCACTGGGCCTTGTTGTTTCTTTCAACAGGATCTGTAGGCAGGATGTCTACTGATTATATTGTTTACACCACAAGTGCAAAACTTTAGTAATTGTAAAGAAAGGGGAAAACAAGTTTTGCTGCATTTTGGATTGTCTTATAAAAATCAGTGATTGATTGACCATAGAAAAAAGTAAGTCAGTTTTCTTTAAAAACATCAGTAAAATTCCTGCGAAAGAATCCAATTTGGTTTGGACGTGTAGCTGAACACACACATGCGCATGCACGCACGCACACACACACACACACACGTACATTCCCTCCCACTAAATCCAGTGCCACATCTGCAGACAGTGTAGGAGTGGTTTACAGTAAAACCACCGGAGCTACAGCGAAATTACAGAAGTAAATCAAAACACTCACTGACTGCGCTCGCTCCCAGATGTATCTTTACTTTTGTTTTTAGTAAGAACGTGGGCAGCTTACATCCCACCTCAGACATCCATTGGGTTTAACGCTTTATTGGGAGGCTTGAGAAGCAATAGAGTAGAGTAGGCACTTCATACGGATATAGAGCTGAAAGAAGAGCCTACGCTGTCTCTTTAAAAGTTACATGAAGATGTGTTTCACTGAAATATTTACTTTGCATGGTAGATCAGCTTTAATTAGACAGTAAATAAGGTAATGAGAGGAGGGTTAATTAAGACCAAGAGAGACAGGGAGACAGAATGAGAGAAGTGATGTTAACTGGTGTGTGAACTCTGTGAATCAGAACTTTACATTACAAGTAAACAATAAAGACACGTCTATGTATATGCATAGGATAATCTTTAAAAACCAAAGCGACTTTCTCAGTTATTACAAAATTCTGAAGTGACATTGTCTAAAATGAGTGCTATGAACAGGTTGTTTCTGTTTTCTGTGTTCTATATTTTCTTTACAGAAGAAACCAAGAAAACTGGTTTTACTGAGGTGTAATTTGGGGGTTTCTGTGCTGTGATTTACACATTTTTTTATATATATGTTGGAAATAAGTTTGTAGTTTTTGGCAGAACATTTAGTCTGAACAGGGTTGGGTGAAAGGGTCACCTGCTTGACTTTTCACAGGTACTTATCATATCGCTCGCTGTACTGTAACACCACTTTTAATATTTTAAATGGATGTGCTTAAAAAATGATGAATTAAATATATATATCTTTTAAAAAATAGCTTTTGTCTCCGATCTTTAATGCAAAGCAGATGTAGGTCAGTATGAGGAATGTAATGTTGTTCTATCCAAAGAGGACATAAGGTATAGTGTGTGCGTGAATATGGGTCAAGTATGTGTGTCTGCCTCCCATCCTCAGAGGATATCTGTCGGTGTGACATGGAAGTTAAGGGCACATCCAGGAAACAGGTCCTCTGTCTGACTATCATCCATCATCAGCAACCATCACAGGAGTCCCACACAATGAGACAGAGAGGTGGAAACTGGAGGAAGAAGATGATGAATTGGACATGGTGTCTTTTTTGGATTCACTCAGTGAGCAGGCAAAACCAATTTGCAGCCTTGTTTAACAGTTATTTTTAAGTTCACGCAACTAGAGTCAAGTGGAAATTTAATCCTCACTCGAAGCACGACAGCAACTGAAATATTTTTTTTTTTTTTTAGTGTAGATGACAACAATAATCCTTTTCCTGGTGAACTGTGGTGCAGTTTTCTCAGTGTAAGAACCCAAACCATGTACAGAAAATACCAAAACACAAAGGATTAGGGGTACAAGGGGATGACTGTTTGCATCTGATAAGCAACAACTCTTGCTTGGTTTGAAGCCTCTTCATGTAATCTTAACAGCAGGAGAAAGCACACACACAGATGACGACTGACGTTCAAGCTTTAGTCACCAGTTATGTAACCAAACACCTGCATTCTCCCTGTTGTTCCGCTAAATAAAAGCCAAAAAACAAAGAACAAACATCACAAAGGAACATTTCAAATGCTATAAAAGTTGGCATACGTCCACAGATCAGCTGTTTGCCAACCTGACTCACAATGGAACATCTCTTCAGCAGTTCCTGTCATTACATAGCTGCTGTTTGCAGTGGGAGAAAGTGATCCCCTTTGAGATCAGAAAGATGGATCACCTCAAAGAAACAGCAGACCTGGATGAGACTGTGCACATGAATGAATGGGAAATGGTGTGCATTGTGCTCTTTTCATAGGGAGGGTAAATTAATACATATAAGCTCAATGCACATGAATGTGAGTCATGTATGTGTTGTTGAGTGTGAAATCTGTCAGAGGATCTTTTTCTTTGTTGTCTATGAAACCTAAAAAGAATCCAAATATAGTGCATTATTCATAATGTAATGATATTTATATCTCTAACCCTAGAAACAAATTAAAGTAGTGACAGCTGTTGGCTAGCATACATATTCTTTTGCAGCATTCTTTTTGTGTTTCATATCTTTACGACCTTTTTAGTCTCTTTTCTCCAGCGAAGGAAAAAACACAGATTATTGCCCACATATTGTCTCCAGACAGGGTCAGGGGGCTTCCAGTAGCTGAGTCAGACCACTTACTGGAAGCCTGTGAGTCACCCGTCTCCTCGCCCCCCTAAACCACCCCCATCTCCCCCTCATCCTCCCCTTTTCACATATCCCACATCAACTTCTTCTCTCAACCTGAGGCTTCATGCTCGTCTCTCGCTTCACGTCCTGCTTACATGTAAACATAAATGCAAAACGACAGCCAGAGCATGTCAAATTGAAGCAGGTTGGCGTTATCATGCAGCAAGATGATTTCCTCTCTTCTCCAACATGTAAAGTGCATTCCTCAGAAAGAAAAGAATGTCACCATAAAAGACTCCCACCCCACTGCCCCAAAACCCATTATACCCAGTCCCCTCCCATCCCCCGACTCTCGGGTTCTCCCCCTTCTTACCCCCCTCCTTTCCTGAACCATAATGATCTCACCCAGCTGTCACTGTGTAATCCCACCCACGCTCACTATAGCGCTGCTGCTGGTGGCGGCTGACATCACTTATTTTGTCCGTGTCACCATTTCCCTGAAATCCAAAACACACTGCCAGTCAGAAGCGTTTGTTTTCATGTACGTTACAGGTTGGAAATAGGTTAAAGCTGTGTGACACTTTCTTTTTATATTGTAGAGTTGGTTATTATTAGTATGATGCTGAGGATTTTATTGTGCAGCTGGGGTTCAAAGTAGAACTCCTACTGATCCAACAGAAAAACTGAACAAGATGAATGAAACAAATACGGACAAAGTATTATAAAATGAATTAAATATAATGCAAATTCAACACCATCACTAATTATGGCCTCAAAAATCTAAAACTGAGCTGAATCCTTGATGATATCATCTCAACAAAAACCTGCAATAACCGATATTTTGAACACTCGTTGGAAACTCTTCACTAACATATTACTGTTTAACTTGATATGTCAAACTCCAAAACTAATTTTGGAGTTGTGTTTTTATAATATTCTATAATATAACAATATTCACTTTCCTTTTAGCTCTGTTTTTGTTCTCCACCAACCCCTGAAGAAAACGCCATTGAGAACGTGGACCAAAACAGTATAGTTGCAGGCCAGAGAACCAAAACAATGAGCTCAAATGAGTCAGATGATAATACAATACAATACAAGTAGTCATGTGATCCATTGTTGAAATAAAAATATGAAGCTCTTTTATTATAAAACCATGACAAAGTAATAGATTTTCATTGTATAGGTGTAGCCATAAAACTGTACAGCACAAGACAGGACTGCAATTTTTTTATCAACAAGTGACAGTCACAATTCTCAAAGATCATCAATTTCTTGGAAATTTCCCTGCACCACAATCTTTTATTGCTCAGTGCCTCCCACGATGACTGTTTGAGTGTCAAACTGAATTTACTGTCAGATCAAACTGGAACAACGGGGACATTTAAATCAAGAACTGTGCTGTGGAAAATTTGACCACTTACTACCTGCATATGAGGACAAAGCAAGTCCCTTACTTATTTTCTAATAATTTCAGGGCATTTATAGTGAATTACAGTTAGACTGCATCAGATTTCACCAAGAAACTTTTGCCAGACAGTATATGTTGGCATGGCGACTAAGAACCAAGGACAAGACTCCTGCTTTCATTGTTTCCCCTGACAATGCTTTTAGTAGTTTTGATGAATAATGTGAAATGCGTTATCTGTGTGTGTGTGTGTGTGTGTGTATGTGTGTGTGCGTGAAACGTGTAGGCAAGCTGATGAGTGGTTCTCTGGTGGTTTCCATAAATACACATCAACTTCAACAAAGTGACCTTTATACTAAACGCCTGCACAATAGCTCTGTGCATTTACACAGGGATGCAGTTTTTCATGAGTCTGACCATTTACTTGGGTGACAATGTGAGCAGAGAGACAAGAAGCAGAAAACATCCTAAACTCAATTAAACCACCTTTTCTTGTAACCAGTTAAGCCTCTGGAACCACATGGCCTAGGTTTGAATCTGGCAAGATGCCCCCCCCCCCGTTTCTCCATTATTACATTCTCTCTTTTTAGAAGAAAATGAAGTCATTAAAGTCTACTAAAGACTTCTCTTTGTTATGTTTGGAAACTATTTGTGTGATTTGCTGTCACTCTACCATACAAACCCTTAAATATCTTAAGGGTTACATAAGATTTGTTTCAGAACAGTCTTATGTGTGAGGCGGGAATGGGATAAAAACAATAGTAATTGTATGCCAAACACCAGCCATTATAAATATTTGGGTAGTTGTGGTGTTAACATCATGGTGACCACTAGTTGAGGTTAATCTTATTTACACAGACATCCTCGATTTCATAGGCCACTCTGACAGGAAGCCTTCCTCAGCTGTGTGGAAGGCATCCAATCGAAAAAGCCAAATCTCATGAGGACCCTCACTGGAGCGTTGCAACGGTCAAGTACCACCGGAAGTAGATGCGCATGCATGTGTGTGTGTGTGTGTGTGTGTGTGTACATAGGCGTACTTTGTGCTCGAGTGCATTTGTGATCCACACACGGCTGAGTGCAGCCGGAAGCCGTGCGCTCTGGTGCCTGGTGTAGGAGTTGGGTTATTGAAATGAGAAAACCCTAAAGCCTGAAAGACTAAGAGATCATCTATTCTCGCCTGTACGGTGATGTGTCAGAATGTAAGAGGCGTCAGTGATCAAAAAATGAGCGCCGCCCACAAACTCAGGGCCCGGCCGTAGTGTAAATCTAACACTGTGTTTATGTAATTTGATGTTTATGCAATGAAAAGGACTGTACTGTGCTGAGGTGGATGGCAGCAATGTAGTGGTAGTTGAGGGGGTGGGTATGGTGTGTACCCACCTTGCTTTAATTACCATATTTCAGAGGAAATTAGACTGTTGGAGGGAGAATAGTATATATATT